>CM053771.1:355690366-355743757 GCA_028658325.1 Potorous gilbertii
CAGAATGTAGCAGATCATGTTTGTGTGTATGTGGGTTTTGGTGTATTACGTTTTGATTTGTTACATGATTTCTTCCATTTATTTTAGTGCGACTACATAGCATGACTATGGTGAAAATGTGCTCAATAGGAAAGTATATGTAGAACCTATATAGAATTGTATGCTGTCATGGGGAGGGGAGGGGGTAGTGGGGGGAAGGTGTGGGGGGAGAAAATCTTAATTTTAAGGAAGTGATTGTAGAACATTTAAAAATAAATAAATAAATTAAAAATTAAAAAAGAAAAGAAATCATAAAAAAACAATAAAAAAATTTAAAAAACTACCAATTGCCCAGATTGACAGAAGAGGAAACAGAATACCTTAAAAACTCTATGTTAGAAACAGATACTGAACCTACCAAAAATGAGTCCACTATGAAAAAATCTACAGGACCTGACAAATTTATAAGCGAGTTTTGACCAAGCATTTAAGGTCTATCTATCTGAAAAAATAGGTAAAAGAGACCTACCATATTCCTTCTATGAACAGAAGTATGGTTTTGATACGGATAAGAGGGAGAACAAAAAGTGAGAAAGAAAACTACAGGCCAATTTCCCTAAGCAATATTAATGTGAATATTTAAGCTAAAACACTACACCACTATGGAGATAACAGCAATGTAGCAAAAAAACATATATTACAATCAAGTGGGATTTATATCTGGAATGAAAGGCTAGTTCATTCATAGGCATACTATCAACATAATTAACTATATCAATAACAAAAGCAGTAAAAATGATACAATACCAATAGATGCAGAAAAGGCTTTCAAGAAAATATAACACCCATTCTTTTTGAAAACACCAAAAAGCAATGCCCATCAACTGAGGAATAGATGAGTAAGTAGTGGTTTATGGATGTGATGGAATACTACTCTGCTGAGAACCAAGGAACAGGAAGACTTCAGAGAGGCCTGGAAAGACTTATATGAAATGATACTGACTAAAAGGAGCAGAACAAAGACAACTTTTGTACACAGCAACAACCACAGTGTACAAGGAATTTTTCTGGTAGACTCATTACTTCACTGCAATGCAAGGACTTTAAAAATTTCCAAAGAACTTGAGGCAAAATGCCTTCCACATCCAGAGAAAGAACTATAGAATTGGATCAAAGCTAGAAGCAGACCCTTTTCTTTTGTATTATGTTTTGTTTTATGGTTTCTCCCATTCATTTTAATTCTTCTATGCAACATGTATTTGATAGGAATGTAAAAAAAGAAAAACACCAAAAAGCAGAAAACATAAAGCCTTCCTTGAAATGATAAGTAGTATGCATCTAAAATCAAGAGCAAGCTTGATCTATATAACAGGGAAAAATTAGAGGCCTTTCCAATAAAATCAAGGGAGAAGCAAGGGATGTCCATTATCACCACTACTATTTGACATTTTACTAGAAATGTTAGCAAGACAAATAAGAAAAGTGAAAGAATGGAATAAATAGGAATAAGTAACAAGGATACAAAACTATCACTCTCTGCAGATGATATGATGGTTTACTTAGAGAACCTGAGGAAAGACAATTAAAACATTTCAAGGTACGAAATAAACCCACATAAATAAAATTCTATGTATTAAAACAAACAAAACCCAGCAGAAGACATAAAGAAACTCCATTTAAAATAACTATAAATGGTATAAAATACTTGAGGAGTCTACCTGTCAAGACAAACCAAGGAACTACAAGAACACTGTTATAAAACACCTTTCTATAATACAAGAATAAGACACATCTAAACAATTGGAGAAGTATTAATTGCTCATGGATAGGCCAAGTCAGTATAATAAAAATTGACCATTCTATCCAAATTAATTTCCTTATTCAGTGCCATACTAAACCATCAAAGAATTTATTTTATAGAGCTGGAAAAAATTCATCATCTGAAACCAAGAATATTCAAGGAAATCAATGAAAAAAAATTTGAAGAGAAAATTAGCAGTATCACATTTCAAACTATATTTATATTACAAAGCAATAATCATTACATACCAGTTAAGAAATAGAGAAGCAGATAAGTGAAATAGATTAGGTAGACAATATACACTAGTAAATTAAAATAATAATTTAGTTTTTGATAAAGGGAAAGTTCTGGCTTTTGAGACAAGAACTCACCATTTGACAAAAATTGCTGAAAGAACTGGAAAGCAGTTTTGGCAGAAATTTGACAAAACTCAACAAAACTCAACTAAATACAAGAATAACCTCAAAATGAGTACATGATTTAAAGAGTGGTAAGGTAAGCAAATTAGGTAAATATGAAAAAAGTTAACTATGGATAAGGTCAGTTTTTATAAGTGGATAAGAGACAGAAAGGATCACAGGCCATAAAATGGATTAATTTTGACTGCATGAAATTAAAAATTATTTTCTGCACAAAGAAAACAAATACTTTCCCAAGTTAGAATGAAAATTAGACAACTGGGAGAAAATATTTATAGCAAGTGTCTCTGATAAAGGCCTCACTTCTCAAATATATAGGAAACCAAGCCAAATTTATAAAAGTAAGAGCTATTACACAAAGGTCAAAGGATATGCTTCAAAAGAAGAAATCAAACCTACTGATAGCCATACAGAAATATATTCTAAATCACTATTGATGAGATAAATGCTAAGTAAATTACCTCATACCCATCAGATAGGCTAACACAACAAAAAAGGAAAATGACAAATGCTGGAGGAGATGTAGAAAACTACGGACACTGATGCACTAGTAGTGGAGTTGTGAACTGGTCCAACCAAGGAACAATTTGGGACCATGCCTAAAGGGCTAATAAAACTGCCTATTTTGGGGGGAGCTAGTGGCCCAATGATAGAGTGCAAGGCGTGGAACTGAAAGACCTGAGTTACAATCCAGCCTCACTTTCATTTAACCTTATTTGCTTCTATTTCCTCATCTATACAACAAGCTAAAGAAGGAAATGTCAAAAACCATTCCAGTATCTTTGCCAGGAAAAGTCCAAAAGGCATCACAAGGAGGCTGAAAATGACTAAACAATGACAACAATAACAACTTTTGACCAGCAATATTACTACTCGGTCTGGCAACAAAAGAAACCAAAGAAAAGTAACACACACACACACACACACACAAAAAAAAAAAATATGCATGTTGGCTCTTTTTGAAGTGGTAAGGAATGGTTGAACAGTTATGGCTTATGATTATGATGGAATACTACTGTGCTATATGAGCAATGATGAGAAAGACCTGGAAAAAAGCCTTATATGAACTGATGCAAACCAAAATGAGCAGAAGCAGGAGAGCACTGTAGACAGTAACAGCAATACGGAAATGATGACCAACTATTAATTACTGTTAATTACTCCAGTGCTATCCCCATCCAGAGAGAATTCTGAATTGTAGACTGAAACACATTTTTTCACTTTTTTTTCCCTCGATTATTCTTTTAGGGTAAAGGAATAGAGAGGGGACAAGGAGTATGTACATAGTATAGGTTATCTGGAAATATCATGACATCACAAATAATTTATATCATAGCCTGTCTTTTAACATGTGAGAGGAGAGTTGGAATGAGAAAATTTGGAACTGAATGCAAAAAAGTGTAAAAAAAAGTTAAAATAGAAATATTGGCTAGAAAGATAAATAGAGAGACAGACTCTCCAATGTAATCAAGAGAACTTTTAGAATTAGTATTCACCTTAGCAGTCATTTAGCCCAAGCAACATATGAAAAGAAGCCCCACTAACCTGGATCGCTAGCTTACCAGTCAAATGAAAGTGCTCTCATAGTCATCGATTCCTTAATTGTCAAAGATAATGGTCTTTTCACAATTCTCATTCTTAATGACTTCCCTTCTCTACAGGTATTGACACTGCTGATGGTGAGAGATAATCTCTTCTTAATACTTTCTAGGTTTTCCAGAAAATATTGCCTCTTGAACCAACTACTAACATTTGATAGCAGAGAGGCTGATGGTAATGTGCTGGCTATGGCCTTGTAACTCAGTTATCTCCTGGCACAGCAAATATAGGTTCCCAGGTCCGTATAAAGGGGACAAGACATAGGTAATGGCTGACAAGATAGTAGCCACATGTATTTTTTAACCATAGACAATCTTCAATGTATTGTGGTCAAAAGTATGGTGATAAATCAGGTAGCTGTAACTAAGAATATGTTTGCTAATTTTAAAAAAGCCACATGCCACAAGTAATGTTTCTAAGGTTCACCAATAAAAATCTATAATACAGCTAAAATATTATATATCTTACCTTTTTGTCTTATATCACACCACCATAAAACTGCCTTAACCAAAACTGTTTTAAAATAATACTGTCATACATATTATACTGAAACCCACCCTAAAAGCCACCCAAATCTCACTGCTACTTTTTTTATGAGAGTGCTAAGTCCTCTGATTGTCAGGAAGTGGTCAGAGTTCAGAGAGAAATGACAACAGCGCAGGAAGGGAGACAATGAACCACAGAAAGAGTTACTATGTTCCATCTCTTAGTAAATGGTTTCTGGGCAGGCCTGAAATAGTCTCCTGCCTCAGGGCTACAGCAAGGACAAAACTCAAGGAATACAAGTAAAGAGAAGAACTTAAGAAAGCTAGACGGTCGGCAGAAGGAGCAGTTCGTGGAAGCACGGGTTTAAAGTTGGAATGGACTTCAAGTATTACTCAATTTAATTCCCTCATTTTACAGATGAGTTACTGAGTGACTTATAACTTACAGTTATACAGGGTAGGCCAGATGAAGCTTCATTCAGAACTCCAGCCCATTTATAGTCTGATTACAGTTTCTGAAAAGGATTTTTTCTAACCTTTTGAAGTTTACATTTCACTACCTAAAACTTTTCTGCCATTTGTAATACTTGCTATAGAATTATATCTTTTATCTTTTATAAAAATGGAGTGCATCTGCATATTTGTAATGGAGAAATGTGTAGCACAATATTTGAGCCTTATTCCATGAATATAGTCATCTAGTCCACCCTCTATTACTGGGGGTGGGGTGGGCGCCCTGAAACTAGAGAGCTTAAGTGATTTACTCAGGTAACACAGTTCATAAGAAACAGAGGTATATGCTCTGACTCCAAATCCATAGTTCCTTCTTTGTATCACATTCCTGTAGGGTGCTTTGAAATAAGCCTGTCAAGAATTTCAATATGGACATTCCTTGGTAAGAAAATTTACATTCACAGGACTTTAGAACTAAATGAAACTTTCTGAATTATCTCATCCAATTCACTTATTATTGTAGACAAGAAAACAGATAGATAGAAAGTATCATCAAACATTTTGCCACTTGCATGATTATTCTGGAAACCTAAATTTGAGATTCAGTTAAAACCCCTAGGCATAGGGAACATAAATTCCCCTAAAACGAGAACAACTAAAAGTGAATTAGACCTACCTATAAGGAGTTATCAAAAAAGAGACTTCAGTTACTTGGAGATTGGTTAGTACCTCAAGTCTTCTACAATAAGTAAAAAGGATCTATCTAGGTCTTCTCTGTTAAATAATGATAACATCTGAAGTCTTGTGCTATATAAACTCAGATAGGCCCAGGTTAGCAATATTTGATAAACAAATTAGGAAAAGAAAGAACAGAAGCCAAGAAGTGACAGTTCTAAAAAAAGATGTACAAGATTACAAAAAGAGGAGAAAAATTTTGCTTACTTCACAACTGTGCCTACTTCAATCAACAAGCCTTTACTAAGTATTTATTACAGCCAGATAACTGAGTGAGACACACAGAAAAAGCAAAAATAGTTAAGACCCTCTTGTGGATTATGGGCAAAATAAATAAAAACTAAGGAAACTTAAAGAAGAACTTACTAATAAATAACAAGGGAACTGGAAGATGAAGTGAGTCTTAAAAAGACAGACACAGGGAACAACTAGTCCAAACAGATAAAAGAGAAGAAACAATCTAGGTGAGCAAAGGAAAGCAGAATAGCAAGGTCGAACTAAAGCGCGCACAGTGTTGAGAAGACAACACATGCTGTCAATCAGTAACGATTAAGGAGCTGTGTGCCGGGCACTTTGCTATGCTAAGCACCATGGATACCACGACAGAGAATGAAACAATATCTACTCACATGGAGATTACATTCTAATAGGGGAGACAAGTACACACAAGTACACGTGAAAAATATATAGGATAAACAGACAGACACATACATACAAAGTAGTTCAATATATGAAGGAGTTTTGGAAAGGACTCATTACTACTTATAAAAAGCTTTCAATGCCAGAAAATTTTTATTTTCATATTTAGAGTTTTGATTTGTTATATGATTTCTTCCACTTATGTCAGTGCGACTACATAGCATCACTATAGTGAAAATATGCTCAATAGGAAAGTATATGTCGAACCTATACAGAATTGTATGCTGTCATGGGGAGGGAGGGGGGTAGGGGGGGAAGGTGTGGGGATATAAAATCTTAATTTTAAGGAAGTGATTGTAGAACATTTATAAATAAATAAAATTTAAAAAAAAGAGCTACGATTTTGGTGAAAGTGCTATGGAAGCTGAGTAGAGGTATTCTTGTGATAAATCACACATGTTTGCATCTTGTCAGGAACAGTCATAATCTGCATTGATTTCCACATTTCCAATGATATCCCATTTTTACCAAGTCTTCTTTGTAACCAAAAGTACAGAGTAGTGGGCCTTTTTTGGGTACCCCCAAAGAAATTGAATTCATCAGTTTAAAAAATGTATGATCTAGACTCTAGCTAATAAAGCAAATAAGTAAGGCATGAAAACAAGAGATAAATACCAACTATAAATAAAACTAGAAGAAAATAATTACAATTTATTATTAATTATGAACATTTACACAATGCTCACAGAAGATGACTGTTCTCTAGTTAGCAACCTATTAGAAACTTCAAATTCCTATAGAAATAGTTACATGTCCTTTGTTGTATTTAGCTTTCCACATAATGGCATCAGCACTGAGAGAACTTCATAAATCAGAACCAAAAGAGGGTTCTCCAAATGTCAAAGGAACAAACCTACGTAGGAACAAATTCTCAAGTTTAGAGTATTAACTAGGAAGACACCAACATTTCAAATATGTTCCAGTTCTTTAAAAAAAGGAATCAGAAAATATTATAATCACCATTTTCCTCAAGTCACCTTAAATTAAAACCAATGAATGGTAAGAAACATTAAGCTTTCTTTAATCTGGACCACATACCATATAAGCAAAAGTGTCATGCCTTGGACTCAAGTCATCAGGACAAAGTTATCTTAAACACTAGGGTGTCTATCATTCCTTACTCTTTATTGAAATAATAACAAAAAATTTTATTGGCCTTTTGTTCTTTTACTACCTACATTTCTCAATGCAATCCCTCCTCTTCCAAAGTATCATCCTGTAACAACGCAAGTTGTTTGGGGCAAGAAGAAATTAAACGACTTTTCCAAAGTCAACTAGCCAACACTTGTCAGAGATACAACTTGAACCAAGGTCTTCTTGACCCTAAACATGACTATTCACACCATCACAATACTTCTCTTCCTTTTGTTATTCTTAATTTAACTACGAACAGATGCTTTCATCTTTTAAAAAAGCATACTTATAGAAAATTCAAAGTGTAAAAAGCGCTAATTGGTAATGAGGGAATGTAGCATCCAATACCAAGATGGCAACTGATAACACAACAATATCACATACTTTATTGCCTATTTATCAAGGAAAATAAATTGCAAGGCTGTTGGGAGAATGCTGACACAGATATATGCTAATGTGCTTAAATTTGACTCTGTACTGTTAAAAACTTATATGCAGGGTGAGAAATTCATCCACTACCATAAATCATATTAAAAACAGTCTGGCCTGTCAGCATATTCAGTCCTCTATTGAAAATAAGACACATCATGCAGGGCTGAAAGAGAAAAACTGAGGAATTCAACAAAGTTGGACAACAACTTTCCCACCAACCTTTTCCCCACAACATACACTTACTTGAACACTCACATACATTCAACTCTTCATTACTAATTTCCTCATTCCAAGGTAATAACCAAGAGGGGGAGGGAAGACTGCAAAGGAAAAAGTTATCAACTATACTTTTGCACCAATGCAACTAGTATAACAGACCTAGGCCAACAAAAAACATGGAAAGGTAAAATAATTCTTTATCTCACTGCCATCACATCACTGATTCTAGAAAGGATAAAATGGTCACTGATAAAATTTTATTTTGGATGTAGCTCAACAATAACATGCCAAAATAAAGTAGTAAATAGCAGAAATGCAAAGATGCACCAACCTTCCAGTAGTCAGATTGTAAACTGTAGTACCTCTGGTATGCAGATAATGCTGAAAGAAGAAAAGAAAAGATTTAGAAAAATTAAGACAACAATATAAAGACATCAATGAAAGATTTCAAAACCCAAAATAAAAATAAAGTTAACATTGTATTGTTTAAAAGTTTCTCTGAAAAATGCAGGCTTGATGTTACAACTATCAAAGCTATTTCCCCCCCCCAAAATGAAATAATTATGTTTATAACATAAAAGACAATATTGCATCTTTTCAGTTCAATCCAAAAAGGTTAAAAGTAGCCCAAGAACCACCTTGACAAAAGCACAAAATCTATATTTTGTCAGGTAGGTTCAAGGCCCGAATCCTCTCAACCTCTCATAACAGATTTTAAAAATTCAAGACTAGACAACTGGACTTAACATGGTTCTGAAGGGGCCTTGATTTTCTAGGCCTATAACCCTCTTACTCTTCACATACCCACTCACCCACCCACCTCTGCACTCCTCCAAGAATGTCTCATAATTTAGATTACAAAAGCAGAAGTATTTTTCATGAGAAGTGTTCACATTCATGGAAATCTGTAATTTTATCATGACTTATTTTTTAAAAATTACTTTAACCTTCAATTAGAATGGTCTCACCAACTTTTTAAAAGTACAAAATTTCTGAAGGTAGTGAATAGACCTCAATCACTGAGTCGAAAAACACTGATTTTTATCTTTATCTCCAACAGTTTCAGGAAAAGAAATATGTGTGTATGTTGAATGGGATGAAGGAGAACAGGATGCCTCCAAGTCTTTCTAAAGAGCTGAAGAAACCACAGAAAGGAGAAAAGCAGTTAGGACAACTAAAAAGCATGAACCACCAGTGACAGGATATATTTACGTTTCTAAAGGCAATGTTTTCAAAGTGACCCAGTGAAGTATGCGTATCACTACTATCCCTTAGACCTTCCCTACATCCCAGACTATCCTACCCTGCATATATATCATAATTATAAAGGCATGTATGCACTATGGAGTAGTTTCCAAGTGAGGGGCAGTAATAAATCATGCATTCTCTCACTTGGTAAGTTTCCAAACAATCAACCACCAACAACAACAAAAATGGAAAAGTTTTCCTGTATGACAACCATTTGTATGATGTCCAAACCTTTAACATGGGCTCATTCATTTACCATGCGCTAAAATTAATTAACCAACTAGACCAGAGGTGGGGAACCTGCCCTGTGGCCCTCTAGGTACAGTCTTTGACTGAATCCAAACTTCACAAAACAAACCCCTTTAATAAAAAGGACTTGTTCTGTAAAACCTTGGGTCAGTAAAAAGGCTACACCCAAGGACCTAGAAGGCCACAGTGGCCTCTGAGCTGCACATTTCCTACCCCTGATTTACTGTGTTAAAGTGTTTCACTATATTACTTTACTGTTGGCTTGCTATCTACATATTATTACCACAGTCACTTCTAATCTGATACTATAAAATTAAGTCTCCATATTATTTCTGCTACTGAATTCAAACTAGCTTACCATGCAGAAATATGAATCTAAAACTCTTCAGTAATTTAGCCTACTGTTTGATTTTCTTTGAAATGAGTTGAAGCAGTTTAACTAAAATGTTCCAATTCAAAAGTAAGCATGTCTTACAGCCTAATACTCCTAATAATATGTGTAAAGCAATTAGCACTGTTTCTGACACACAGTAGGTGATTAATAAATGCTTATTCCTTTCCCCCATTCCCTTATTTTCTACTCTTTAGTGCTATTACACCTCCAGTTTTATCTTGATTACCCACTTTAGGAGAAACCACCCAGTATTCTGCCCCTGAATCCCAGAAAGGGTTTGCTTTGCAGAATATAACAGGTAATGCAATCTTGAGAGAGAAAAAAAAACGCATACAGGGAAATAAAAAGGCATTAAGGGTAAGAAATAGGAAGGAATGGAGAAAGAAAATGGTAACATAGCAAAAAATATTATTAAAGAGGGATGATGGGAAATTTAAAATTTTGACATAACAAACTAAATAACAGGAGGGAATGAGAGATATTTAAGTACAAAGAGGAATGGAGAAAATGTTAGTGCTTAAACAAGAGATTTATCCAATGGAAAAAAACAAAGGAGTTTGTATCTATATGCTAAAAGTAACATATAATTATCACATTTCTACATATAATGAAAAGAACACACACACACACACACACACACACACACACACATGCCATAGAAGGTACCCTAAATTAGGAGAATACAGTAATTACTGTGTATTACACACACACCATATGTTCCAAAGACAGCCAGAGTCAAGAACACAAGAAGGGGGATATTCAAATAAAATATAAAAATGAACATCCTGAAAATGTAAACAATGTCTCCCTCAGGGTATACTGGAAGTACAGCGCCATTTGCAGTGCAAATATGGGTCTACAACACAACCATTTTAAAACTGTCCACAATATCATTGTAGAACCTGGTTATTCTTCCTAATTTTGTTTAATATTTTACTTCTCAGATTCATAAGACAATTCAAGATGTCTTTCTCCTGTAACTTTTGATATTATCGGAAGGGTCCAAACAGTTAAGACTTACAAAGAAGTTGCACATAGTCAAATACACAGGACCTCAAAGTAAATAAAGCATGATCAACAAAGAAAAGAACACTATATAGATATTCCATGTTTTATTATGACCACAGAAAATATTAAAAGCACTAAATTTCATCATTATATATATGCCATTGCAAATTCAAGAGACTAACATTCAAAATAAAATAAACTTCAGAGAGTAAGAGAAAATGCCAACATTGTATTCTGGAGAAAGAAAAAAATACACACACGCAAACACACACACATATCATATAGTACCATTTTCAAGAGTGGAACCATATGAGCTAAGCATTTTCTAAAGGAAAACAATAAAATTAAAAGAACAATTATTTTATTCCATATAGAATACATCAAGCCTGTGTTTCTGTTACACATTTTTACAATTACAACAATGAGGTTTTTGGATAATGGTGCTATTTTGTTTTGTATTGGAGGAAAGATAAACATGGCAAAGGATGCGTAATCTAGTGAAAAGTACAGTATAAAAAAACTGAACAAATATTCACAACTTTATGGCTTAAGATTTCATCTCAAGTAGACTTGAGGCTGCAATTGATTTTTGCTATGCATCAACTAATTGCACCATGATTCTGAGCAAAAATTTTAAATATTTTAGACATTTTTCCTCTACTGTCCCACCATGCCCCCTCTCTTTCCCTTATTAACTTCTCTATGAAATCTGTCACCTATTTATAAATTATACAGTCACTTCAGACAATCAATTTCACGTTCATTATTACTGTTACCTCCTTTCCTTCTCTAAAAAGTAGTTCTTCCTTTAAATTTTGGATTAGTAGAGGCCAAGAGGAGAGGAGTTGCAAAATCTAAACCACTCATTTTAAAATAAAAATATCAGTGTTCCCCTTAAAAAACAAGTACTTGTTTAAGCAAACCACCCAGAATATGAAAAGATATTCCTTATGAGTCAACAAGTATTTGGGCACCAAGGTGCCCAGTGGACAGAGCTCCAGCCATGGAATTAGGAATATTTGAGTTTAAATCCGGCCTCAGATATTTATTTACTATGTGACCTTGGACAAGTCATGTTAATCCTGTTTGCTTGTTTTCACAATATAAAATGAGTCTGAAGAAGCAAAGAGCAAACCACTCTACTATCTTTGACAAGAAAACCCTAAATGGGGTTCAAGGAGAGTCAGACAGGACTCAAATGACAACAACACTGATTAATCACTAAGTATATTCCAGGGAATGAGGATATAAATACAATGAATGATGTGCAATTAAATGGGAGATACACAATGAGGTTGCAAAGATAGGTGGGCACCAGGCTGTTAAAGACTTTCAAAGTTAAACATTAGTATTTATATTTGATCCTGAAGGCAACAAAAATCCATTAGAGTTTACTGAGTACAAAAATACTATGATTCGATCTGCCCTTAAGAAAAATCATGATGGCAGGAGCGTGGAGGATGGATTGCAACAGTCTTGCTTTCTATAATGTAATCTTTGTTTGCCCTAACCATGAAATTCATGCTTTCATACACTCAGAATCAAAAGTTTTAGAATAGTTACAATTCATATCTAAATAATAATTATGTAAAAAGTTTTAAAATCACAGTCTCACTTGAGACTAATATAAATATTTTATTTCCATTTTAAAGAAGTTAACTGGCTTGCCAAGAAATGCATAGCTAATAAATGAGAGAACTGTAACTGGAACCCAGTATTCAACTCCCAATGCTGTTTCTATTATAAGCATCACTGGAGATGATCTTATACAAAATCATGTTAATTACCAAGTCAGGGGTTGGTACCCAATTTCTATCATACCCACCTGTTTTCAACTTTTCACACTAAAGAATTTAATTTTTTTTTTAAGTCCTCATGCCACAGCTGATCTAATCTCACACTTTGCCCATTTCTGTTAATTTCAGTACCCTACCCTTCTCTGGAAACTGCAGGGATTTGCTATATCTTTCTTGAGAAAGAAAAAAAAAACAGCCAGGATGTTTCAGGATAAGGAGCACCAAGAGTTCCTACAGAGTAAAATAATGTTTTCTCTTCGGTTCCTTTATGCCCCTCCTAATAATAAGAATATTCTTTAATTTTCACTTGTGACTATAGCATTGATATGTTCCACACCAGTTCAAAATAATTCCTATAGCCCTTTCTAAGATACAAACAAGCATCATTTTAACAAAGTTTAAATTTCACTCCTCCCAGCAACCAATTACCATCTTCTATTTGCCCACAAACAAGTTCAATGGTTTAATTCTCTCCTCATTTCCACAACCTGTAAGATTTACCTGGTTTATTGTCAAAGATTTGGAAATAAGTGAGCTTAGTGTTATCTGTAAACTTTATAATGTTGCTGTACATTCCTTCTTTCCAAACAAGCCAGGATCCAATACCAATTATCGACAGCAATCCTTTGTTTACAATTTTATTCACAATACTTCTGAGTTCCATCCTTTATTTCTTCTCCCTATAGCAATTAATTTTCATTGAGCATAGTTAACAGTCCTCACCACCACCCATAAAAAGAAAAGAACAGAAAAAACAACACACAAACATACCCCAACAGGGATGGGGAGAAAGGAGGAATCTTTCCTCAATAATTGCTTTATTTACAAAAAAGACAAACAAACAAACAAAAAAACCTTTTCTGATTCCTACAGCTACCAGTACCCTCCTCTCTACTTTTGGGCTACAAAACTATGCACACCCTTTGACCCAGCAGTACATTACTAGGTCGGCATGCCAAAGTGATCAAAGAAAAGCACCAATCTGTACAAATATATTTATAGCAGCTCTCTTTGTGCTGGCAAAGAACTTGAAGTTGAAAGGATGCCCATCAACTGGGGAATGGCTAAACAAGCTGAACTTCATAATTCTAACAGAATACTCCTATGCGGTAAGAAATGATGAGTGGGACACTTTCAGAAAAACAAGGGAAGACTTATATAAACAGATGCATAATGAAGTGAGCAGAACCAGGAGAGCATGTACACAGAAATAGCAATACTGTACAATGAATGATGCACATACTGCAAATGGCTTAGCTATACTCAGCAATGCGAAGATCCAAGACCATCCCCACCCTCTTACAAAAAAGGGTCTCCCCTTCATGCATAAAAATTATTAATGATTCCTTGAAAAACAGAGATAACCTTGTACAATGACACTGTGATCACAATGGTAAACAAGGAAAGCATACATTGCAGAGTCTCTTAGATTAAATCCAAAATTACTCCAAAGACTTTGGCCTAACCATATATAAAGGGAAGGGTTTTTGATGAAAAATGCTATCTCTGCCTCTAGGGAAAGAACTGATAGTATCTGAATACAGATCAAAGCATATTTAAAAAAAAAAACTTTGTCTTTCTTGAGGTTTGATTGGGATTAGGGGGAATCTGTTTTCTTTTAACATGAGTAGTATAGTATAGTATAGTATAGCACAGTATAGTATAATATAGCATAGCACCAGTATAGTATAGTATAGTACTAGTATAATATAGTATAGTATAACATAGTACTAGTACAGCATAGTATAGCATAGCATAGTAACTAGTATAGTACTAGTACAGTATAGTATATTTTAATATGACTATTATAATTTGAAAAAATAAAATACAGACTGCCAGAAAAAAGGCATGTTTTGTTGATTGATTGATCTCTTATGTACTGAGCACATTTTTTGCACTGTGACCATCAAAGCCATCCAGTTCATTTTCTAAATTTTCCTTCCACGTGAAGACTTAAGGAGTATAACTTTTGGCTTTAAGTTCCTATGTTCCTTAAGTTTTCCCCCCGTTCTACTCCCTATCCCTACTGTACAGAGGAGGAAACTGAAGAAAATATAGATTATTTGCTTTCCTGTGGTCATAACTGGTAAATGCTTGAGACTGGACTTGAACTCTAGTCTGACTCCAGGTCCCACACTCTCTCCACTTAGAAAAAAGGCATCAGCATCAAAGAGATAGGAAAAGGCTGGCTTCCTTAGGGTGAGATTTTTGCTTTCCTAATTTCCATTCTCATCTCTTGCACCATTTTCCCTGTAACAATCTCTTCGATTTTGCTAGGTGACAAAGGTACTCTACTCACAGGTACCAGAACTTAAAGATTCCTCACATATTTGCCTAAGGTACTGAATAAAATATTTTATATAGTTCTCAATTTTACTCTTGCTTCTCAACTTCCATCCCTAATGTCCAAGTTCTCTAAAAAATGCATTTCACATCTTCGTTACGATAATTTAATCTGGTAAATATTCACACACTGAGTTTCAATCATACCACTGAACCAAAACTGCTTTCTCCAAGGTCATCAATGGTATCTTACTGTTAATTCTAATGGCCTTTTTTCATTTCTTTTCCTTCTTACTTTTGGTGCACAGGACAACACTCTTATTGACCTCTCCTCAAGTTTTTGTGAAACTGTGTTAACCTATTATTTAAATTGTTCCTTTCTTCTTAACAGATTTATTACTCACAACTTGTCACTTATACCTTTGGGTAACACAGTCCTCTTCTCCTAACACTTTCAGTTCTGATAATAATTGACTTCCATATCTACGTATACCACGTCTTCTCTTTCTCAAATTTCAGTTTTGATGTGATACAGGAATCGCAAACTCAAAGAACTCATTTCCTTTTCCTCTCAACTCCCTCACTGCTGTCAGGGATGGTACCACCTAGGTTGGCAACCAAAAAGAACTATCCTCAACTCTTCTCTTTCTATCACCTCTCAAATCCTACCAGTCGCCAGATCTTGATTCTATTTACATATAGCTACCACCCTGCAAGTTAGGCCCTCATCACTTCTCATCTAGACTGGTATCTCCCTGCTTTCACAACCCCATGCTCTAGTTAGTTGATTACCCAGCTGTGAGGATGAATCTTATGTATAGCATGTTTTCCATCCTTTTTTCTCCTTAAAAATTAGGTCCATTGGCACCTCTTAACAAGCAAACTTTCCTGATTACCCCATAGTTAGTGGTCTTTCCTTTTTACCCCATAAAATTAATTTACAATAGTTTGGAATACATGTTTTGTGCTCAAAGGACCACAGATTTAGAACTAGAAAGGACATGTGAAGCCATTGAGCATGCTCTCAAATTTGAAAGACAAAGAAACAGACATATAGCTATTTAGTGACTCTCTGGAATCTTGTAATATATGTGAATGTATACCAATCTAGTAATAAAATCTAATAAATGTTAATAAGTTCTGTCACTTCTGCAGCTTCCTTATCTTTCCAATCTTCTTACATGCTCAACATATGAATCACCTTTTTCTTAATTTCTCCATTACTGTGGAGATCCAGGCTCAAAAGCTAGGCATCATTCTTGATTCTTTACTCTTCCTCACACAAACCTGATGCATCCCATTTCAATCAAAAGTGTTTTTTTTGTACAGATTAAAATTATATGGTGATCTTATTGTTATTTACTCTGCTAATGTTTAATAATATTTAATAATATAATATATTAATAATATAATAATATTAAACCATTGCTTTCCTAGTATAACTTGACCATTAGTAACTTCAGCAATTCAATCCAATATTAGGCATATTATGTGGAAATGAAGACAACATAAAAAAAGTTCCTGTCCTGAAAAGGCTTACTAATGGTAAATCACAAAATGTAAATAATTATAAACTCAAGATAATTTGAAGGAGAGAATAATAATAATGTTATGTATAAAAAGGAAAGATTTCCCTTAAGAGATGGGTCACACCTTGAAGGAAGCTAATAATTCTAAGGTAGAAGCAAGGAGCAAGTGCACTCTAGGCATGAGGGATAGCCTAAAAAAAGAGAGCAAGGCAAGGTTTGGAATAGGAACTTAAAGGAACAAAACAAAATTTAAAAAACTGGAAATTTGGCTGCAATGGAGAGTAAGTGAAAGGAAATGATATGAAACAAACAATAGTGAAGTTACTTATTAAACTTCTTCCACTGGGGAACTTTTCAGCACTTCTTAAACTGTGGGTCACAATGAGTTGGTGACCTACAACGTCTTAACACCTTCATTTTACAGAGAAGGTCATTGAAGCACAGGAAGGTAAAGTGACTTGCCCCCAAGTCACAAAAGTAGTGGGATATGAGTCTAAGTCCTCTGACTCTTAACCAATGCTTTTCCCACCTGCCTCCCCCAATGTATTTCATCTTGGCTCCAGATCTTCTTTGAGAGTCCTCAGTCTTACCCTGACACCAGTGTCTGCGCTACAATGAAGGCAGTTAGAATGGAGAAAGGGGGGAGCAGAAAAGTGGGAGATTATAAGGGAGGTACTTACTCTCAACCATGCACTCTTCTCCTCACCTCCTGCTTAGAAGCCTCTTGTCAATGCTAGCAATCTTCTACATCCTCAAATTTCTCTGTATGTGATTTGTTTACATATTGTAAACGAACAGTAGAACTTAGTTCTTTGATGATAGTGACTACTTTTCATTTGACTTGGTATCCATAGTGCCTTGAATATAGTATTCATTTTGGAGGATTAGATTATGAAGCTTTTTTGGTAGATAGGGAAGACAGAGCTTAATCAGGGAAAAAACTTTTTTTTTCTTATCAGGACTTCCAAAGAAGAAGCATACCAACATACATCATTATGATTCCCTCCTTTAATTGGCACAGCATTTTATAAAAACTTTTTTCATCACTTAGCTCTAATTTTCCTCCAAAGTATACATGGTTTGATCCATTTCCTCTATACCATCACTTGAAACCATTCAGATCAAATGAAGCCTGGGAATTTTACAATTAGTAAGATGAATTTGGCATTTCTCTATACTGTCTTGCACACATAAACAGGAGACGCTAATAAATACTTATTGACGTGAACTGGAATTCTTTTTGAGTGTATCCACTAAACTCTTAATCTTCATCTGCCCCTGAAATTCTGGCTTTTTCTGAATTAGAGAAGCAATCATTTTCATTGGTATTTTTAATACTTTATTTTATAATTCCTACTAATCAGTTAAATAATACTCAGTAAAAAAATTCTAAATAGGATAAGGAGGGTAAGAAAAAGAACAAGTACTGAATACTACTTAATTCTTTACAAGGTACTTGCTTATGAGACAGATAATAAAAGAGAAATAATTCATAATTACAGATTCATAGATCACCAATCAAGAGATAGAAGGGATCTGAAATTATCTAAAGCAATTCCCTCATTTTATGAAGGAGGGAAATCATGATTTGGCATAGGTCTTATTGTTAGTAAGCATCAGAAGTAGAATTTGAAAACTCTGAATACTTCTCTTAATTCAAGAAATAGGGGTTTATTTTTTCAAGTTATATACCCTTAATCAACATGGTGAAGTCTGCGGGACCCTTCTCAGAATGTTTTTAAATGCATAAAATAAAACATAAAGAATTACAAAACCAAATATACATACCTAAAAACAATTAACAACAAATAATTTTTTAAAAGTTTACAGACCCCAATTTAAAAACCCCTGCTCTGAAAATAACCTCTTTCCATGACACCATGCCCTCTTCTATCATCCATACTGTATAAACTCCTAGAAGAAATACACATTTTTGGCATATAATTGTGAACAAAATGAACTCATATAAGGTCATTTTCCCATAATAAACTGATCTGCCTAAGAGATATAAAATTTCTACAAGTCATTTACTTTCTTTGTTCTCCATTACACTATCTCTAAAATGATCCAAATCAGAAGAAAAATCTAAAATTCGCTTTGACCAATTTAAAGATCATCACCATCATAGCTATACCATATTAACAAAAAGTTTATGAAGCCTTTTATAAACATCATTCATCAAAACAATTGTGCATTATAAAAATAATTTCAATGTTAATAACATTACTAGAGACAGGAAAAGAAAACTTTACCTTTTGGATAATCTTCCAACAAGAGGTTGAAGTGACCTAACTGACAAAAGAAATCAGATTCAACTTTTCCTTCAGCTTTTAAGATTAGAGATTCATAGCAGCGAACAGCCTAGAAAAAAGAAACACAAAGAATATTAAGAAAAAGAAATAGAACCACAAATATGCAGTAATTTCTGATAAAACATGTAACTTTGATGCTCATTTTCCTCCTCTATAAGAAAAACTAGATTATTAATTTATTAACTTCCAGTTACAAAATGTAAAAACACAATCTCCATAGTATGTTTTAAAATAAAGTACTAAGGAATATATTCCCCCCCTTAAAAACCAAAACTGAATGAAAGCACACAACTCTTTGAATCAGAACCTCAAATAATTTGCACTATTAAATACTCTAACACAGAAAACACTAAATACTTTGCCTAATATTCTAATACACCTTAGGCAAAAGAGGAAGGGGAGGGAGGGGAAGAAAGAGAAGTAGCTTTCTTCTTCTTTAAATGGAGATGGCATAATATAACGGAAAAAACACCAGTTTTATAGTTAAGGAACCTAACTCAAAATGGGCAACCAATCAATACATATCTGTAACGGTGTTAAGTCCTAGAAATAACAAAGATGAAAATGAAACAGTCCAACCCTTAAAAAGTTGCTTCTTCTATGGGGGCATGAGTGGGAGGAGGAGCCGTGTACATATATATATAAAAAATGAGTACAAGGCAATGTGGCAAGGAAGGAGTAAGAGAAGAGAAAAGGCTAAGGTCTGAGGTGTGTTTTCAAAGACACAATAGAACTTATAGACTGAAGTGAGGAAAGCATCTATTCCTGTATATCAAGACCAGACATAGGGTGTATATCACCTGGAAGAACAGTAAATTAGACCTCTAGGGCCTTAATTTTCTTACATGTAAAATGAATGGGCTGACCTAAAACAAGGATTATTAACCTTTTTTCTGTCACTGATGTGTAAGTCTGAAGCTTTCTCAAAATGCTTCTCAAAATAATTTTTTTAAACGTATAAATATTAAGTATTACAAATTATATAAAAATGCAGTTTTTAAATATTTTGTTGACATTGATAATTAGTTACATAACTGGTGATACTGATCCACAGAGTCTGCTTAGTTCCCAAATTTAGGTTAAATTTAAGACATACACATAATAACCAGGTGTATTAGAAATATAATATCAACTGAGGGCACGGATGGGGAAGCAGAGGCCTCAGGTCACATGTGGCCTTAATAAAAGCATTTGTTCTGTAAAACTTGGACTCAGCTAGAAGGTTGCAGTGCGAGGCTATACTCAAGAACCCAGAATGCTGAGTGGTCTAGAAGTCACTGGTCCCCCATCCCTGCTACAGGCAATCCATTTACAAAAGGTAATCCTCCCCAAACCACATACTAACCCACTTAAGCTATTCCAACCTTCCTCAAGGTTTCAAAGGCAACTTTCCTCCACCCTCTTACGGTTAATACTTTACTAAAAAATTTAAGGCCATTCACCTATGGGCATGTTCCTCATCTTTTATCAATCACTCAGACATCTTTCTACATATCTCTTCTTTCAACCAACTCTCTCATAGATGGCCCTTCATCTGGTAAACTCCGCTACATAACCCTTAATCACAATTCAAATGATATTCTATTAGTAGATAATCCTGCTTTAATATTAATGCCCTCTCTTCTTTATATCATCTGGCTCCTCCCCCACTGCCTATAAATACAATCACATCCAAACCCCACCTCCTCCCATTTTTTAAAAAGTCACTAGATCATCTAATTCTTCCTCTTCCCACTACAATCTAACTTCAGGTATCATTCAGTTAAAACTGCTCTCCAAAGTTGTCAATGATTTCCTAAATGCCAAATCTAACAGCTTTTCTCAATCCTCATCCCTGACTTCTGTACCCTACCCACACACTTGGTCTACCTTCACCCTCTTCTATAATGTTTTCTCTTCTCTAGGTTTTCATGACATTGCTCTCTCCTTCTACCTGTCTGAGTATTCCTTCTCAGTCTCCTATGCTGGATCTTCATACAGGTGAACAAGACCAACACTCCCATTCCCCACCCTCCACCAATCCCCTATGGATTACTAATTTAAAATTATTTCCCTTTGTTTTTCACAGCCAGAGGTCAACTTGGTTGAAACCAATTCAAATAAAAAATTTTCCAACTATATGCTAAAATCCTTGCAATAACCACACCATTTTATTCCACTGATTCACATTCTCAAAAGATTCTTTGTTGTTCCTCATACAAAATACTTCATCTTCCGTTTCCCTGCATTTTCATTGGCTAGCTTGTCCCAGTGTCTGAATTCTCTCCTTCCTCTTCTCTTCCTTCTAGCTTCCCTGAAGTCTTAGTTAAAATTCCACCTTCTGCAATGAAGTATTTCATATTCCCAGTGCTTCCAATTATTCTGTTTCTACATAATTCTGACATCTTTTCTTCCCCATTACAATGGTAGTTCCTTGAGATCAGAGATTGCATTTTTTGCCTTTATCTGTATGCTGAGTAGCACTTAATAAATGATTGCTGATCTGATACAAAATACGGAAAGATAAAGACCATGATGATGATCTAATAGTTTACTACATAGGCAACAAAAATTGAAGATTACTGGAAGGAAGAGGGGATGATCCTATGAGACAATCAGAGCTTTATTCTGAGGGATGTTTCTCAAAATGTAGTCTGAGGATTCCTGGGGTCTCAGATCTCTTTCCAGGGTGTCTATGAGATCAAAACTATTTTCATAATAATAGTAAGACATTAGCTAGCTGTTAACTCCTTCCTTTTTCAACTATATAGCTTTATGAGACCAGAATACATTTCAGGAGACTGAATGCAGAAATACATTTAAGAAATAAAACAAGCATTTCCATAACAGTAGAAGAGAAAACAATGACCACACATGAAACCACAAATCTATATTGTACCACTTACTATTCCTTTTAAATATATCAAAGTTGTCCTGTAAGTTTCTTTTTTCTTTTTCTCCCCCCAAGGGCTTTGTAAAAATCTTCCTTCTCCTCCTTTATCCAGTGTGCAAATCAATATACCCTACAGACTAAGAACAAATCTCATAATTTTCCACTTTGATGCCCATCTTTTTCTTTTTTTTGGGGGGGGGTGGGCAGGTAGTGGGGAGAACAGAGAAGATTACCAACTATATACCACCACTTTGATTCAAGTCTGTATTATCTTACAATTGAATTACTGAAAAACCTCCCTATTGTATCTCTGATTCCAATAAACCCTCATTTCCACTCTTCATCCTACCTCTGGTCTAGATTTTCAAAGCTCTCTGTAAGCTGGTCTCAACTTTATTTTTTTTTTCCCTACCACCACCACTACCACCATCACTCAAACTATTGACTCACAGATATCCCAAATCCTGGCACAGAATTTTGCCTGTACTAAACAAACTACTGTAAAATATCTTGAGAAATACTAAAAAGGAGGTATGTATGATGCCAAACTAGACAATGTAATGAATAAAGCGGAGGTCTGGAGTCAGGAAGATTTGAGTTCAAATCCAGCCTCACGACATTTAAACTAGTTGTGTGAACCTGGGAAAGGCACTTTCCTCATCTGTAAAATGAACCACAGAAAAGAAAATGGCAAACCATTTCAGTACCTTTGCCAAGAAAACGCCAAATAAGGCCATGACAAGTCCAACATGACTAAAACTACTGAACAACAACATGGCATGAGAATAGGGAATGGCAGAAAATTTATTTTTTAAAAAAGCATCACAGCATGCAAACACTTTTAGAGTTTACAAACTTACCCATCAATTTCAAGTACTGACAAACGGTTCTAGATAGCTCAGGTCTACACTGGTCCAAAGACAAGCTAAACTAGAATAGAGTCCAGAATATCCACAAAGATGAGCTAATCCTTGAAAGAGGAAAAAATGTATGTGTATACACTGAAAAATAATAACACATTGGTCACAAGGATTTTGTGCAAAATATTGTTGGGTATGGAAAATATTCCTTATGTCCAAACTAATATAGAAATTGTTTAGAAAAGCAAAAAGTTGGTTTCTTTCTAGATATTTAGGCTTGATTTAAAGCAAATGCCTTCAACAACAAGAAGTGATTGGTGAATGAGGGACAGGGATGGAAACCAAATTTGAAAAGTCATTCCTATCCATTCATTATTTTAGCTTTGGTAAGGGAGAGTGGAAAGGAGAGAGAAGTTAGAGGAGTTAAACTGAAACAAATGAATTCCAAAATGATTTGATCTTCCCAGAATTGAAGTTGCCAAAATAAAAAATCAAGAACTGTTTCCTCTAGTTTCAATTCATTAATAGCACTGAGAAAAAGGTCCATATCCTCTTATAGCACCTTAAGAGCTGATCAAAGATAAATGACCATCAATTTTTAAATGTTCTTTTAAAAAAAAACTCAATGCAAATCTAATTGTAACAACATAAAATCTTTCCCACAAACACAAACTGAAAATCTGTAGGTGAAGAGAAAGCAAATACACAAATTTTCACAAACAAATTCCTTAAGGGAAGTTTTCAATTACTATTATTTTTATTAACTAAAAACAAAAACTTATTTTACTAACTAAAAAAACTCACAAAATCATAGTAACAACTAATCATACTGAATTTAATTAAACCATTAAACTTTCAGAAATTATAATTTTGAAACATGAAATTTCAAAATCTTTGATTTTGTCATATTCAATACTTTGGCAGACCACTGTTAAAAGTACAATTACATTATTTTCAATTAACATTTTAATCTAAAACTGTTTGCTTAGATAACCAATCTAAAATTTACTTACAAAAATCATTCATTTAATAAAAACTGAACAAGAAACTTCTTTAAAAGCTTAAAAAACTAAAGTTCCTCTAAATTCAGCTCTATTAATATTTTTACAACCACAGGCATTTCCCCTCCCATTCCCATCAAATTTTCACCCTCAGATTACTGTTTATACCAGGGTCATAATATTAACTAATTATACAAAATAAAGATGTAATCTGCATGAAGAAGTTACTCTTTTAAACAAGGTTCATTTCATTCATATATATGATGCAGTCACTGGTGAATAAAGAAGGAACAATTTGAGGAATTACATTACATACAAAGCCCATTAACTTGGTGGAGGAAAAAAAGGTATGTCACCCCTTGTCAAACCACCCCCTCTCTCCTACACCATAATTGGGGGAGGGGTGGATGCAAAGAGGAAAGATAGAGCCACTTCTTCATCAGAAAAGGAGAAAATAAATAACATTCCATGTTTAAGCTTCAGGTACCATGGACAGCACCAGGATACTGTGGGATTGCTAATGTTCCCTTGACATTTTCCTATTTCTGAAAACACTCTCTCAAACTCAGTGGCCAAGTCACAAAAATCACTGATTTAATTGACTATAAATTATGCTATACAACTTCAACTAGGTTCTTATCTTTAATCTAGAAGCTGTTTACTCATATACCTAAATATTTTACTGAAAAGATTAGGTAATCCAGTTTAAACACCATTAATTCCCCATCCTTCCCATCCTATCTCGATGCTGCAAAGGCTCAGACTCAATTCTTTACTTGTTTTCTTCATTTGATTCCCATCTACTTCTTTCAAGGTCTTCCAAACCGTAAACATCACTTCTCTGGAAAGCAAGTCAGGCTCCATTTCTCCAGGGGTTCCTTCCCAATAAAAATTCCATAAAAATTCAACTCCATTAACAATAGTATTAAAAGAGTTGGGACAAACCAGAAAAGGAAAACCAGAGAGGATTTGGAAAGTGGCAGTACTTGAACAGCAAATTCAAGGTAAGAGAGTAAGTGAAAAGCATTTAATAAGTGTGTACTGTGAGAAACATGCTCACTCTAAACAGAGAACAATACTCACTAAGAAGCCAGGAAAGTTCTCATTTTATTTTGGCCAATTATTCTACATTCCTAATGAACAGGTGTCTCCCTAATGGAGAGCTTGCTCAGACAAATGCAATGCTTTTCATATTGTTCCCAATTCAAATTTCCCATCTTGCTCTCCATTGGCTAGATGCAGCTTCCTGAACCTCCCACTTCATGTTCTCCTTCCTGATAGGTTCCCTTCAAACACCTCATTAAGCATGCTTATAAGCTTCTGATCTTTTACCTGATCAGAAGCCTGGCTCTACTAGGTCACAATTCTGATTAGAACCAATGACCTCTGACTTACATTCTATCACTCAAAGCTATGAGGAGTTTTAATCCTGTGGAAAATGAATTCCTTGTTTTGTTTCCCACACTACTACGTAAGCAACTCCAATGGGAAGACCTAGCTATTAAAATGCCAGATATATGTTTGCCTAAAAGACCATTTACCAAAAAAAACTATCACAAGACAAGCACTCACATGGAGGTCAGAAGGACACTCTCAAGAACTCTGTGACAAGGGAGAGACAAGGGCAAAGGATCACCCAGTATACTGTGTCTGCAGCAAAGGAGGCATTGGGCTCAACAAGCAAAGCAGAATTGCACTAGTTCAAAAGAAACACACAATGCACTCATTTATAGACATCTCTACTCCAAATGTTCATATAGACTATTTATGTCTAACTTGCAGTAGAATAGTATTGGTCCAATCAGTCAGACATACTGTACCTTAATTCCAACACTGTGATGTCATTTTGTCCTCCTCTCCCCAAGAACAAAGGACAACTATCAACCAGGTGCCAAGCACTATGCTAACCAGTGAGGATACAAATACTAAAAGGATATTCTCTAATGGGGGAGATAACACCAGAGAATATGGAAAAGAGTAACCATTAAGAGTTTTGGGGAAAAGAAGGGAGAGAGAAAAACAGAGGAACGGGACACACAAGGTGTGAGAATTCACAAGAGGTGAATGTGAGAAGGCACATTCCCCAAAAATGCAGAGCAAAAGAGCTACATCTCTAGGGCCCTTCCTTAGAAGGTGCTTCAAGGGGGAAAACGCCAAAATCTGCAGAGAAGTCCAGGAAAGGGAAGTCAATAAGAAATAGTCATTGAATTTGATTTAAGTGACACTACTGGTTAACTTGAAGGCAATTTTGGGTAACTGTTGGGAAAGAAATACCAGTTACAAGTTACAGAAAAGCAAGAGTTGGTGTAGAAGCATGGTACTTTTTCAACAAGCTGGTACTGAAAAGAAGACAGATGGTAAGAGGTCACAAAGTTAGGAACTTATTTCAAAGATGGAAACATACTTAGGTCTCCCCAGTATTCATTTTTATGTCAATATCACCTCTCAGTTCACTTATGTCCCAAGTACTCATGGCCTTTCACAATCTGCCTTGAACCAATCTCTCCAGCTTTCCCTGACACTTCTCTTCATAAAACTCTGCAATCCAGCCAAACGTTACTTACTTATCTTTCACCAAATGCTTCCATACTTTCATGCTTTTCTCATATAGCTCTCTAAAAATATCAAATAAATAGTCTTCTTTGCTTGATCACTGCGTATTGTAAGTCTACCCTACTATTAAGACCAAGTAAAAATACCTTTTCTTCGACCAGGCAGAAATCATTTTATTCCTTATCCTTTACAAAGAGCAAGCTGTTTTTACTTCTCATCTTGAGTGTTGTACAGTAGCTGTATGTCTGCTATAACTCCCCAGCTAGACTGTCGGAGTTCAGATATCTATATCTAGTTCTGTATCTATCTTCCCTATCCCATGGTAATTATTTTTAAACATTTATTGAATTAATAATGATTTTAGAGCTTTCCTGAAATTCAGTTCTCCCAAACAGTGATCCATTATTTATTTACTGAGTGCTCTCTGTGTTCATAGTGCTGCCATATGAATAAGAAATAGTAAGGTTCATAAGAACCCAGTCACTATACTTTGTCACTGGAAGTAAAGCAACTATGCAAGTAACACTTGCATAGTAGTATGAAATGAACTGTCATGATTTGGACTAAATTTAAAAGACTTAATGTAGCACCTTATGTCATATCACAAATTGTTTGTAATCTCATAAGATATTATATATACTTTGTTGGGCAGGATTTTTAGTTCTCAACATCATTCAGGAGATGCTTATTTTTTTCAATTGTAGTGTATTTTCAAATTTATTTTTTTTTCTGTCCTTGCATCATTTCAGTCATGCCTGGCTCCTTGTGATCCCATTTTGGGGTTTTCTTTTCAGAGATAATGGAGAGGTTTACCATTTCCTTCAGCAGCTTATGTTACAGTTGAGGAAAGTGAGGTAAATAGGATCAAGTGACTCGCCCAGGGTCACACAACTAGTAAATATCTAAGGTCAGATTTGAAATGAGTCTTTATGACTCCAGTCCCAGCCGTCTATCCACCTAGAGGAATCCTATTAAGTTCGATGTTTTAATTAACTAT
Organism: Potorous gilbertii; assembly: GCA_028658325.1. Taxonomy (NCBI): domain Eukaryota; kingdom Metazoa; phylum Chordata; class Mammalia; order Diprotodontia; family Potoroidae; genus Potorous; species Potorous gilbertii. The sequence continues at coordinate 355,717,424 of CM053771.1, forward strand.
ATAATGACAGCATTTACACATGGCAGCTAAACTCATGGCAGCAGAATGAAGGAAAATGGATGTGCATTTCACATGTATGGTTACCAAAAGAATTACTGCCAAGACAATGAAGGAGATCATAACAGATGATAAAGAAAATTATATATTTTTTAAAAATTAACAAAAATCAGTATAGTCAAGATTTAAAAAAAACAACAACTGTGAACTGGAAAAATTTTCAAAAAATGTCTGACTTTCAAATAACCAATATAAGATGAATCAAAATAAATCTATAAAGCAAGTTATTCCCAATAGCTAAGTGGTCAGAGAATAAGAACAGCCAGCTTTCAAAAGAATCCTAAAATAACAATAATATGAAAGCTTAATAAAGGATACACGAATTAAAATAAATGAGATTTCATTTCAAACCCAGCAAAATGGTAAAAGTATCAACAATGACAATCAATGCTGGAATGCTAACTCACTAATGCCCTTCTAGTGGTACTGTTAATTCATCCAACGATTCTGAAAAGCAATTTGAAACAGTAACTCCCTCCCTTAAACAATTACTGCTGCAGACTCAACTTCCCTAACCCCACCTTCTCATTCCCTCCTAAAGAGATCAAAGAATGGAAAAAAGATTCATATGTACAAAAATATATGTAATATCTTTGAAATGGGGATAACAGCAACAGCACCCAATCTCACAGGTTTGCTCTGAGAATAAAATAATATTTTCAAAGTGCTTTGCAAATCCTAAAGTGCTACAAAAATACTAGCTATTATCACTATTAAAATACTACTGAAATTAATTTAGAGGTGCAATATTATATACAAATGAAACTACCTAGGAGTTATTTTACATAACCAGATGAAATGGTTTGGTTTTTTTTTTTAAATCTGGAAATAACAAAAGGCTTAAAAGTATTTGGGGAAGTACTTCCTCTTCAATAAGAACTACTGGGAAGGCTGGAAGGCAGCATGGCAAAAAAATATTAGAGTCAACTAGTATCATATGCTACTATATACCATGATAAGTAAGCCAAATGGACAGAAACCCTAAAAATTTAAATACAGAGGCCTCCAGAGAAAGAAGGGGAAAGGGAAAATATCTGTAATAGAAAGTCTGCACTGAGCTAGCCTGGGAGATTTCAGGATTCTCCTTGTCATTTTCTGATGTAAAGTACTTGAACATTCTTGACTTTTCTGTTTACCACTGGACTTCAATGAGTCTGGAGGAGAGAATGAGGCTAGTGACTGAGCGGGTTCTGCCTCACTTAAACCCAATTTGCTACTAATATAAATAGATCTCTTCAAGAAAGAACAAGTTCAATGAGAGGAGAGTGTCAAAGTGGGGGGGGAAGGGGTTTGCGCATGTATGTGTGTTTACAAGGGGGAAGGGGAGAAATCTTAGACTGACAGACAAATAAAACATTTTCTTAATTTTATTTTCAATTTCTAGTCTAACATGGCTTTTCTGTGGTTGCTCTCCCCTATCCTACCTAGAAGGGTGGGTGGGAAGGAGGTGTTCCTCCTGCAAGGGTCAGTCCTTCCTTGTTCACTCTCAGGTCACCCACAGACAAGGAAATCCATGTGGAGTCCCTTTATATTTCAGACTCTAAAATCCTACTTGAGACCTTTCAACTATGTGTCTAAGGTCTATTTCCAACTACTGTGTTTTTCTCTTAGTTATCCTAGCACGCTAAACTTAATTACCAAAAATTTCATGATCAGTATTACAAACCTAGTCAATCACTGAATCTCAGAATTCCAAGAATCTGTAAAGATAATCTAGTGCAGAGATTCTTAAATTTTTTCTGTATTATGGACTCCACTGGACAGTCTAATGAAGCCTATGGATTCCTCAGTATAGCCTTTAAATACATAAAATAAAACAGAGGATTACAATAAAAACCAATTATAGTGAAATCCAGTTTTCAAAAGTTCACAAATTACAGATTAAAGATCCCTCTATTTCTGTATTTTACAAGCAGCTCTTTAAGCCAAAATGAAAGTATATAGCAGAGTGGGGGAAAAAAGGCAAGAATGACAAGTTCAGTCTTGAGTACACACATAGAATCACTGATATACAGCTAGAAGGGTCCTAAAAAGTCATCTAATCCAACTTCATACCATTTTACAATTTAGAAAACTGAGTCATAGTAAGAATCAGGTTCTTCTGGTTCTTAGGATATTCTTTCCATTGCACAATCACTCAATGCTTTTTAAGTCCTTTGACAAAAGATAAATTACAAGTTCTTTAGAATGCATTCAATTTCCTCACTTGAAAAAATGGAAGATTTATACAGTCTACCTCATGCAGGCATGTTTTGAGAAATTACTTTGAAAAAACTTAAGGTGCTATATTATGTAAGTGTCCTCTATTATTATTACATGACTACAAATGTTGACTAGGGTCATGATTAACTCACTACAAAAGCTCTAACCTAGAGCTTTGCTTTCCCCCCAACATTCAAAGCACTGAACCCCCCCCATGGGGGTTCCTGACTTCCATTAAAGTCCTAAAGTCCCATCTTTTACAAGAAACTTTTCCCATTCCCTCAATTCCAGTGCCTTCCCTCCAATGATTATCTCCTATTTACAGAGCCTGCTTCATATACATTCCTTTGAATGTTGTTTACCCCATTAGTTTGTAAGCTCCATGAGGGCAGGGACTGTCTTCTGACTCACTGCCTAGCACACAGTAGGCACTTAATATAAGTACTAAGAGTTGCACGTCAAAATAAAAAGCTGCTTTAGTGGGATTTCATGTGAGAAACTGTGTAATACTTCAATGATCCAAAAATACCCACTGCTACAAACGCCTACCTTTTAATACCATATCCCCTAATGAGCTAGTGTCATGACTCTTGCAAAACCACAAACACAAAAGAATTAAAATTTAAAACAACACTTTACCTCTTTACAATATCTGAAGCCACTGACCACCCTGTTCTCTGTGTTTCCAGGACACAGCTTTCTGGGTTCTACTCCTTAGTGGATCTTCTTTCCTACATCAGCATCCACATCATGCCAACGAAACACAGTAGCACCCCCAGGCTTTATACTCATCCCTCCCTCTTCTCTTTCTACTCTCACTAGACCTTTACCACTTAAATCACAGATTTAAGTCAATTAGCATATCTATGCAGTAGATAACAAAATCTACATATCTAGCCCTAGCCTCCCCAGCCTCCCTACTCACTAAACTCCAGTGACAGTCAGTTAATCCTCTTGATTCTCATTTAAAGCTCTTCACAAAATAGCTGTCTTAATTTTCTAGTTTTCTCCAGCCATACAGTCTACTTTTTGATCCTCACATCCAAAACTCTAGCCTTCATTTTTCTTATCTTTGGATCCCATGCAAGGAATGATGTCCTTTCCTTCTCACCTTTATTGGTTGGAAATCTCTGGTTGTCCAAGACTCAGAATGGATCTATTGTGTCCTTCTGCACAAGGTCTTTTTTGATCCATCCCATCTTCTAGGGACTTTTTATACATACAGGTTATTTTATAACTGCTTTATATAAGTTTACATTTAACACACATATCTTGCACATACTCAAAAAATTTGTGTGTTACCATCACTACTTGGCGTCTGAAACTGCTTTGACTTTATCTTCCCAGCATCTAGCATCTTCCCTGGTACGTAGTTGCTTAAACCCACGATTGATATGAACATTTTTGTTCATGGACAAGCATTCATGGGCACACATGCGCACACACAGAATTTTCAGCATGTCACAGGAATGTAGAAATACATGTGTGATAAGTTAGAAAATGCAAAAAGGTCTTTAGCTTCTACTTCCTTATGCCTTGCAAATTATTTCCACTTAGTTTACCATAATATTCTTTTTAAACTGTCAGCAATGAAAAGGAAATACAGCTGCAGCAGAACATTGTGTTGTCTTCTCAGGCATCAACGACAAAATTGCTAGTTTAGTTCTGACTAAAATCCTTTGTTGTGTAGGCAGCCTGCAGAAAGAGCTAGATTTTACAATATTAATCCTATTATAAAATTGTAATAATAAAGCTATTCTGGCAATGGATCTATAAACATGCTATTTGGTGTAAGTTATTGTTCAAATCAAAATTTAGTATCAGCTAGAGCTTGTTAAAAAGGATGGCAAGGTTGGGCCTGGTAGCTCCATGCCTCTGCTGCTGGAGAGGTTGAGGGCAATGGATTGCTGCTTGAACTATGAAGTTCTGAGCTATATTAAGGCTAAAGGTCAAGCTAAGGTAAAGGTTCAAGAGAGAATCAAACTGGATCAAAACTTTCTAGAAATGAAAAATCATGTGTAACCTGGGAAAACCAAGGGAGAAGAAAAAGAGGTAAGTAAACTAGTGTTTATAAAGACTATTTATTCAAAATATGCATTTCAAAGTCTTATAAGGGTTCTAAATTCCATCAACTACAAATATTTCACTTATATGTTCATGAATTCTGAAAACCCTTTATCTAATCATGACCTTTTGTCATCTTCCTCAATTTATTCTTCATCCACACTGTAACCTCCTCCCTGATCTCTCAATTCTCTCCCCCGTCATCATCCCTGCACACTCTCCTCCCTTCCCCATTTTGTCCCCTTGGTAAATGAACCTGTTTCCAACTCTATAACCCTACCCTCCTTTCAATTTAGTTTTACCCCTTAACTCCCTTATTACAGAACTTGCTTATCTGCCAAGCCTCAGCCTTGGATCACTCCCAGAATCTACTCCATTCACTTCCAATTGAACATGTTGTTTGAAGGAGACTGGAGAAAAATCACAAAACTGTCCTGAGTCCACTACAAAAGTTGTTCGTAAGAACCTTGCCTCATAGTGTTGAAAACAAGTAAGGTCATTCACCAAAAAGTCCCCCTTCTTCCCTCCTCTTCTATCTCCTACTTACCAAAGGTTTACATAAAGAGGTGGCCTTTCTCCTTGACAAAGCAAATCCTGCCACATATGCAAGCAACACTATTCCATCCTACCTTCTACAGCACATTATCCCTCTATCATCTTCACATGCTCATTTATTTTCATTTTCTCTGCGTCTACTGGCTACTTCTGTACTGCCTATAAACAGTACCAGATCTCCATTCTCAAAAATGCCTTTCCCCTTGATCCATCCATCCCTGTTCTCATTTCATATAACTCTTCTATCTTGTGGCTAAATTCCTTGAGAAGGCTGTCTAAATTACAAATGTCTCCCTTTCTTTATGTCCTCTTTTAACTGTATATACTCTGGCTTTCAACTCTCTCTAAAGTTACTAACAATCTCTTAATTGCCCAATTCAAAGGCCTTTTCTCAACCCTCATCCTTCCTTAACTCTCTGTAGCCTGTAATACGGCAACATAATATGCATCGTTGGTATACAATCAAATACAAAAGGGGCCACTAAACAGTATGAAAAGAACCCTTAAGGCAATGTTATCTTAGAAAACCACATAGTAACATTAACTGTGTTCTAACTGTATTTTAATTTTATTAAATATTTCCCAGTTATAATTTAATATGGTTCCTGTAGGGGAGCATTGCTGACCTCAATCTGACACCTCGGCCATAGATTTTCAAGACACTATTTTCTCCTGGTTCTCCCTCCTATCTTCTCTTTTTAGTCTCCTTTGCTAGATATTTTCTTCTAGGTCATACTGGCTATTAACCAGGGTGTCCCAAATGGTTCTATCATGGGCCCTTTTCTCCTTCTATACTACTTAACTTGCAGCTCTCATCAGTTCCTCTAGATTCTCAAATCTTCAAATGCCTACTGGATATGTCAAACTGGATAGCCCACTGACATCTTAAAGTCAACAAGTCCAAATTTAAACTCATTCTGTTTCTCCCCAAACTTTCCCCTCTTTCTAACTTCTCTGTTAACAATTAAGGATACTGCTATCCTGTCAATTACCAAGACCTTCAACCTAGGCTGTCCTCCCGTTCCATTTTCTCTCACCAGCACTGCCTCTCATTGTAACCCCTCTCCCTTTCCCTTTTCTTTCTCTCTTTTGATTCTGCTACCACACTGGTATATATAGGTCCTCATTAGCTCATGCCTATTGCAATGGCCTTTTGGTTGAACTACTCTCTGCTACATCTCTCATTACTGCAGTCCATCCTCAGCTCAGCTGTCGATGTGATCTTCCAAAAGGAGAAGCTACAAAGCCAGGACCAAAGTGGAGGGAGTGTTGGTGAATGATTTTCTGTTTGCAGATGACTGTGCACTCAGTGCAGCCTCTGAAGCTGAGATGCAATAAAGTATGAATCAATTTTCTGTTGTTTGTGCTAATTTTGGCCTAACAACATCAAGAAAACATAGGTGCTCTTATCAGTGACCATCACACCATTCATAACAGCAAATGGAGAAGTTTTGAATGCTGTGGATAACTTCACTTACCTTGGTAGTGTACTTTCCCAGAATATACACATTGATAATGAGGTGACACACACATTGCCAGAGCTAGCTCAGTATTCGGGAGGCTCCAAAGGAAAGAATGGGAGAGAAGACATATTAGACTGACTACCAAACTGAAGGTATACACAGCCACTGTGCTGCCCTCCATGATGGATGCCTGTGAAACATGGACAGTCTACCAGCGCCATGCTAGGAAACTGAATCGCTTCCATTTGAATTGTTTCAGGAAGATTCTGAAGATCACCTGGCAGGATAAGGTACGAGACAATGAGGTCCTTTATTTGAAATATACTGCCAAGCACTCACACTATGTTTCAGAGAGCACAACTCTGATGGCCACATTGTTTGAATGTCAGATGTGCACTTGCCTAAAAGGTTGGGCACAGATAGCCCATGTGAATTATTTGGGGTGAATAACCCAAATTTGTACATCCTACGTTTACTTTTACTTTGTGCTGTTTCAATTCTGCTTTGTTCAAAGAGCACAGCACCCTTTCTGATGTGGGCACCCCATGCTGAGCGGTCCTGTGACAGTGTCTCCCATGTTGCACAGTCAAATCCAAAGTTCTTGAGAGAGACCTTGAGAGTGTTCTTATATCGCTTCTTCTGACCACCATGTGATGCCTGCCCCATGTGAGTTCTCCAAAAAAGTCTTTTTGGCAAGCATATTTTGCATTCAAACAATGGGGCCAGCCCATTGGAGCTGCACTCTCTGAAGTGCATAGGACTGCTCAGTATGGTGTGCCCCCATCAGAGAAGGTGCTGTGCTCTGAGCAAAGCACAATTAAAACAGCTCAAAAGGAAACAAAGGATGCACAAATTTAAAGGATCCTCCCAAATGTTCACAAGGACTACCTGTGCCCAATCTGTGGAAGAACATTCCGAGATTATATTGGTCTGATCAGTCAGTCGAACAAGATGAAACTTGACTTTACCATGATGATGTCATTTTAGTCCTTGAGAGAGAGAGAAGAACAACAACCAAGACGAGGAAACCAAGGCAAAGAGGGTTAACTGACTTGACCATGGTTACACAGTCAGTAAATATCTGAGACCAGGTTTGAATTCAGAAGAACCTGGCATTCTATCCATTGGTCCACCTAGCTGCCCCTTTTACTGTTTAATTCTTTCAATTACGTCTATTTTTGCTGTTGTCTTTTCTGAGATGATTGCTACACCTGTTGAATTTAGCTGTCAGTAGTTTTTACTCTTCCCTAAATGATTCTCACCCATTTTTCCCAAAGTTTCAGCTCTGAACCTTGTTCTTTTCTCTTAAGACCTCTCCAACACAAAACTTTACAAGAGATAAAAGGTTACCTTTCTCTTAAGTTACCTGCCTGACCTTGCTCCTCTCTCCTCTCAGATCTTTTCATCTCACAACTCCTTGACATCATGTTCTGTTCTCTACCCTTTTAACTCTAGTTTGATGAAAAAGGCCAACTTGTCTACACGTACCTTTGATTCTATCCATTCCTACATTTTCTATCTAGTAGACTGTCTTCACTATCTGCCTTCCTCTTTCTAATCTTTGATTTCTCCCCTACATATTGGTTCTTTCTCTGCTGTGTAAAACAAAACCCAAGGCTTCTCCATCCAAAAAGCTCTGCTCTAAACTCTCCTATCCTTTCTAACTACTGTATTCCCTTCTCTCAGCCAAACTCTTAGAAAAAGCTGTCTACAGTCACTATACCTCTACTTTCATGACCTTTCATTCATCAACCCTTTGCAAACTTTCAGACCTTATCACTCATTTGAAATTGCTTTTTCCCAAGTTGCAAATGTTATCTTAATTTTCAAACCCCAAGAGACCTGGCATCACTATTCACAATCCACAGGTAGATCTGGCCCTCTTTTCTTGTCTTTCTTTTTCCAGGCAACCTCATCAGTTCACATAAGGGTTTAATCATGACCTCTATACTAAATACTTCCCAAACCTGCACTTCTAGCACTAAGTCTCTTTCCTGAGCTCCAATCCCACATTGTTTCTTTTCAACATTTAGCAATGGGTACCCCCGTTGCATCTCAAACTCGCACTTAACTTCATTTTTCTACTTAATCCAACCCCTGTTACTCATGAACAGCCCTATTTCCATCAAGAGCATCACCACCCTTCCAGTCCCCTGGGCTACAACCTCAAGGACCCATCCTTGATTCTCTTATCTTCTTTATTCATATACACAATTACCAATCCTGTCATTTCCAGTTTTTATAACATCTCTTGCACAAATCCTTTTCTGTTCAATCATATATGCCCTTGGTTCAGGGGCCCATCACCTCTCACCTAGATCATAATCCCTTTCCAATTGGTCTCCATGACTCAAATCCATCAGTCCCTCTACAAGTTGTCCTTCAAAAGGCTATAAAACTTTTCCTCAAGTTTAGGTCTGACCATATCACTTCTCTTTTTTCAAGAAACTCCAGTGGGGAGGGGAACTTGCTTTGAAACAAGTTTGTCTGATAAAAGTCTCATTTCCAATATGTATATGGAACTGATCCCATACATGTTCCAACGAACAAAAGCCATTTCCCCAAATGACCAAGATACAATTTTCAAAAGTAAAACAAGTTATCAACAACCATATGAAAGTTCCAAATCACTAATAATAAAAAAATGCAAATTAAAACAATTCTGAGATTCCCCTTTACACCAATGTAACAAAAGAAAAAAATTACAATCATTCAAAGGGCCACAGAAAAAGAGCATATTAATACTCTTAGTGGAGCTGTAAATTGGTCCAGTAATTCCAAAAAACAATATGGAACTATGCCCAAAGTCATTATTATGTATAACCTTTGATGGAGTTGGTGAAAAGGCTCATATGTGAAAAAAAATATTTATAGTAATTTTTTTATAGTGGCAAAGAAGTAGACCCTAAGGTAGTACCTAACAATTGGGGGATGGCTGAATATGGAATATAAATGTAATAGGAGTACTATTGTAACAGAAGAAATGATAAAAGAAATTATTTTAGAATAACCTGGGAAGACTGGTATGAGCTAATGCAAAGTGAAATCTTTTGTTTGTTTTAAACCAGGAGAGTAATTTCTACAAAAAAAAATTTGAAAACAAACAAACTTGGAAAGCTATAAAAAACATCAACCAACATCATGACCACCAATGACGAAACATGCTATCAAATGACAGGCTCAAGCAGCATTTTAAAATGAGATCTGCCTTTTAGGACATGGAAAGTGTGGGAATGGTTTTTATTTGGCTAAGTATCTCTGTCAGAAGAGTTTTGTTCTTCCACCTCAAATAGGGGGTGGGGTGGAAGGAAGATACAGAGTTCCCAAACACCAAAAAGGGAGAGAAGAACAGAGGGAACCACAGAGAAGCAGAACAACTTTGGAAGTTACAATGCTGAACCTGGAAAGCATGCTGTACCAAACAACGATTTGCATTTTCATGTTAATAATCCCCTCATGTTCCAGAATATATATATAAAAATCTCATTTTACTTGATGCTCAAGAATTTTAAAAAATAAAAGGAAAAATAAGTAATAAAGAGCTTTCTACAAAATGGTGAAAAGGTTGATTAATTAGAACATTTAATTTACTTAGCACTAATCAATTGAAGTTTTACAGTACTTAACTTCTATGATGTGGTACTAAGTAGTAGTTTAAGACTTTAAAAATCTAGCTGGATCAACTTCCTGACAGAAATAAGTTTATAGCAGACATCAGTGGAAAAACAAGACTTGACAGATCCATTCATTCATTACTCCAGGTTGCCATAGTGCTTTACAATTTCATAATGCTAAGTTACATTTGACAGATATAATAAACAGACAGAACATAAACAGATCCAATCCAGATCTCTTAGAATTGCAGTCACCATACTTCCAAACTGAAAAGCATCACACTTTAAAGGATTAAAATCCTTACCACATATTTCCTTGGATACTTCAAAAGTTATTGCTTACTTTCAACTAAAACCACTAGATGGTATCCCTGCTCCACTCAATTTTAGCAGAAAACTTTTAGAAAAATTATCCACGGTGATTATCTAAAATGTTGAAAAGGGTAAAAATTTAACCAAAGTCTCTAAAATAAAAGCAACCACTCCCCCATTTAATTTTGTGAGTAACAGAGAGGTCTTATTATGATACTATTTCTCTAATAATCTGGTATATCAGTAAATTAATCCTAATATTCATGAGATGTCAAATTTCTCTTTTAAAATCCTTTTCAAAAAGACGTTAAACTAAGAGATTTTACAATTAAGTCATTACATTCTCAACAATCCCAAGGCAATCACACCATCTAATTAATAATTAGGCTTGCTGTCTGATTTGTGCTCAAACCTAGTATCAACTAAATCTCAAAAAATGTTTTTGTGGGAAATGAGACTGTATCATCTGAATTAAAAGCCCTCTACGAGTGTCTGGGTTACCAGATTTTATGGTGTGATGTTGACAGTTAAATATGTACTACAACAGGATCCATGAAAAAAAGTATAAAAACAAAGAATCAAATAATAAAATTTTTTAATTAAAAGGATCCTATTTACCTTTCAAATTTTGATCTTGACAAGTTTGGAGTAAGATAGTCAAATGTACATAAAGTCATTACTCAAAAAAAAAAAAAGTAAATTTTCCTACAAAATATACTGGATCTTATTAATCAAAGAGTCTCTGAAATTCAATGACAAAAGATATTTACATAATTTACTCTAAAATGTTTTTAAGGTTTTTAACTAAATAAGAAATCTCAATGCAGTTAATTTTAATTATAAAAAATTAAAACAAGCAGTTGTAAAGTTTTTTTGTATGGTTCAACAAACTAATCACTGCTTTTGGGATAGTATTTTCATACAGAAAATTCACATTAGTCACAGTAACCCCTGTCCCAAGTTTTTTTTTTAACTTTACTTAAAACAAGTTTTTGTATTCCAGATATATTATCTGCTTCATATAATATATATTCTGATTTCAACAAAATAAGCATGTATTTTTAAACTGTTAACCTACTAATATTAAAAATGTGTTAAGGCTGAAAAAGGGTTCAGAAAAATAAATGAAAACTTGAGACTGAGTTATGCAACTAAATGCTGGTCTTACTTTTTTAACATACTTCTCATAGAAATCAGATTTTTTGGCTTTTTATTAAGGAAAACAGAAATGTGCCAAGGTTTTAAGGTTTATTAGGGGGACGGGGGAGCGGGGAGGATAGAAGTAGAATTATCTAATTACTTAAAAATTCTTAGTTAAACATGATTAATTTAATAAACCACTCACTCAGTAATAAAATATACCATAGTTGGTTTAATAAAGGTATACGCTATTGAATTTACTATGAAGTAGCATGATCATGAAAAACTACCACAAAAATGGAGAAAAGTACAGGGCAAAATATGACATATCTGTAAATATTTTTAAATGGTTATGTGAACATATTATCTAAGCTACCATCTATATAACTAGAAATTATAATCCCTATTTCACTGTGGGGGACAGAAGAGCAAAGATTTGCAATGTACACTAACAGATCTAGAACTGGCTTGGAACTTAAAAAAAACTGCCTCTAACACATTAACAAGCTGTGTGACACAATAGGCTTCCCACAAAGCTCAGTTATTCGTACAAAGACACTGATGGGGACACTTGCCATGCCCTCCAGAAAGAGGTGACAATTAAAATTAAAACTATTTTTGAAAAATAAATATAAATTGCTAGTTCATTTTTAAAATCTGTTATCTAGAGTATGGGATAAAAAGGTAGTAAGCAGAAACACAGAATCAGATTTTTTTTTTAATTATGTATTTCTGTGTGAAAATGGCTTTAAAAAAATACATGTATAAGCCACATACAGAATTATATGAGGCTCAAGCTATGTTCCATAGACCTTATCAAAGAGAGGCAACTACCATTCCCTTTATCCATCAAGTCAACCAATAACTGAGTATATCCCTAAAAACTGGAATATTTTCTGGGCACATGGAAAATTTGATTTTTCAATACAGGAGGAAAGATGACAGATGCAAGCATCCAAATCAGAATGAATATATATTGATCCTGGGACAGGCAAAGATTCCCTAAACTGAGGGTTTCAGAACCAGCATCCCACCACTTAGTGGTTAAGATCTTTTAAGAGTATAACTCCCAGGATACCTCTATATCACAAACACCATAAATCCATTATCTCCTCACACCCACTCAAGGTCGGCAATTTGTGATAATCTACCCTGACATCACCCCACAAAAGATCACAATGTGGATATTATCAAAAACGGAAAATCAGAAACATTTTGGAGGATTCTGTGCTATATGATGAACTAGCTTAATCTCCTAACCATTGTGCAAATGAACAAATGAATCTAACAAAATAGATGGAAAGAACAATTTCTGTATAAAGGCCAAATGAAACTGCTCTCTTCCAAAGTTAAACAACTCTACCATTGCTTTATCCTCATAAGGACAGCTGGTAGCTCAGTGAGTAGAGCACTGAGCAGGCATCAAAAGAAGACCTGAGTTTAAATATGTCTTTAAATATAACTATGTGACACGGGCAGATCTCACTTAACCTCTGTCTGCCTCCCTTTCCTGAATAAAGTGATGTTGGCAATGTAGACAATATTAATAAATGCTTATTCTTCTCTTCCTTCATTCCTTCTCCTAAGCCCACTTCTGTGTTATTTCTATACTCTAATTAATTCATACATGTTCAGTTATCTCAACGCAAATGAATCTCAGATCTCTATTTCCAGCACTCAACCTTCTCACAACACTCTAGTCAATCAAACAACCCCAACTTCCAAGGAGACATTTCCACCTGGATGTCCTGCAGGTATCTCAAACTCAACATGGCCAAATCAGAATTCATTACGTTTGGAAGCAAGCTCACACCTTTTCCAAACTTCCTAAGTTTCCCAAGGGTACCCCCTTCTCCCTCCATCCTCTTAGTTGTCCAATTTTACAATCTGAGTGGCTCTCAACTCTTTACTCCCTCTAGCTCATATATCCAACCAATCACCAAATAGCATCCTCTATATCTCTATAACATCTCTTAGATAGTTTGACACGTCAATCTCTAACCCAGACTACTGCATTAAGCCTCTTCTCACTCCAATCCACTCGACACACAGACATCAATGTAGTTTTCCTAAAGCAGAGGTCAGAGCACACACATACATACATCCTCTGTCCATGCATCACTGCTCAACAATCTCCAGAATTAAAATTCTCTCTATATCACCTCTGGTATCAAACAAACTCTTACAGTTCAGAATGAAAGCTCTTCTCAATCTAATCCCCTTCATTACTTCCCTCCTCAAACTTTGCAATCCAGCCACAGGCCTACCAGCTGTTTCACACACATATTCTCCATATCCCAACTCCCAGATGCAGCATCCCATGCCTAGAATGTACTCCTTCACCTCCTCTTGGAATCCCTGGTTTCCTTTAAAACTCAAAAGGTGGTATTTGAACTAAGTTTTTCTGAGCCCCTCCCCCCTACTTGTTAGCAGGTTAATTCCCACAAACACCTTATTTCATTTTGTATATATACTGTTTGTGTGCTCAAATATTTATTTAGCTTTCAATTACAATAATGGCAAAAGCATCCATTGCTTAGAAAAGTAACCACCAGATTACTAGCAATTCACTAGTACTTTCAAACCCTCTCCGATTAATTTACTGCAACGATAAAACAAAATATGACTGGAAAGTATTTTCAAAATGTGAAAATTCTAGGCAGGTTAATGGCATAATAGAAAAAGGAAAAAACAGAAACAAGTGACAGATAACTGGTACTTAGAATATATGTTTACTGAATTAATAACTGAATTTTAGACAAAGTTTTGTCTCTATGTAACCTTTCAGCACCTCCATTTCCTTCCTTATTAAGTAAGTGGGTTGGGCCTTCATGAGACAGGGAGACCCAGCTTTGTTTTGTTTTTTTAATGAGAGAACTATCACATATTATGCAACAATGCAGAGAGATTCAAAACCAGGTCCTCTGACTCCAAAACCATCACTACCATCAAGCTACTCTGCAGGCATCTACTGTTTTAGGAAAGAGTTTCTGCAAACAAAATACAAACAAAACAACTCCCTATGGCTGGCAAATTTCTCCAAAGTGATTAGAGTCACAGATTTTTACATCTTAACTGTATTGAACCTCAAAACAAACCAAAAAAAGCCTCAAACAATTTATAGGAATGTGAGATAAACTGAAAAATTCTCAATGCAAAAACAGATTGGATGAAAAAATACAAACTTTTCCAGTCAATGAATAAATTAACTACAGGTAAGGACAAACTAGGCTGTCCAGTGCATAAAGCCAAGGACCTGGAGGCAGGAAGACCTGAGTTCACATGAACTCAGACACTTTCTGGTAATCACTTAACCATTCGCTGCCTCAGTTTCCGTGACATAATATCTGTGAAGAGCTTTCTAGCCTCAAAAGTTATATGAATGCGCTGTATTATTGTTGCTGTGACTATTATTAAACTATGAAATTAATCCTCCACTGTGTTTATCTTTGATGGAAACATAGTCAAGTGCAAGTCCTGTCACCTTTTCTCTGATGTCATAGTCCTCTTTGAAAACGAAGGACGAACACAACAGACAAGATGATTAGAAAATGTGAGTAGGGTAGAGCAATCAATAGACAATATATGATGGATGAACTATAAATAATGATATAAGTGATAATCACGATTTTAAAACCCCTGTGCTCCAATGGTACCAAAGTAGTAATGAGATCTAGAGGAAGGCTACGTATGCTTGGCGGATCCCCTGTGAAGGATTTAGACGAAGAAATGGCAAAGAGTCACATAAAATAGAAAGACGTGGATGGTTTACAATCAGCGCCAATACAGTAGCCTGACTGATGATCTGGCAGATCCATCAATGTACTCAAGTATCCAAAGTAAACCACAGTTGAGAAATAGCTACAATTAGAATGTGGATTTCCCAAATATATTAAGTCAGCTTACTTGCCCAATGAATATCATTGCAATTCCTTAATCATTATAAACACACTACATAAATAGCTGATGACATAAATTTTCTAGCACGTTTCCTTCTGAGTTAGTTATTCGTCCCGCAAAAAAATGTTTTCCAAGCACACATACACAAACGCTCATGCATGCGTGCTTGCAAAATAATGACCCCTTCTGCTCCTGAAAATGATCTTTGTGCCTATACATACTGTCCAAATAAAATCCATTGCAGCCGTTAAAGAAAGGCATATATAAAACTACCAAACTTATACTTCAGAGATCTAGCCCTAAACTGTAATCATTTGATCATAATGCAAATAATAGTGTCCTTTTAAAATAAAATTTCCCTTTCACATTACAAAAATCAATATGCATTAAAATCACTATTCAGTTTTAATACTGACATGTTCTTGACACTATTGAATTTATTAAGCAAAGAATAGTAAATATCTCAAATGATTCAGGTGCAGGCAAATAATATCCAAATTAATGAATGACTTAAAAGCAAATGTGCTAAATGCACAAAGTATCTGGGGATCATTGCACCAAAATATAAAAAACACTTGTATAGATTCAATTAAAAAGTGCTCTTTAAATAAATAAAAGAAAATTTAGCTGTAATATTCAGTACTGTAATATCACATATTGAGATATAATTAAAATGGCAATATTACCCAATATTACCCAAAATTAATTTATGCTTTTACCAACCAAATTGCCAAGATGATATTTCATAAAAATAATTCAATCACAACAAAATTCATTTGGAAGAACCAAAGATCTAGAATAAGAAGGGATGAAAAATGATAGGGACAAAGGGTGAAACAGTACTTCCAGATCGCATCTATATTATAAAACAAGAGTCATAAAAACCATCTGGTACTGGTTAAAAAATACAGAAACAGATCAATGTAACAGACTACCATACAAGGAAGAATCAGCAGGAATAGGACTCAATAAAGCTGAAAATATAAATTATTCTCATTTGATTTAAAACAAAACAACAACAACAAAGACTCCAATGGTCAAACTAGAAAGCAGTGATAGAAACTTGTGTTCGTCCTTCACTGTCATCAGAGAAATGATGGCATGACTTGCATGTGACTGTTTTTGAGTAAGGGAGGTCTGTGCAGGTCACCAGCCTCACTTCTCCTCCAGAGCCATCTGACTTCAGTGACCAGACATTTTCTTGCCTGGTAGAAACTAGACTTGTAACTTTAGAAATAGACATGTAACTTTAATATTAAAGAACACACTAAAAAAGTCAGAAAATAAGTAAATCATATATATCTCACAGCTTATGGTTTCTTAATCAAACAAGGCACAGAAGAAATTACAAAAGATAAATATTAACTTTGATTACATTAAACTGAAAGGCTTCCACACAGACAAAACTAATACACCCAGGATAAGACAGTAAGTAGTTGGATGTGAGGAAAATCTTCATTATCAGATTCTCTGGTAAGAATTTGCTATATAAGATATAAATAGCTAACATATATATATGTATAGGATTATTTTCATATATATATTTTTATATATACAGGATTAGTTTCATATGAAACTAATCCTATAAATTGACAAAGATAACAAGGAATGACAATAACCAATGCCAGAGGAAAAAGGGTGTGATAGGCATAGTAATACACCGTTGGTGAAGCTATAAACTGGTGTAACCATTTTGAAAAATAATTTGGAATTAGGCAAATAAAGTGACTAAGATAAAATGCCCATACCTTATGAAGCAGAGATTCCATTACCTCAAAGAAGCCATCAATAAGAAGAAAGTCCTCATCAATATCAAAATATTTATAACAGCACTTTTTGCTATTGTAAAGAACTGGAAATGTCCATTAACAGAGGAACAATTAACAAATTGGGGCACTCGAAGGCAATGAAATATTGTTCTCTTTAAAAAATGATGAATTTGATAAATACAAAGAACCACAGAAAGATCCTATATGAACTGATAAAGAGTGAAGCAAAGTCAAGTACACTAAACACACTGCTTGTAACATAAATCCAAACAAAGATCACACACAAAAAACAAAAGAATGTATGAAATGATAGAGGACAATTGCTTTTACACAAATAAATAGCAAATACAAGGGGTGTGATACAGGAGGGAAAGGGTCCAGTCAAGGTGAGCAAATAAAAGTATATTAAAAATGGAAAGTCAGCATAATAGATCAAGCCTAACTAAAAGAAGAGATATGAGAGTACACAAGACGGTTCTCACTTTACCTAAGTGGACGATTTTTTGAAGACCTCTACTTAAAGAGATTTTTGAGGAAGGCAGGAAAAAAGTCAGTGTGAACCACTTTCAACTCAGGAAGGGAAAAGAACTGAAGAAGAAAAAAAACTTTATCCTGGACCCAGAACATAACCTGGGTGAGACGTGAAGAAAAAAAGATTTCAAGAGACAAAGATGTGGAAGGAGTATGTTCCAAGCAGGAAGATAGCCTGCAGGAATGAGAGAATAAAGGAGCAAGATCAAGGAACAATCAATAGCTTGAAATAAACCTGGAAAAGTAGGTTAGAGCTAGATTGTACAAGACTTTAAATGCCAAGCCCAGTTTGTACATTATTCTATAGGCCATAGACAGTCACTGACATGACCAAACCTGGGCTTTAGGAATATTGTTTTGGAAGTGATGTGAAATATGGACTGGAGGCATAGAAACTTAGTTGGAAGTTGACAATGACCTGAACTAGGGATGGCAGTGCATGTGAAAAAGAGAGAATGAAAGAAAAAAAGAAGCAGAAGAATAATAGACAGAATTTGGCAATCAAGTTAAGAAGGGATGGTATGGGGGGAGAAGGGGAATAAAAGATAATAATGTCTGAGGTTTCAAATCTATCTCTGTAGATAATCTAAGAGGAGAAAAGTACAGAGAAGGAAGAGTTTGGGTCAACTTACAGATATAATGAAACTGAACTCCTACTGGAATATATCTTTGTTTCTGATGGATGACTTCAGATTAAATCAAGTAATTATGTACTGCTACTAAAACTTTTCTTTGAGTGTACAGTATCCTATTTGCCTTTTTAAAAAAATTCTAAATAAAAATTACCATAAAAATGGAACTTTAGTTATAGTTAGGTTTTGTGAAATAGATGACCGAATATGGAAAAATCCCAAAAATTATTATTATGGAAAAATCCCAAAAATTATTATTATAAACAGCTATCCATCAAATGACAGTCAATAAGATCAATGTCTTAATTTTAAAAGAATTGTGTAGGGAATGGTTGAGTGACTTGTCCGAGGTTGCCTAGCCATTTTGTGTCCCACTCTTGACTTGAAGCCAGGTCTTCTTGGCCGCAAGGATAATTTTCTTCATGGCACCACAATTTCTTACTTTATCTTTAATACTTAATTATAACTGCAATAATAATGTAACCAATATAATTATATATACAATACATGAAGATCAAAGTGTCCCAAAAGTCCTGGTATAGTTCTAAGCTATCGAAGCTTCAAACTACACTAAGACTTTGCGTATACTATAATATTAGCATACATATCTATCTCATTAAACATATATAACTTTTTTTCAATAACATCTTTAAAGTTTCTGCTTTTATAGAAAATCACTATCTATGAAATATCTTTACACCTAACCAATTTCATAAAAGTAAAATGAGAATTCCTCTAACAACGACTCTATGATAGTGCTCCAAATGCAAATGTGAAAGATTGTGCAGGCAGCTGGTGGCTTATTGAATAGAGTACTGGATCTGGAGTCAGTCAAGGTCTATGGTTCAAATCAAACCTCAGACACTTACTAGGTGCTCGATGACCCAAGGCAAGTCACTTAACCTTTGCCTGTCTCAGTTTCCTCATGTGGAAAATCGGGTTGATGATAGCATCAACCTTCCAACATTATTGTAAGAATAAAATGAGATTATTTGTAAATCACTCTGAAAACTTTAAAAGCATTATATATAATTTTGCAGGAAATATACACCCCCAAATCTCATTGGATTCATTCTTTGTTCTAACAATCAGAATTAGTTATATTATATTATAATTAGTTGGTTATTATATATGTACTGCACATGTAACAATGCCCATATCAATTCTCCAGGTCAACAAATAACAAAGCAAGTACCAATGTTCACTGGAAGAAGCAGTTACTATCTTGGGAGCTCTGTCTCAAACAACAAAAAAATAACATCTATACAACAAGAAAATCTAAAATAATTTATTTTAATTTGTATCACATTTTCAAGACGGAAGTTCTAATCAAACCTCCCACAATTCTTATAACTTATTATGAAATGGTCATCTCCACGTTTTAAATAGGTTCACTTTTTCTGGTACCAATTATACTCAGCATTTGAACTTAACTTTGTCCTGACAGCAATGCTTTGAGTTTTGTTACCAAACCAATTTTTTTTTAAGGTAAAAATTCTCCATTAAAAATAATACTTAAGAGATCAAACTTAAAAGTATGATAATAGTGAAACACATTGAGAATAACACCTGGGGCTCTAGGTATACTTTTTGACTCCTGGTGTCTTTTTCTTCCCTTAGGTAGCTCTTTCTCAGCTTTGTAGATTAGTGCACCTTTAAACCCAATATAGTGTCCCAAAGAATCAGACACAAATGAAATAACTAAACATGTCAATTTTTTTTAAAAGGAAAGAATAAAGTGAAAAAAATGAAATTAGCACTTAATGGAGAGTCAAGGCAACATAAAAGTTTGTAAGACAAAGTGAGGCAGTCACAGAATTTGAAATTTTCAGCTAATAAATTTACAAAGTACATAATTGCACATAACCCATTTATGTTAATAATGCATATTTCAGCACCTAACAGCATGCAAAAAAGACATCTATCCCATATCTGACAATTCAGGGCACTCTAAAACCCTTTGCTTATCATTACTAGATGAAAACATCTTAAATTCTTAAAACACAGAGAGTCAGCATAACAAGGTTACAGTGCTAGGTTCAAACACCACTTCAGACCCTATGTTTTATGAGTATGAACAAGTCTCTAAGTCTAAAGTTTCCTCCTCTTAAACTATGGTTACCAATACCTAAGGTGTAACTTTACAAAGCTGTAAATGTCAGGTAATATGTGAAGCAGTTTATAAACTTTCAGGAGCTACGTAAATATCATTTATTACTGTTTTTATTATGAATGCAAATTATAAAATAATGGTAATTTTTTTCTTTTTCTGGGCAACTTAATATAACGTATT
Source organism: Potorous gilbertii (assembly GCA_028658325.1). Lineage (NCBI taxonomy): Eukaryota > Metazoa > Chordata > Mammalia > Diprotodontia > Potoroidae > Potorous > Potorous gilbertii. The sequence goes on from CM053771.1 coordinate 355,737,956, forward strand.
AGCAGGCAAATTATAAATTCTTATAAAGTCTTCATTTTCTTCCTCATTAGTAAAATAAATAGAAATTCATTATTTATGTTCACTCGAACTTTCATGGAAATTTTGAACTACAATGAATACAGCATATGTATGTATACATAAATTATGTATGTGTTTCTGTGAAATCTAAGAGATAGGTATATAGGAGAGTATGTGTCATGTATACGTGGAGGGTCTCCTAATATCTTTTTTACATAATATTTTATTCCCCCCCCCAATTACATGAAACAATTTTTAATATTTGATTGTTTTTAAGTTACAAATTCTATCTCTTCCTCCGAGAGAGTAAGCTACCTATCATAGGTTATACATATGCAATCATGTAAAACATTTTAAGTCATTTTGGGAAGGAAGAAGGAGGGGGTGCGGAGGGGGAGGAGGGAAGGAAGGGAGTATGCTTCAACCTGTATTAAGTTTGTTGTAGAAAGCACTTTTTCATCAAGAGTCCTTTGGGACTGTATTGCCAGGAATAGCTAAGTCATTCACAGTAGATCATCCTACAATACTGCTGTTACTATGTACCATGTTCTTCTGGTTCTGCTCACTTCATTCAGCATCAGTTCATATAAGTCTTTCCAGTGTGAAATCAGTCTGCTCGTCATTTCTTAGAGCATGATAACATTCCATTACAACCACATACCACAACTTGTTTAACCACTTCCCAATTGATGATCATCCCCTCAATTTCCAATTCTTTGCTAACACAATAATATACCACTATAAATATTTTTGCACATGTAAGTCCTTTCTGCCCCACCCCACTCTTTTATTCCCCCTCTTTTTGAGATACCGATCTGTTAGTGATATTTCTGGATCAAAGGAAATGCAGTTTTACAGCTCTTTCTAAACTGCTCTCCAGAATGGTTAGGGAGGTTCACAACTCTACCAACAGCAGCCCAGGTTTTCCTACACACCCTCCAACATTTATCACTTCCCTTTTATGTCAATATTATCCAATCTGGTGGATGTGAGAGGTGGTACCTCAGAATTGTTTTTAATTTGCATTTATCTAATCAACAGTAAACTGTCTGTTCTTCTTCTTTGATCATTTATCAACAGCGGAATGACTTGCATTCTTATAAATTTGACTCATTTCCTTACGTATTTGAGAAAGGAGGCCTTTATCAGAGACACATAGTAAAAACAAAATTTTTTTTGCCCCAGTTTTCTGCATTCCCCCTAGTTTTGGTTGCAATAATCAAAACTAGCCATTTTACATTCCATAGTGCTCTCTGTCTCTTTCAGTCATAAATTCTTCCCTTGTCCAAAAATCTGACAGGGAAACTATACCACTCTCCCTTAATTTATTTTGATGTTACTTTTTATGTCTAAGTCATGTACCCATTTTAACCTTATATTGGTATACAGTATGAAAAGATGGTCTATATCTAGTTTCTGCCATACTGTTTTCCAGTTTTCCCAGAAGTTTTTGCCAAATGACGACTTTTTGTCCTAAAAGCTTAGATCTTTGAGTTTGTCAAAAACTAAATTACTATAGTACAAGGTATTGTGTACCTAATTCTATTCCACTGATCACCACTCTATTTCTTAGCCAGTATCAAACTGTTGATAATTACTAATTTATAATACCATTTGAAATCTGGTACAGATAGGCTACCTTCCATCACATTTTCTCCTTGATTCCCTTGATATTCTTGACATATTGGTCTTCCAGATGAATTGTTATGATTTTTTCAAGCTCTACAAAATAATTTTTTGGTAGCTTGACTAGTATGGCACTGAATAAGTAGATTAAGTAGAACTGTCTTTTTTTATTATATTGGCTCAACCTACCCATGAGCAATTAATATTTTCCCAAATGATATGACTTCCATTTGTGTGAAGAGTTTTGTAATTGTGTTCCTATGGTTCCTAAGTTTCCATGGGAATTTTATTATTAACCAGAGCTTACCTCCACTAATTTTGAAAATGAAGGGTAGGGGAAATTTAATAAGTGAAATGTTTCATTTAATAACCAGAAATAATAAATTTACTGGTTTAACATTTATCAGGGGGCTTCCTACAATTCCTGAATTATCATATCATGAAATTAGTCTACTCAGTGACTTCAAGCTCTCCCTCACCAGCCCAAATTTGATGGAGCAAAGGTCTGGTAGTAAAGAGGAAGATGGAGAGAGGGAGAAATAATTCCTGTGCTTCTCTTCCATAAGGTGTAGAAAGAAAGAAGGCAACAAAGCTATCTAGTCACATTTGTCCAAAAGAATAAAGATAACTTTAAAGTCACTTAGCTAAGCAAGTCTAATAATTAATTATCTAAGCTAACATACAAATACAAAATGATATACATATCAATCAGCAAATATTTATTAATTTCCATATTAGGCGCCTACATTCTAGGTGCAAGGGGATAAAAAAACAAATATCTAAAGTTCCACCCTTCAAAAGGGAGGAATAATATATACTTCTTTATCTACATACAAACACATATACATACACATCTATATATATAGAGAGAGAGAGAAGGGAGTGAGAGAGAAAATGAGATAGCTAGAGGGCAAGGGGGAAGGGGTTGTTATCCTCCTTGATTGCCTTCAGCAACAAAGCTCACACACTGCATTTGTGAAGATGTCACATTCAATCTTCAACCTCTCCACTGGCTTTGTAAAGAGTGACAAGGAAGACCTAAGTTCAATGTCTGTCGCTTTACAAGATTAAGTGACAGTGAACAAGTCACTTATTTTCTCTGTTACTCAGTTTCCTTATCTGTGTGGGGCTGCTAGAGGAAACTCAGCTTTGCAAGCTCTAGCAAAAACAGTCATGACAGGCCTAAGGCAAAAGTGTGATCATGTCATTCCTCTGGTCAAAAACTCTTCAGTGGCTCCTCATTTCCTTACCTACATTAAGAATTAATCAATTTTAATGATTGTGCACCCCCTATCAATACAAAAAATTTTGAGCACACATACCTAATGTGCAAATGCAAATACTGTTGTGCCAAATTTTAAGTATGACATAGAACTCAGGCCATGAAGGGAAGGGGAGGAACAAGCATTTATCAAGCACCTTTTATGTGTCAGGCACTTTACAGACATTCTCTCATTGAATTCTTACAATCACCCTACAAGGGAGGTGCTATGAGGCAGAAATTGGGTGACTTGCCCAAGGTTACAGTTAGTGAGTGTGAAATCTCAACTCTGGTCTTCCTGACCTACCCACAGGGCCATTTACATACCTTCACCTTCTACTCTCAACTCTCTAAGTCACCATTTTCCAGAGCAGATATTGTAGACTAGGCTTCAGTCAGGTCAGGCAAGTTTGGAAATTGGAAGATTGTAAAAAATGAGACACTCGAGTCAAATAAAAACAGAAGAATTTAGTAACACCACAGAAAGAAGATTATTTAGGCAGGGTAACAGGATTTCATCTGGACATTGTATGCAAATATGCCCAGTCAGATTTGCTAACTAGTTAAGTCATAGTTCTGATACATAGTACAGGCTTAAACTAACACAGGAAAAGAATTAACCCACGATCCACTTAATATATTTTTTAAAAAATATTTTGATAATTGTGTTTTAATTAGCTTCCTTTGTATTTTTAAGCATTTTGAAATACATATGCATTTGAAAAACATTATTCTGAGAAGAGGTTTTACACAAACATTTAAAAACTTACCGTTACCTAAAGAGACATTTAAAATAGCCAAATTCAACAGAAGTATTTGATTCTGTGTCTGAGGAATGTTTTTTTAATTTTAAATGACTGTGAATACCATTATTCAAATGGAATTTCATTCTCACAATGGGGGAAAAAATCTAGCCCAAAAACAAATGAGAAAATCAAATTAAAATACAGAAAATCACATTTAAAAGGTAACCTTCTGAATGCTGGCGATCCATACTGAAAAACTAAATAGATACAGGCAATACATCCTATTAGACTTTTTGCAAGCAATATCATTTCACAATGATATCATTAATACATCACTGCCAAATCCTGCCACCTTATCATTGCCAATCCCTCACTTAAAATATTTATAACCTTGTTCCTAGGGAACCAACTGTCCTCTGTAACTATCCGTAACTAATATCATGTTTTTATAAAGTCAATTAATGACTTTAAGCATACTCAAATTTAATATGGATCAAAAACCACACATTCTCTTGGGGGGCTCATATACAGCAAAAGAAAATGTGACTCCCTTCAAATGAACCTCTGAAGTAGTTGTTGCTTCTTCCTATCGCAAGATAATTATTTTTCATAAAACCTTATAGTTTACCAGATTCTTCTAATCTTCTAATCTCTAAATGCTTTCCAGTTATAAAGATGTGGCAGCTAGTGGCTAGCTATGCATATCTTTAGTCATTCGTTGGTTCTTCATGAGGCTTTTCTTTGCCTACAATGAAGTCTGTCCAAGCACTTAAAAATTTATTTACTAGATTACAACTTAACTGAGACCCTACAGAAATAAGCATATATTTAAAGCTGGAAGAAACTAGAGAATCATCTACTTCAATCTCCTCATTTTACAGATAAGGAAATCAAAGCTTAGGTTCTATGGCTTGTTGATGGTCACACAACACACAGAGCTGCAACAAGGTCCTATAATTCCATATCCAGGGCCCTATTATCATGGCTTTAAGAAAACAAATTTCTCCCAGGATGAGTACCATTATCAATTTAAGACTTAAAAAGCATATTTTTTCTTACCAATCCTGTGTAGTATGTGAAACTAAGGCTCAGAAAGCTTAAAAGACTTGTCTATGTTGGAAGAGTCAAGAGGGTGGAAGCACTTTCACCAAGCCCAGCCAAATACCTGTTAAAAAAAAATGGCTCTAAACAAATTCTGGAGCTGCAGAACCCACAAAATGACAGAGTGAAGCAAAACTCCAGCCCAAGACAGCCTGTAAGGTCACGAGAAAGTGTCTATTGAGCACCACAACGGGAGGAGAGCACGGTCCAGCATGAGCTGTGTCAGCACAGACAGAACCTGAGCAGGCCTTGGGGAGACTGGATCTCTTATACCTGTGGTGGTTTCCAAACTTCATGACCCCAAAACACTGAGGATAAATTGAAAGGTCAGTAGGAAAAGTCTGTGGGACAAGTGCAGAACAGTGGAGTGGTCTGGCCCCAGTCCCAGGGCAGCAGAGCGGGAAGGGGCAGAGAAACCCACAGCAGGGGCAGGGGCAGCAGCAGCCACTGTTTATGGAGCTCTAGGCCCACAGATTGTAGGGGGATTGAGCAGCTGACAGTACACCTCCCACCCCCACTGGGAGTAGAGAACTGCCTTGACAAAGAGTTCAAAAGTCAAGTAAATGGCTGGGGAAATGAGCCAAAACTCTTAAAAACAATCAGACTACAGAATCTTACTTTGGTGACAAGGAAGACCAAAGCATGCAAACAAAAGAAAACAAAGTCAAAACTCTTCCATGCAAAACCTACAAGAAAAATATGAATTGGTCTAAGTCCACGAAAGAGTTCAAAAAGGATTTTGAAAATCAAGTAAAAGAAGCTGAGCAAAAACTGAGAGCGATGCCAGAAAATAATGAAAAATGAGCTAATTGCTTGCTAAAAGAGACTCAAAAAAATGCTGACGAAAATAACACTATAAAAAATAGACTAACCAAAATGACAAAAGAGATCCAAAAAGTCAATGAAGAGAAGAATGCCCTAAAAAGCAGAATTAGCCAGATGGAAAAGGAGGTCCAAAAGTTCACTGAAGAAAATAATCCTTTTTTTTTAATTTTTATTTTATTTATTTATAAATGTTCTACAATCACTTCCTTAAAATTAAGATTTTAT
>CM053771.1:355744257-355764438 GCA_028658325.1 Potorous gilbertii
TCGCACACTGTGGTCATTGCTGTGCACAAAGTTTTCCTGGTTCTGCTCCTTTTGCTCAGCATCAGATCATATAAGTCCTTCCAGGCCTCCCTGAAGTCTTCTTGTTCATCATTTCTTATGGCACAATAAACTGCCTTGACATTCTAGAACAAGAGGGCAAAATGAATATTGAAAGAATCCACCAACCATTCCTGAAAGAGATCTTAAAAGAAAAACTCCTAGGAATATTGTAGCCAAATTCCAGACTTCCCAGGCCAAGGAGAAAATATTATAAGCACTCAGAAAGAAACAATTCAAGTACTGTGGAAATACAATCAGGATAACACTAGATCTAGCAGCTTCTACATTAAGGGATCAAAGGGCTTGGAACAGGATTATTCCAGAAGTCAAAGGAGCTAGAATTAAAACCAAGAATCACCTACCCAGCAAAACTAAGTGTATTACTTCAGGGGAAAAAATAGTCACTTAATGAAATAGAGGACTTCCAAGCATTCTTGATGAAAAGACCAGAGCTGAATAGAAAATCTGACTTTCAAACACAAGAATCAAGAGAAGAATGAAAAGGTAAACAGGAAAGAAAAATCATAAGGCACTTACTAAAGTTGAACTGTTCACATTCCTACATGGAAAGATAATATTTGTAAGTCTTGAGACTTTTCTCGGTATGTGCGTAGTTGGAGGGATTATATACATATAGACAGAGGGCACAGGATGAGTTGAATAGCAAGGGATGATATCTAAAAAAAATGAAATTAAAGGGTGATAGAGAAATATACTGGAAGAAGAAAGGAAGAAATGGAATGGGGTAAATTATCTCATAAAAGAGGCAAGAAAAAACTTTTTCAATGGAGGGGAAAGGGGGCAGGTAAGAGGGAAAAAGTGAAGCTTACTCTCATAACATTTGGCTTAAGGAGAGAATAACATGCACACTCAATTTGGTTTGAAAATCTTACACTACAGTAAAGTAAGGAAGAAAGGGTGTGGGAGGGATGATAGAAGGGAGGGCAAATGGGAGGAGGGGATAATTAGAAATAACTACTTTTCAAGGTCAAAAGAGAGAATAAATAGGGGGCAAGATAAGATGGAGAGAAATATAGTTAGTCTTTCACAACATGACTTTTATGAAAAGTCTGTTGCATAACTACACATGTATAACTACACCTATATTGAACAGCTTGCCTTCTCAGTGGGGATGGGTGCGGAAGGAGGGAGGGCGAGAAGCTGGAACTCAAGTTTTAAAAACAAATGTTAAAAATTGTTTTTACATGCAACTGGGAAATAAATACTGGTAATGGGGTACAGAAATTTGTCTTGCACTACAAGAAAATAGAGGAGACGGTGATAAGGGAAGGGAGGGGTGTGGTAGAAGGCAGGGCAGATTGGGGGAAGGGCAATCAGAATACATGGTGTCTTGGAATGTGGGGAGGGGACATATGGGGAGAAAATTTAGAACTCAAAATCTAGTGGAAATAATGTTGAAAACTAAAAATAAATAAATTTATGAAAAAAATAAAGTGAAAAATTATACTTCAAAAAAAATAAAAGACTTGCCTATGGCCATACAAACACACATCTAAACCTAATGCTCCTCAGCTCACCACTCTTTATACTACATAACACACTATACCTCTGTGGGATAGGAAGAGGAACCAGGTGCATTTACAACTGTGCAGGATGTAACTGAGGGGAAGGGCTTTTTGTTTTTCTGTATTTGCATCCCCTGTGCCCGACAGCACCTCAAAGACTGCAGCTATCTACTGACTACTGAATAGAACAGAAGCAAACAACCACCACAGAATCAAGGGAAACCAAGCTTTGATGAATACCCTACTTGGAAAAGATGCTTAAGTATATTAATTAAAGTAAATTAATTGCAGGTGAATAGATGGTCTTATGATCTTCACTTAACCATGTATCTCAGAGTTCAACTCAAGGACAGTATCGGATAAGAGCACTAAAGCAAGACAAGGGCTCTGTCAGATTATCTCAATAGTCCACCCCTTCCAACTTTAAAATACTTCTCAAAAAAATTATAAAATTCTTGTTCACTAACTCATATTGGCAATTCCTCAAAGGAGCTCAAAGTAAGATCCTACTATGTCTGATTACCAATTACCTGATATACAGATATAAGTATGTGTATATGTATATATAGATGTATATGTATATACAGATTATATATAAAGATATATGCATATATGCACACATATACTGGTAAGAGTATAAGTTGTTTTGCTGCTAAAGAGGGATGCTGACATGAGGCACTCAGTAAAGAAAAAGCTAATGTGAAAATTTGAACCCACAAAACAAATTACTGAATGATTATTGGCATTAGTAAAGCATTCCCTAAACAAACCACAAACTTCTCAATTCATTAAAATGATTTGATAGAAATAAATCAATCCTAAGACACTCTGGCTTAGGCTGCTTTAGATTGCCCTAGCAATCACTAACAGCACTAACAAAATATATTTTTCCTCAGTGCAATTATTGATACATTTCTTTGATAGATTAGTCTTACTAAATTAAAAACCTTAATTACAAAAAAAAAAACCAAAAACCCTGTCAAACTATCCAATAGACATTATGGTGTAGTGGAAAGGTCACTATTACAAAAATTCAGAACTTGTTTCTAGTGTGAAGTATAGAATTTAACAGGCTGAAGATCTTTTAGCAATTTGTTTCCTTCATTCTTTCAATTAATTTATTAACTGCCTATTATGTGAGCAATACAATGAAACTGGAAGTGAGATGATGCAAAGAAAAATAAGGTAGGGCACCCGCCCTTATTCTTTCTGGGGCTCAGTTTCCTGATCTGTAAAATGAGAAGGGTGGATTAAATGACCACTAACTAGCCAGCACTAAAGAGTATATGTGAATTGCAAAACACAACATAAATGTAAAGGATTATTTCATTCCTTGTGCCTGAAAAGGGACAGAATGATGTTAAAACATTTCAAACGCCAGAAAATTAAGACTCTTCACCTTAAAGCAAAATGCTGTTGTTCTTGTTGCTGCTGCTCTTGGTTTGGGGGTCTCTCCTCCAGCCCACTCTCCACAGAATTTCTGCCTAGGAAAGGGAGATCTTTTCCACTTGGCCCCAGCCTCCCATTAATTAGCCCTGTCTTTCCTTCGAATATATTCCACCTTTTGCAGCAGTATAGTACACTGTATGGGCTCAGTATCAAGAAGCCCACAAATCCAACCCACACCTAACCTCCAGGAGACACCAAGAAAAACTCACACTAGATCAAGAGAAGCTACACCAAAATGAGTGCAAGAGAAGCAAGTGCAAAGGTGTCAGGGAGTCTTGCTTCTCACCAAGGCCCTTCCCTCACAAATTCTCCCCCAAGGTGAACAAGGAAGATTTTTATCCACTGGGGTAAGAAGAACTCAAGGAAAGCATACACAGCAGCAGCACTACAACAGGGAGGGCAGCAGCAGCAGGAGGTAACAAGAGGTGAGGGGGGAACTTCAGCTCATGGATTTCTTTTCTCTAACTACCTGCATCTGATACTCTTGTCAATTCCTATGAATTTAATTACCATCTCTCTGCTAATGATTCTCAAACCTAGCTTTTTCCCCCCTCACCTCTCCACTAGCATCAAATGATGGATTTCCAACTGCCTTTCCTATATCTTGAACTGAACTTCCAGTAGACATTTTAAACTCAGCATGTCCAAAACAGATCTAATCTTTTCATTTAAACCCTCCCCTCTTTCCTACCTTCACTCAAGTCCAAGACTTAGATACACAATCCTGCTTTCTCAGGCTCCCTTTTCATCAGCTTCGAAGCTAATGCACAACTTGGAAGCACAAGGATATCCAATCACCAAGCAATCAGGTGAATACCTAGAATCAGAATCTGCCCCGCAAAACTGCCATATCACCAGCTACAAGAAACAGTTTACACCTTTCCAAGACTACTTACTCAAGTAATCCCATTCCAATCCTATCTCCTCCATCAATTTGTCATCCCATCCCAGTCATCTCCACTTGGATCCCTTATTTCCAATCTTTTCTTGTCTACTGACTGCTTCCCTACTGCCCACAAACATGTCCATGCCTGGCCCCCATCCTCAAAAAATCCCTCACTAGATTATTCCTTTCCTACTATCATCTTCTATCCCTCATACCTAAAGTCCTTGAAAAGACCACCTCCAGCTTCCAACTTTATCATTCCATTACAATGGTTCTCTCTATATGATTTTAGCTACCAAATTTAATGTCCTTTGTCTCAATCCTTATTCTTCTTGACCTCTCTCTGCAGCCTTTGACACTTTTGATCCTGCTCTCTCCTCTTGGTTTTTGGGACACCAATTCCTCCAGGTTTCCCCCCTACTTATCGGAGGCCACTCCTTTGTCTCCTTTGCAGGATCCTCAGATAACATCCTCTAACTACAGGTATCCCTCAGGACTCCTGGGCCCTCTTTTCTGTAACTACCTTCATTTGATATTCTATCAATTCCTATGAATTTAACTACCATCTCTATGCTGATGATTCTCAAACCTAGCTTTTTTCTCCCTCACTTCTCTGCTGGCATCTAATGATAGATTTCCAACCGCCTTTCATGTATGTTGAACTGGACTTCTAGTAGACATTTTAAACTCAGCATGTCCAAAACAGAGCTAATTTTTTCATCTAACCCCCCCACCCACTCCCCGCTTCCTACCTTCACTATTACTCTTCTCTTAGTTCCCTCAGGCTCATAACCTAGATGTCATCCTGAACTCTTCAATAACTCAACCCCACCCCCATATCTAAGCTGTTACCAATGCCTGTCAATCACATTTCCACAACTCTAGTCAGTCTAGTTCAGGCCCCCTCATCACTTCACACCTGTACTATCATAAATAGCTTGCTGGTGGGTTGGCCTGCCTCACCGCCGCCCCTCCCCTCCCACTTCAATCTATTCCCCATTAAACCACTAAAGTGATTTTCCTAAAAGCACAGGTCTGGCCATGTCACTCACTTCCCAACTCTATAAACTCCAGGATCTCCCCTAATGTCTCACTTCAACACCCTTCATAACCTACCTCCCTTCTACCTTTCAGTCTTTCTTACACCTTACTGTCCCAAACATGTACTTTTTGATCCAGTAACACTGATCTTCTGGCTGTTCCAAGGTCGGATCCAGACCCTTTATCTCTTCACTCTGAACATTTTTTTTGGTTCCCTCCCATGTCTCGAATGCTCTAAGTCCCAACTAAAATCTTACCTTCTAGAGAAGTCTTTCCCAACCCCTCTTAGTGCCTTCCCTCTCTTAAATATTTCCTATTTATCCTTTATATAATTTGTTTGTACATTTGTTACTTTTCTCCACCGTTATATTTGAGCCTCTTACGGGCAGGGTCTGTCTTTTGCCTCTTTTGTATCTTCAATACTTGGTACAGTGCCTAATGTTTATTATCTATTTACTGGACCTGGAACCTGCCCTTCACAGACAATATTCCCACCAATTTCCCACCTGAATTTTTACAAAAAAACATTTGCATTATGGGTGGACAGGAGTGAAAAATAAGTAATACGATTTCTTAACACAGACACTTTTAAGTTAAAACGGTCACTAAAACCAAGCATCTTAATAAGCAGTTCAGAAGCACACCTTTGATTTATTTGCGGTATCACAAAGTATAAACCAAGGTTTCTGAAAATAAATTAGTATTCCATCGCTCACATACAAAAAAGTTTTTGTACTGTTAATTTAAAAAAAGTTTCAAGTATTTAATTGATCTTTATCTCATCCCTTTTAATTTCTATTGTTATATGTTATAACACATATGCTACGATGGTATGGTAGCAAGTATATAATTTATAAGCATATATTGGGTATATACTATTAAAAGTTTAGAGACCACTGCTCTCTTCAGGTCATGGTACAATGAACTTAGAGCATCTCAACGATTTAAGTTTCAAAGTAACAACTGCCTGTGGTACCTTAATACATATTGTAAGATAGGTGAACATCAAGTCCCAAGTAGCAGCATGCACTTCTAAATAAATCATGTGCTAGCTACAAATGTATACTATATTCACTGACCCATTTAGGTCCTTCCTATCCTTATAAACATTAAGTTCAGTTGTTACATATAAGTTAAATCAATAAAATAACATTTATTTTTAAATATTCCATTATTAATAGGGACTGTACAATCTCATATCATCCCACTGAAGCTAGCTCAATAAATGTTTAAGTGAACTGGACTGCCCTCTTAACTAATCCAATACTTAACTACAGGAAAATAACTAATGAAATTATACGCTAAAGAATCTTGGTGAAATAAGTTCATGTTTGTTCCTTCCAAAACTATTAAATAAAAAACAGCACCATTTACCAGAGTATATCAATAATACATATACTATACAATTTTGAAATTAATTATAAATAACCATAAGTCAATTGAACAAGTCTTTACTAAGCAACTATTATTTCCACAGTTATATTTTTAAAGGCATAAAATAATTATGGCATATACTTTAAAATCTTTTGGGGAAAAGGTGAAGACTTCTACAAAAATCAAGCAATTATAGAACATGACAGTATAAAATGGCGTACCAAATTAAACAATAAAGTGCAATGAAGTGCCAAAATCCATAAAAAAACAAAACATATAAACAAAACACAAACAGTCCATGTACTTTTCTCTCATACTCCCCCAAATTATATTCTATTTTTAATTTTTTTATTCTTCCAGCAGGAGAACTCCCTGAAGACTGAGACATTTTCATTTTTTCTTTATATCCTAGGCACATAAGAACAGTGGTCTACTAACAAGTTTATTAAATGCCTGTTGGGTGAACGTACAAAAAGTTTAGTTGGGGTCATGTAACAGGAAATACAACGAGAAAAGTTTTAAATACTAAATTCTTTAATACTTCAAGAATCAGGAACGGAGCCAAGATGGTGGAGTAACAGCCTGTACTTTCTAAAGTGCTGCCCCCAAGCCCAGCTTAATACCTGTAAAAAATTGCTCTAAACAAATTCTGAAGCTGCAGAACCCACAGAATGATGAGTAAAACTCCAGCCCAAGACAGCTTGAAAGGTCGCTGGGAAGTGGAAGCAGATCACAGTCCAGCATGGGCTGGGCCAGCACAGACAGGACCTGAGCAGACCTTGGGGAGACTAAATCTCTCACACCTGTGGCAGTTTCCAGACTTCATGACCCCAAAATGCCAAGGATAAATTGGAAGCTCAGTATAAGCCTGTGGGACCAGTATGGGAGAGTGGAGTAGTCTGGCCCCAGCCCCAGGGCAGCAGAGGGGGAAGAGGGTGGGGGAACCCACAGCAGCACCAGGGGCTGCTGCAGCCACTGTTTATGGAGCTCTAGGCCCACAAATTGTGGGGGGATTGAGCAGCTGACAGTACACCCCCCATCCTCACTGGAAGCAGAGATCTACCTTAACAAAGAACTCTAAAGTCAAGTAAATGGCTGGGGAAATGAGCAAAAACTGGAAAAACAATCAGACTGTAGAATTTTACTCTGGTGACAAGACCAAAACATGCAAATAGAACACAATAAAGTCAAAGTTCCTCAATCTAAAGCCTCCAAAAATAAATTACGAATTGGTCTCAGGACATGGAATAGCTCAAAAAGGATTCTGAAAAAGAGAAGTAGAGTAAAAATTAGTAAGAGAAATGAGAGTGATGCAAGAAAATTATGAAAAATGAGTCAAGTGCTTGCTAAAGGAGACTCAAAAAATGCTGAAGAAAATAACACTGTAAAAAATAGACTAACCCAAATGACAAGAGATCCAAAAAGTCAATGAAGAGAAGAATGCTTAAATTAAAAAAAGCAGAATTGGCCAGATGGAAAAGGAGGTCCAAAAGCTCCTTTTTTGAAGAAAAAAATTCTGTAAAGATTAGAATGGATCAGATGGAAGCTAATGACTGTATGAAAAATCAAGAAATTATAAAACAAAACCAAAGGAATGAAAAAAATAGCAATGTGAACTATCTCACTGGAAAAACAACTGACCTGGAAAATAGATCTAGGAGAGACAATTTAAAAATTATGGGATTACCTGAAAACCATGATCAAAAAAAGAGCCTAGATATCATCTTTCAAGAAATTATCAAGGAAAACTGTTCTGATAATCTAGAATCACAGGGTAAAATAAATATTGAAAGAACCCACCCGATCACCTCCTGAAAGAGATCCCAAAAGGAAAACTCCTAGGAATATTGTAGTCAAATTCCAGAGTTCCAGGTCAAGGAGAAAATATTTGCAAGCAACTACAAAGAAACAATTTGAGTACTGAGGAAATACAATCAGGAATAATACAAGCTCTAGCAGCTTCTACATTAAGGGATCAAAGGGCTTGGAATGTAACATTACAGAAGTTAAAGAAACTAGGATTAAAACCAAGAATCACCTACTCAGCAAAACTGAGTATAATACTTCAGGGGGAAAAATTAGTAGTTCAATGAAGTAGAGGGCTTTCAAGCATTCTTGATGAAAAGACCACAGTTGAATAGAAAATATGACTTTCAAACACAAGAATCAAGAGAAACATAAAGAGTCATTAAAGTCTAGGGGCAAGATAAAAGTCAAAATAACTGGGGATGGCCCAGGATACAGAGCTACAACAGGCAGAATGCTATCTGCATTGTCAGGTAAGTCACTGTATGGGTTATTTTAGCTTAGGCTTTCTTTGTCACATAGAAGAGCCCAAATTCAAGGGGGAGGGGAAATCTCTAGAGCTAGCTGGGATATAAAAATGAAGGATAAAAAGTTATTTTAAAATAAAAATAACAAAAAAACAGTTCAAGAATGAACCATTTGAGGGTGAATATACCTTCCAATGAAGCAGACCTAAAAAAAAATGTGCATCTCCCTAATATCAATCTTTTGATAAACAAATGAAAACACATTTATTTAAACTCTTGGTGATGCAAAAAGGAAAAGACAATGAAGAAATAAACATACAAAGAAAGTTTCTGCTCCAAGCCAGATGGAAAGGCTTCATAGCATTAAAAGTACAGAAGAAAAAGCATTTGGTAGTACACTCTACTATTTTCACTGATAAAATTTTATCCATTTCTGGTGTTGAATCATTTGACAGTAAGTATCAAGAACCTTCTTTTTTCAGGTCTTCCATAGTCATTGTTTCTCTCAAAGACTTCCCCTTCTTTTTGGGGATGGGGTGAAGGGAGGGGGTGGACAATGACATACACTGCTATTGTCAAGGCTTTTGAGTTCACAACACAGAGCTATCTCAGTCAAGGTCTGGAGGGAGATGGTGATCAGGACAGTGATGGTAGTGGTCAGAATTACTGGGCACAAGCCACCTCTTGTCTTTCCCCTCAGAGTACCCTGCTGCTTTAGTTATGCTGACTTGCCTGCCCAGAGATGGCAGCTGGTCAGTAAAGTAGAGATGGCTGGTCGCTTCTCCACAGAAATTGCTTCCTAGGATGATTACTGAAAAGACAAGGTTGGAAGCCAGACTTCAGTAATCTTGGGGTCCCTTCCAAGCTCAAGGTTCTTAGGTGGTAGCTGATCAGAAGTTAGTGATTGCAAAGAATCTGGGTCCCTTCTCCACAGAGGGACTATTCCCCTCAATAAGCTTCTGTTAATCTTCCAGTTTGCTTGCATCTGCCCACAATTTCCATTCCAGAGGTACAACTTTCCAAACTCCAGGGTCATCTACATGCCACAAGATGAGGCATTGGAGTAATATAATAATCTCATACAAATGTCAATTATCATTAAGGTAAGTGGTGAAACTACAATTGAACCTTGATGACAGAAACACCATTCTGAAAAGGGAAACAGCACAGGGAAGTAACCTTTAAAGGATTTGTGGTGGCAATGAGGGGACTCACCTGACTAAAAAGTAGGTAGTACATAGTAGAGAACAGGAGAAAATAGATATGGTCAAAGAAGAGAATTTAATGCAATTAACAAACTTTTATTGAGTACCTCTTCGAAAGATAAAGCACCAGCAGCATGGCAGAGCTAACGAAGGAAAAAAAGACAGACACAAGGCCCACTTTTCTAACCACTGTAATAGCCTCCTGGTGGGTCTACCTACCTCAAGTTTCTCCATGCTTCACTCAACCTCAACTCATCCAGTGGCTCCCTATTGCCTCCAGGAGCAAATAAAAAAATACTATTTTACTTTCCAAGTCCTTCATAACCACTAGAACCCAAACCTACAACAGAAACAAACAGCAGTCCTTTTAGGAGCAAAAGCCTGCTGGAGGCTAAAATCTGGTAGCACCTGCACAGCAAAGCCCTGAACTGCCAGTGGCAGACAATCCCATAAACACTGATCTGCACAAAAGAAGCTGGATAGGAGAGAATGGGGGGGAAGAGAAGAAGGGATAAACCCTGCAGCTCTGTGGCATTTTCCTAAGCCTGAGGGTGAGAGAGCACAGCATCCAGCAGGATTCAGCTCTAATCAACCAAAAGTCACTAGGGCAGAGAGATCTAGGCTGGTAAATCATGAACTGCCTAGCACACCAAGAGCCTAAGAAATTTTAAGATTGAGTCCCCAAGGAAATGTGCCATCAGAAGGAAAAGTGAGAACGTGAGTAGCAAAAAATGGGAGAGAATAATGGGAAGGGGAGTAAGGAAAGGAAGAAGACTGAAATAGTAGACAAGATGTCAAGGTCCTAAACTCCAGTAAAGGCCATGTGACTACAAAGAAAGGGAAGAGATCTGAGAGTAAAGATAACATGAAAGTAGGACCAACAAAACTAAACAACTGATTAAATATGGAATATGAGGGAGGAAGGAATCAAGGATATACACATCACTAACATGGGAAGTTTAGAGGAAGAGTAAGTTTGGCAGAAAATGGCTTACATTTTTTGGACATGGAGTTTAATTCAGATAGAGACATCTAAAAGGTAGTAAGTTAATATAGGAATGAAAAGTTTAAGTGAATAAATACAGTCAGATATGGAAGTCATCTGCATAAAAGATAGCCTTAGGAAGAGATGAGCTCTACAAGAGCTGGAGAACATAAAAGGAGGCCCAAAACAAGGCCCATATTAAATGGATTGAAGGACAATTATGAAGAGCCAACAGAGAAGACTGAAAACAGGCTATCAGATAAAAATATCAAATAAGAACAATGAAACATAAAACCTAAGGGAAGAGGAGAAAGTGTTTTGGGGAGGACAATAGCAGTTTTAACAAAAGGATTAGCACTCATTAATGGTCACTGGATTTAGCAATTAAGAGAATCACAGGTAACTTTGTTTCATTTCAATGAAGTAATAGAAAATCAAATTTCAAGAGAATGAGAAATGAGTGGGAAGGGAAGAAAAGTATACACAGACAATCCTTTTTCTGAAAGCTGACTCTGGATTGAAAAAGCTTAGATAGCATTCTACAAGCAACAGAGTCATAGTAGACTCTTCGGTGAAGCAATTCATAATAAGAAAAATATCTGAAAGATTTAGTCTGGCATCAGCTTTATGTAACCAATTTGGAAGGAGATCGGAAAGACAAATTGAATAATTAAAAGATAATTATCTAGATATAACCGTCCTTAAACTAGAGGGATAACATTAAGAACAAGCTTCAACCACAATTTATAAGTATGATTTAAAGGAAAACTTATATATAAACTTTGTCTCTAAGCAATTACCTATATGGTATTTACACCTCCCTAAGACCCTGTTCCAAGGCTTCATCTTAGTATGGGAAGTGATCCCAGGTTTTCAAAGGCTATACTAGTAAAGAGTAAGAGCATAAATATATCCCCAGCAACAAAAGAATCCATTTCCTGAAGATCAACCTAGCTAACTGAAATCAGCATCTTCAATAGGCTGACCACTTGATGACAAATTTTCATTGCAACTCAGGAACAAAGAGAAACACAATATGGCCCCTCAGTCCTATGCAGTCTGTCCTCTACCACTTCTACAATTGTAGGAGTGGAAGAAAAGTGGGACAGGTGGCACCAAGAATCAACAATCATCATCATCCATGATTTTCACTATTCCTACTCTGAAATCCAGCTAAAACGAAGGATAGTTAACAGATGTTCCAGAGGCATAAAAAAAATTAGGCTGAGTGATTTTTATTGTACACTAAAGGCAACAAAAACCACTGTTTACTGAAATAATTGGTATATTTGCAAAAAGACCACCAAGAAAAATAACTGCACAACATCAACTGCTAAGAATGAAAAGGTTAAAAAGTCTGAGGAACCTGATAAGACCTTTCAAATTAAATCAAAATACATGTGAAGGTAGGACAAGATAGGCAAGCTTTGTTGCTATTGTGTTAAATTTAATGTGCATTTTAAAAAGCCATCAATAACTTTAGTTTGATATACAAAACTCTTCTTTGTGTACTGAAATATTCATGCTAATGGCTTTGCAAGTCAAAAAAGAAAAAAATTAAAAGTGAGAATGAGGGGGAAAATATGGAAAAGCATGATTCAGAAATAAAAAGGAAGTCTTTCTTATCATGAACAATTTCAAGTAAAGAATTAAAAGATTCATGACACAGTGAGCATCAAATAAACACCATAAAAATCAAAAGGATTTATTTTTACAGAAAATAAAAACATTTTCTGTAGGAATAATTCTAGAACCATCAGTTTGTGCACAGTCGGACCATCAACTCAGAGCTGACTAGAATTATAGAAGGAAAGAAACATAATTGAAACACAGTCACAAACTAAGAAATTCACAATCAAAAATGGAAAATGACGCAATAAAAATGGCCATCTATAATCATATCCAGAAGTTTAACCAATGTAAATTAATTGCCACAACAAACAAGGAGATCAAGATCCCAGAAAACATTTTAGTCAGCAAACATCTGACTCGTATGGATGCCAAACACAAGACCAGGTTAGACTGTAGGTGACTGGTAAAAAAAAATCTTTCAAAGATTATTCTAAGCAGTACCACA
This sequence comes from Potorous gilbertii, assembly GCA_028658325.1. Taxonomy (NCBI): domain Eukaryota; kingdom Metazoa; phylum Chordata; class Mammalia; order Diprotodontia; family Potoroidae; genus Potorous; species Potorous gilbertii. The sequence goes on from CM053771.1 coordinate 355,757,134, forward strand.
GCATAAAGCAGTGAGCAGTAGAGTAAAACCAGCTGATAAAAAGTTTGCCAATTAACCTAGCAAAGCAGAAACATCCCAAATATTTTAAGAGAACTTAAAAAAAATGGAAGATTTGTAACTATGATTTTAACAAACCCATCCATGTCATCCTCAAAATCCTCCTTAATGAAACAAAGAGCATCTTCTCTGCAGATAACAGAGCTTATGAACTTTTAATTTGACTTTTTAAAATGAGTTTTAAAAGAATACTTAGGAAAACAACATCAATTTTCCCACATAACCACACAATAATCATTCCAAGTGTTATGCAGATAGTCTATAATCAATAAATATTAGTTGCAAACAATTTCATTTTTCTCTCCTCCTATGAATTGATTTTTATAAATTTTAGGAAATTCCAAAGAACAACCAGAAATCACAACATTTAGAATTGGTTGAACCCTTAAAATTATCAAGCTTTTCTCACATTTTATGAAATAAGAAACCTTCAGTAAAATTTTTCAGCGAGTACACTGTCAGAAATCAAAGTCTATACGTAAAGAAACCCTCTATGTACTACTCAATCTTACCTCTTTCCCAAACTACTTGATTCTCTTTTTTTTGAGAGGATATTGAATTACTCTATTTCAGAGGATATATTGTATTACTTTTAATTTTACTTTATTTTATATTACAATAATATGTGTAATATATTATATTTATATATAATTGGATGCAGGGAAATAATACCATATGTATAAAATATACAATAAAAATATTAAATTGATATTTTACATTACTTTAATTTAGGCCATGAGTGAGCTTTTTTAAGGGGACAGAGGTGCTATTTTGGAAGTTTCCAGTATGATTTTTTTAGAGGCAAGGGCAAAAATGTGTGGTTGGGAAGATCTGAGTTTTCATAATTTGGATGTTTTTAAAGGTCAGAAGCCTACTGTTTGATGTGCCAAAACTCTAGACTAGGACATTAGATTTCAGTCTAGCTCTCCTTTCTTAGTGCTTTTCCAATGTGGAAAAAGGTATTTTAGAACAAAGTCTTAACCTGGAGTTCCTCGATAGATTTCAGGGAGGACAGAGATCCATGATCTTGGATGGGGGCGGGGGAGAGGGAATACGAATACATACACACACACACACACACACACACACACACACACTCACTTTGTTTTAATATAATTGGTTCCTGTTGTAATCCTAAGGATTGTATTTTATGCGTTTTAAAACATCACTCTGAGAAGGGATGGGCAGTCTCAAACTTCTGGGAGGCTAGGATACACATAAAAAAGTTAAGAACACCTGTCCTAGAGAATATTGTGACCAGAAAATGGACAGAAATCAAATAAATAAAGCATTTTGTTTTGACTTAATCACTGCAATGAACACATTTAAACCCCTCACACAGAAAAGTGTCCTACCAAGAGCCATTCATGGAGACAAGGAAATAAATAGCTTTGTTATATGTTTTCCTCCTCTACATGGTTTTCATTTACTATTTTACCAAGATTTAGCAAAACTGTTGTCTTCAAATAAACTAAACAAATACTGCTACATACTCACTATGTGGTACTAGTAGGCAATAGAAAAGAAACAAAGTATAGACAGAAAACCAGTGTTTGCCTTTAAATGCACATCAGGGTATACCAATAACGAATTTAAAAATACAGGATAAATGCAATTAGAGAAGAGCAAAACAAAATATTTTTGAAGTGTAAGGTGGAAGGAATTAGGGCTGTGGATAGAAAATGCTTCCAAGGAAGAAGCAGCACTGTGAACTCACCTTTTAAAGGAAGAGCTGGAATGTGGAAGGGAAATAGGAGGCTGTTCCAAACACTAAAATCACTCTTAATAAAAAGGCAGAGGTAAGTCCGAACCTCACTAAGAACACAGTAGAGCAGCACTGATCTGGCTGGAATGGGTACCATCCAACGGCTACACAGTTACACAAACACACAACAACCCTGACAGGCAGGCACTATTACTCTCATTTTCAGATGAGAAAAACAAGGCTAAAAGACACTTTCAATGACTTATCCACAGTCACACAGCTAAGGAAGTGTCCAAGGAAGGACATGAACCCAGGACTTCCCAATTCCCAAGTGGAGTGGTATATTCACTGTACCATCTAGCTGCCACAGCATAAGGGGCAAGGAGCTACAGGTGACACAGGGAGTAAGGAAGGGCAGTCCCAGATCAGAGAGGCTTTGGTATTATTTCTAATGTAGTAAGAAATAGGCAGTTACTGAAGATTTTCCAAAAGATGAATAAACGTGACCACATTTATGCATAAGAAAAACTACTCTGGTAGCAGTGCGAAGAATGGATTACATCTATACAAGACAATTTAAAAAGCTACAAGAATCTAGGTGTATGATAAACAAGGCCAACACCAGGGTGATGTAAATCAGAAAAGAAGAGGCTTAGAATTTCCAAAAAAGAATTATGGAAACATGAGACAAAAGCAATAGGAGCAATTAAGCACTTGGATGGAGGGAAAAGTATATAATAAATACACCAAAATTTCCGATTGTAAGGAATAGTAAAGTCACCATTTCCTATATGCCAGGTTATTTCGCTAAGCAAAATGAAACTAGATGTACAAAGGCAGTTCCAAATATTCAGAGTTTACATTTTGATGGAGAAATATCACATACAAAAAGAAGAAAGGGGGGTGGGGGAGAGAAGAAACGTCTACATGAGTATGGTGGAGACTCAGACGTAAAGCCCAAGGATGAATGAAGGAGATAGATTACATGGATAGCCTGGACTCTTCCCTAAAATGCCAACTCTCAGAAAACTGACAAAACAAAGGGATTGCAGAGATGGAAGGATTTTTCAAGATGAGGAAGGTGCTTTCTCATGGTGGCAAAGGAACTACCAAGGCAAGAAAATTATTGAGGGTAGAGAAAAAAAATAGATAAAGAGTCAGGAATGGAGCCGCCCAGAGTGAAATGAAACAGTGAAACTGAAACAAAAAATCAGTTTAAGGTATAGAGAAATATGCTCAGTTTTAGACATCCAGGTAGATATTTGAATTTGTTTTTATCATTGGCTATTTCCAAATTATTTCTCCTTTTGTGGCTGATTTTTTAAAAGTTCCTTTCATGACAAGAAGGAAAATGGGGCCAAAGGTGACAGATCTGAAACTGAACAAAACAAACAGCCCAGTGACAGTCAAGGAGGGGGACAGGATAATATCAACTGGAAGAGTCAGGAAATGCCTGTTAAAGGAGGTGGTAATTGCAACTGAACTGAGCCTTGTGAGAAACTAAAGTTTCCAAGAAGTAAAGTTGAGGAGGGAGACAACAGACAACCAATGCAAAAGTACAAAGAGGAGATAAAGTTTCCAAGAAGTAAAGTTGAGGAGGGAGACAACAGACAACCAATGCAAAAGTACAAAGAGGAGACAACTTAAACAGATATGCAAAGTCATACGTAAGAACAGCAAAGGAATGAGTAGTGTACAATCAGCTAGTAAGGAGAATACAGAGACCGAATGTGAAGGACTTTAAAAACCTAAGAGCAGTTAGGTATTTTAACCTAAAAACTGTGATTAATGATGAGCCACTGAAACTTCTCAATCCTAAGTATGACACGGTTAGAGACCTACGCCCTACAAATAGAAACAGTGCTGAAAGACCAATTAGGAGGCTAATTGTCATGGGGAAAAATAAGGATCTGGACTATAAAAAGGATAGTGTAACTGAAATCAACAAGACTGCACCTGACTGGATGGGAAGGGAGGGAAAGAATGAAGACTCAAATATGACTCTTTGGTTTTGAAACTAGGTAACAGGAAAAATGATAGTGCTCTTGACAGAAAGATCTGTCAGAAAAAAAGGGTGAGTTTTGGGCAAAACGAAAAGTACTTTGGACATATTTGAGGTGCTTATGGGACACCTAACTGGAGATGTGGGACTAGAGAGTTAAGGAGAGAGACAAGGATTAAGTCTCCAAAGAGATGATAGTTCAATCCATGGTAGTTAGAGATAACCAAAAGCAGAGAGAAAGAAGAGAGCTCATGACAACCCAACGATTCAACTAAGGAAAAACTGCCTTACCAGAAAACTTGTCAGTAATCTATTTCACTGAACATCCAAGGAGAGCAAAAGGGAGGAGGAAAAGTTCCAGTTCCGAAAAACAAAGGGCATGAGAGGGCTAACCACAAAAGCTGTGTATTTATAAACAAAGGAATGAAATATGAATGGATTAAATGGAAATATCAGGCTGGTGTAACATGACTTTTTGTAAAGATGCAGTTTTCAAAATACAGTAAATTTCTATGAATCAGCAAATCTAACAATATTTATAATTTGTCAAACATTCATAATTTTACGTTCTACTTACTTCCATAGTAATGTGATGAAATGATTTTAAAATACCCAGTTAAAGTTTGATCTAGGTCACTACTGGGCATATACCCTAAAAGAGAACAAAAATAAAAAGTGGAGACCCATGTATAACCAAACACATATTCTGCAGTAACAAAAAAGCTAAAAACAAAGTGTTAGTTCCATCAATTGGGAAATGGCTGAATGTATATTTGTAAAAGCATAAGGCACAGTGCCTGGCACATAAAAAAAAAGATAAACTCATTAAAGCACAGAACTATAAAGAAAAGTGGAATGAAATAAGCAGAACCATAAAAACAGTGTTTCCAGGACTCAGGAAAAAAAAATAAGGAAATCTGTTTCTCCGTACCATCACCACTCCTTCCCACCACAACCCACCTTTTTTAAAAGAGGTGAGGAGTATGAGTATAAATGTTGCATATGCAGTCTGATCTGGTTATTTGGGAAGGTTGGGGAAAAATTATTTAGAAATGACTATGCTGTAAAAACAAAAAGTATCAAAAAAAAATTTAAACACACAATTTCAAAGTGGTCATATTGAGTTTTTGTGGCAGAAGCAAGACAACCTAAATGAAATACATCCAGCACACTGGAAATACACAGGAGTAGAGTTCAGGAAGGAGAACAAAATTGGGTGTAAAAATATGGGAGTTACCAGAACAGATGGGATAATGAATCAGAGAAGCAGATGAGATTAGAGAAAGAGGAGGATCAACATACACACTTTGGGGGCAAGAAGATGAACAAGTAAGGGAAAGATTAAGAAAGAACTGAAAATCAGTCCTACTTTTATGAAAATATTGTGATCTCTAAATTGCTTTGATCAAGACCTATACTTAAGGCACTAGGGTCACTGAAACTTAAATAAAATAACCTAATTTCTAGACCAAAATTTACTACCAATTTAGAGAATCACACAATATCTTCTTTATGTAGATGCAATGAAGGATGTTAATTTCAATGCTCTTTATTCAGTAACTCCAGGTAAATGACCCAAATGCTCAATATAACCAGTCCAGTACCACCACCATCAAACCAATACCACCACTTGTTAATAAAGCTTCTTTCACAAAAGTCTTGATTTTATATGGAGGGAGTAATTTTCCTGACTTTAACATTCTGAAAAGAAACAACTGATAGTCATTGAATTTAACTTTAATAAACATGTCATTTGGGGATACCATAACGCCTAGCCTTTTTGATTCTGGGGAAAACCTCAACTAAATATCATGGACTTTCCTTGAATATAATAACCTCAATACAACTATGAAGATGCTCATTCTGTAATCTGCAGCTGTTTCAATTTCTTTTTTCATTCTCAGGTAGGTATGTCTAATGCAGTGATTAGTAACTAATAAATTGGGCAACTTAGCTTGATTTAATGACACCTCCTCTATGCTCCATTTCTTTAAACTACTGCCCTTATACAGTTTAAGGGAGTTACAATTTATTTTTTTGATAATTCCACAAGCTTCCATAAGCTAACTTAGAGATACAGCCTAAGGGTATAAAATCAGAGGTTAAAATCCTTGACCTAGCATAACAAGTTTGAGAGATATTTGGGGAGATACCAGATAGGTAGAAAATGGTTGCCCTCTAAACCAAGTATCCTAATTTCAACTGGACTTCCAAAACTAATTTTAAACACACCAAACCTACCCTCACTGACTCTTAGGCCTCTTTTTTACTTTGCCCAACAGTGATGGAAAAAATGAAAATACATATATATAAACGTAAGGTAAATCCAGAAATGTCTACATGAAAATTCTACTCTCAAGGAAATAAAGCAATCTACTTTCTACAACTTGAACAAGATGGCTTCTAAAACTCCTTCCAACACTAAATCTATGATCCCATGAACTCCAATGTCATTTGGAACTTATCAGATCAGTTCATAGTAAAATAATGACACTACAAATCAGATTCATCTTTTCAAATAACAAGTAACGTACCTTACATATAGGTCCTTCTTGGTTTTATGAAAACCTACATTAGGTGAAACAATATAAAAGTCAACAGAGAGCAGCTAGCTCAAATTTTCATCAACCATCTGTCATGTGTTATTATGGCATGTTATCATGGCAATTAGATAGATTACATTAGAGCAAGATGTAGTTAAAATGGACTAATGCCATCAAAGGCCATGATGGTACCGAAAATATGAGAGCTTGACCTGAGAAAAATATACCCCTTTATAAATAGGCTTACTTTTAAATCACCTAACCCACCAATAAATTTTATCATACCACTAAACTTCTGCTTTTATTTACTTCGCTTAAAGATTTCGAATTATGACAAATCCCTTAATAACAGAACTAGCTCTGTAGTTTGCAAAACTGTTCTAATTTCTGTTATCTCATTTAAGAAACAACTCTTATGAAGTATCTAGTTCAAATTTTACACAAGAGTTACATGGTTAGGAAGCCATCAAGTCAGCAATCAAATCCAGGACTTTCGACAAACATACAATAAGCATTCTACTATACCACAATTTCTTAATAAAAGAAACTTTTAATCTATTTCCTGCCCATCTTCTCTTGCCTTCAAGTTAAGTCACCTTATCACACCACTTTCAGTTCTTTTTTGTATGTTGTTTTCTCCCATTAAGAGTAAGTTCCCTGAAGGGTAGGACCTATCTTGCATTCTTGGATTTGGTGGCCCCCACTACTTTCTGACACAAAAGCCTTCAATAATAAATCTTTTGGGGGTAGTTAGGTGGTGCAATAAGAGTGTGAGACCTGGAATCAGAAAGACTCATCTTTGCACCATATCTGATTAAGACCTAACACACTTACTAGCAATGTGACCCTGAGCAAGTCATCCAACCCTGTTTGTCTCAGTTTCCTCATCCGTAAAATGAGCTGGAGAAGGAAACGGCAAACCACTCCAGTGGTTTCTCTGCCCAGAAAACCCCAATAAGGAGTCACAAAGAGCTGGACATGTCTGAAAAACAAATGAG
>CM053771.1:355764538-355827691 GCA_028658325.1 Potorous gilbertii
GAGATGAATGAAGGACACCTGTTCCCAGCAAATCTCTGCATCTAGAACCAGCAAGGGCTCCCAATAAATCACCAAGGTAAGGACCCCAGGAAGCCCCACAATGGGGATCATCAAAGGGCAGTACTCCTTAGACTAGAATACCCCAGGCCTTGGGGCTATAAGGACCCTATTCCCTCTGTTCTGATAATCTACCAGGGAAGATCCTGAAGATCCAGAAATCCAAATATCAAAGACCCATAGAAGCCTAAGCCTGAAAAGAGATTAAAAACTGAATCCTGTAAGATCCAGAATGCGACTAAACTGAGTACAACCCATCCAAAAAAAGATCAAGGACGTAGGATGGCCATAGGCCATTCAAGAAATATGGTTAAGAAGACAAATCAGAAAAATCACCAACCAGAATTTTAAAAATGCATTGATCCCCACCAAAAGGAGTACTTAAGACTAATAAAGCAGAAACAAAATAAAATTTTAAAAAAATTTCCACAAGGACTATGTAAAAAACCTAGGAAAAATGAAAAAAGCAATACGAAATGGAATAAAAAGCTCTATTGGAAGGAACTGGAAGAAAAATAAGTAGCTTATAAGAGAAAATGGTAAACCTTACCCAAGAATTGGATTCCATGAATAATGGAATAGATCAAACAGAAATCAATGACTATGAGACAGTAAGAAATCTTAGAACAAAATCAAAAGATTGAAGAAAAAACACACAAAAAAGAAAACAGAAGGTATCTAGTACCAAAACAGATCAAGGACAGATAAATTAAGAATCACTGGAGTTTTTAAAAATCATAATCACAGATTTTTTTTAAAAAGACTGATTCAGCAATCATCTCCTGAAAAAAGTCCCAAAAGGAAAAATTCCAGGAATGTCATAGCCAAAGTCCCATATTCCCATGTCAAAGCAAAATTACTGCAAAGCAACTAGAAGAAACAGTTTAAGTACTAGGGAAATAGAATCAGAATCACAACACCTGACAGTTCCCTACTAAAAATAAAAGCTCTTGGAATATAAGATTGCAAAAGATAATATAGGCTTACAACCAAAAATAACTTACTCTGAAAATCTGAGTATTATCCTAACTGGTCAGCAAATAAAATAGAGACCTCCAAGTATTTCTGATGAAAAGACCAGAACTGAGGGAGAACTTTGAAGTTAAATTTATTTTGGCAACTGGAAGGAGTTATATGATGATGCAGTTCTGTTATTCTAATAAAGGAGGGAAGAAACATGTAATCCTACAGAACCTTAATGTCTTCAAAAGGGTAAGAAGGATAATTAAAACAGAGGTCCAGAAAGTGGATTAATTCTAAGGACTAAAAGCAAAGACAGAAAAGGGAGATCTAAAAGGAGGAATACATGTACAGAAGAAAGGAGGAAGAGTAGGGCAAACCTTACTATTTCTGTTAATTGGGATGTGTGAGAAGAAAAGTATCCAAACATGGTGGAGAACAGGGAAGTGGGTATCAGTCGAACTCTAATTGGAAAAAAGACACACACACACACACACACACACACACACACACACACACACACACATATTAGTTAGCTCTGGAAATTCATCAAAACGGGAAAACAAGTAGGGATGGGGGAGAGAGGGAATAGGGAGAAAAAATAATACCAACAGTCATTAAGCAAAGCAAATTTTTCTAATCCTGGTAGGGGAAACAAGAAAAAAGAAAAAGAAAAAATACCAGAATCTAAGTTGATGCTTTAGATTTACTTAGAAAACCAGGGAACAGATGAAGAAAGGGTGGTATATGAATGTAAAGAGTATTACTTCTCTAAGAAATGACAAAACAAATTTTTTTTAGAGAATCCTAGATAGTATGAATTGATGAGGACTGAAATGAACAGAACCAGAAAAATAACTTATAAAAGGACAATAACACCGTAAAAAGGGCAACTTTTTTAAGACTTAAGCCTTTAAAACTCTGATCAATGCAACAATCAGACAAGTTTCCAGAAGACTTACGATGAACCTACACCTCCTTAGAAGTGATAAATGATTTAAGGTATAGGACATATGTTTTTAGAACACGGTTGAGAAATGGATTCATCGTGCTTGACTATGCATACTAAGGTTTCCAATTGTATTTCTGCCCTTTCTTTTTCCTGACTTTTAATTAGGAGGAGGGAGCTGAGCTGGGAGGGGGGGGAGGGGTTAATATTTTTAAAAACAACAGGAGGTTTGGTTTGTTTTTATTTCCAAAAGGAGGCTTAAAAGAAAGCAAATACAACCTGGACAGTTTTAAAAGTAACATGAAGAATTTATTATATCCTTTTTTAAAAAGCAAGCAGTATATAATAATGGTGATTGATGGTTTCATGCAGAAATAATCCCATCTTTGTATTTGGAAAAGCTTTTTTTTATGAGTTCAGAATTTTAAAAATTTCTTAAAAGATTAAGTCATTTGCCCTCTGAAAACATCTATGTGAATTTCCTCTTTAATTTGCTGCAAATCTTCAATCTATCAACTAAAAATGATGTTAACTATTTCTACTGTTAGATGGATTGAGGGCTGAACTTGGAAGTCAGGAAGACCTAAATAAACGCAAATCTTGCCTTATACAAACTGTGACCCTGAGCAAGTCACTTAACCCTCACAGATTGTTTCCTAATCTGTAAACTGAGGACACACAGCAACTACCTCCAAGGATTGTTGCGAAGATCAAATGAGACACAATATATAAAGTGCTTTGCAAACCTTAAGGCATTCCATAAATGCGCTACTACTGTTATTACATGCTTTTTTTGGAGTTTTTTCTAGTGACAGTGATATGTTTTCTCTTCATTCCATATTCCTTCCCTCAATCTATTGTGACCAAAAGCAGGCAATTTTTATAGCAACTCAGACATATGAAAGATGCGGTTTGTGTGAAAGAAACAAGTCTTTGCAGACAAAAGCGCAATACAAAATTTATTGATACACTGATAATTTTTAAGAAAAATTATCCGTAGAAATGTCCTTAATTCCCCTTAAGGGACAGCTGTCAAAAATACAGCGTGGTTTCAAAGAGAACTCTCCGTGAAATCACAGGACCCAGACTCCAATTCTGCATCTTAGATCTACTGCCTGTATTACCTTATACGTGTAACTGAACACCCTGGGTTTCAGTTTTCTCAACTTGTAAAAGGAAGAGGTTAGAATAAGTCGACCTATCAAGTCCCTTCTGCCTTTCAATGGATTGTCCCATAGGAGGATCTCTCCAATGAGGGACACCTGCAGAGGAGAGGCTAGGGCCCAGATCAGGGCAACACACACACTGCCAGTGTCAGGGGGACTATGTGAACCCAGGTCTTTCAGACTCCAAGGGGAAAGCTTGCTCTGTTCCACATGATCTAATACCGAAAAGATATGGCGAGTGGGAATAGGCAGCCTCTGAAGTCCTTTCTTTGGCTAATAGAAATTTAATTACCTCAAATTTTGTATAAGTCTTTGAATTTGACTTATCATAACACTTTCTAACTTTTTAATGCTGATAAAAATCTACTCCAAACTTACAAATGATTTTTCCTCAGACTTAACTCTAATCCCAAAAGCAACAGTCAATAATCAAAATTAATGGAACTTGTCAGTAGTTAGCACCATTTAACTAGATATACAGTTATCTAGGCTGACCCTTTCCAATAAATTAATGAACAAAGGAATAAAATTAGATATCAAAGTACTCTCAATAATAGTGATATACTGGGAATATACAATTATTCCCTACCTTAGCTCTATTAATTGTGTGACCATGTCACTACATGTCTGCTTTCTATAAAAATGATAGGATTTGAACTAAATTCATGTCCCTTAAACATCATTATTATCATAATGAAAAAAAGGAAATCCTATGAAGTGAAATACAATAAAAGAAAATTTGAGTATAACCATGACTTTAAGGAAAAGCAAAACGTTTCTAAACCATGAAGAATGAAAAGATCTTTTGCTTAAAAAACAAGTGTGTGTGTGCATGAGCAGGCAGGAAACAGTGAAAGGGACAGAATTCAGAACTGAAAATAAAACTGATTTTTTTAGTAAAGGCTGTGGCTACTGTCTACTATCTAGAAATATTAACTATAAAAATAAAGTATGTAGAATTTCTTCAAAAGTAGTTTAACTACTAAAGTATCAGCCTTTGGTCCTAAGCTGGAGAATTTTGGAACAATCTATAATTTAATCATTGATATTCCAAATGTAGATCTTCATTCAAAAACTGATGCTCACTTACTACTAGCAATATAGAGACATGCTATAAATGAAAGAAGGAAGTTACAGTTAAAAAGAATAATGGTTCACAGGTTTGAGGGGCAAAGTAAATAAAGTATTGGTTCCAACATGAGAACTTAGTCAACAATAATTACTATTCCATAAGACACCACCACCTCACTTTGTTTTGAGTATGAGCATAAGACAAAAAGGCCACAACTACTTCTTATATAACATTTCACAAGCTCTTCCAAAGCAAGTTAATATGCCTACCTTGATATTCGGTAACTTGAAACACAAGGGCAGACACAGAGAAAGACAACAAACAATATGTTGGGAAACAGTTTACCACCATAGTTGAACTGTCAAAGATGAGAGCAGTTTTCAAAAGAAGAAATCAGTCATATGAAAACATGATCTAAAACACTAATAAGAAAAAAAAAATTAAAACAGTACTAAGGTTCTCCTGTCAAATTGGTGAAATGACAAGTGTTGGAGGTAATATAGGACAGGCATACTAATAGAGCATTGATGGAGCTGTGAATTGGTGGAATTACCTTGGTACAAGAAACAACCTAAACTTCTATTACCAATTCCCTCCACCAAAAAAGTAGAAAAGTCACTGAATTGTGCACACCTTCTGAGTAGCAAAAAAAATCAGAAACAAAGCATATGTCTACCCGTCAACTGCGGAATGGCTGAACAAATTGTGTAGATAAATGCAAGGGATTGTTGCACCCCCTAAGAAATGAACAATTACAGATTCAAATAAACCTGCTGGGTTAATACCTGTATGAATTAATGGAGAGTACGCTGAGAAGAACAGGATAACAACTTTCCAAGACTTCAGATCAATTTGGTGACCAATCTTAAGTTCAGAAGTGTCATCTGTCTGGAGTGAGGACATGATTGTCACTTTTTTGCTGAGGTGGTGGACTAGAGCTTCATAATGAGCCGATTTATTTTATGATAGCTAAAATTTTTGTTTTGCTTGCCTATAATTACCTGTTACAAGACCGGGAAGGAGGGAGTGGATAGTGAAAGTGATGCAAAATAAGAAATTTTTTAAAAAGTCAATGAAACATTTTAAAAATGCATAGGAGAGCAAAAACAAGTTCAGAAAGGGACACAAACAAGTAAGGTATCCCTTATTTCATTTACTACACCAAGCTATTTCATTGCTATAGTTTTAAATTAGATACACATCTTTAAAACTGTATGTAACCTAAGTTCCTATTTTAATATATGGCCCTCCTCTTTTAATTTGTGGTATACTGAAATGCTCATTTGCTTTTTGTTTCTTAATGTTTCTTAAAACACACAGAGACACACACACAGACACAGACACACATACACAGAGTCCAGGACACAGAAATGAAGGCCAAACCTGCCAGCAACTGACAGATCACAGGTGCCATCAGTACTGGCCCCCTACAAAATGATTACTGATTCAACACTACTTAGAAGCCACATACCTAACTAAAGCATTTCTAAGTCTGAAGGCACTAAACGTGAACAGAATGTAAGCTTCTTGAGGGGAGGAACTATTTCATTTTTATCTTTGTCTCCAACATTTAAGCAGTGTGACGCACACAGTAAGCACTTAATAAAAGTTACCTTAAGAAATGCTTGTTGACTTTCCAGGCATATATCACTTAAAATATTTTTTTTCCAGAATTAGAAATGAGGAAACTGACTGTATCAGACTTCCTCAACATGTATTCCTTAAGGCCCGCCCTTTTAGGAGGTCCATAAGAGGTCAAAACTGTTTTGATAATAATACTAATGTTTTTAATTTCTAATACAGGAAGTAAACAGTGAATAATAGATATAACCCACACAAGCCCTTGAGGGAAAGATGAGTGTCTGTAAAGGGGTCCCCAAGACCAAAAAGTCTGAGAACTACTTGACTATGTAAATGGATAGAATTTACTGCATTTCCAAATCAGTAGGTCTACATTTAGTAAAGTCAAATACTAAGAATAATTCTAAAACACCAATCTAGTTTAAAAAAAATTTTAATATCAGAAGATGACCACCCTAATATATCTCAAGATCGCCAAAATTTGATCAACTCGAAACAACCTCAAAAGACCATTAAAGGAAACAATTTTCAGAGGATCTGATTCTAGAACTGCAAGAGACCTCAAAGTTCATCTAGTTCTAACTTCTCAATTTAGAAAGAAGGAAGCTTGGCAGTACCCAAAGAGGTTAAGTGACTTGCCCAAGAGCACCTAATTATTAACTGGCAGGGGCAAGATACACACCTAAGTCCTCTGCCTCCAAATCCAGAACTCTCCTCCACTTTATCATACTTCCATCATGAATGGAAATCATGATTTTAAATATCACCACAGCCTACAAAGTTTAATCAATGTGAACCAACAGCTCAGTAGATCAAAAAAACCCAGAAACTACCTCAGAAGACAAATATTTACTTTTCTTTTCAAGTCTTCTTTCCAAGTAAAAGAAAAATAGTCACCAACAACAGCAAAGCCTAGTTGGAATATAAATTCAAGCTCATAGATTTAGAACTAGAAGAAACCCCTCATGTTGTACAGATGAGGAAACTGAGTCCCAAAGGGCTGAAGTGACTAGTCCACAGATAGTAAGTTGTAGAACTGGAGTTTGAAGCCAGGTCCTATAATTACAAATCTCATGCTCCTTCCACTATACTATGTTCCTGCTCTCACTTGTTTATTACAAAATGTTGCCAGGAGGATGGAAGATTATAAGCAGCATAACCTCACAAAACAGTTAAGAGGAGATGAAAAATTTGTCTGCAGAAGGCTTGTTTGAGACACAACTAAGATAGGCATCCCAAAGAAAATGTCATTGAAGCTAGGACAACAAAGCCCAAATATGGTGCAGATCAGTCAAAGCTTCTATAAGCAATTTACTTTTTTAAAAAAATAAGATTTTATTGATATCTTTGGTTTTCCACCACCTACATTTCCCAGTGTAGCCCCTTCCATCTCTGCCTCTTTGGAAAAGTTATCCCCTATAACAAAGAATAAAAGGGGAGGGGAGAAAATAGCAAAACTAACACACCAAAAAAATTCTGATATATTTTATAGAGCTCGACACAAAACTAAATGCTATGAAATTATAATGACTAAGGTTGACCCCAAAGAAGAGATACAAGAAGCCACCTTTCTCTAGAGAACTCCCATTCTCTCTAATCACCACTTCCTTGCAGGTGAGGGAGATTATTATTGTGAAACACATCAATTCATCATTCACAACATAAAGTCACATTTGCACTCTTCCCAATATGTTTTGAGGATGAAGAAATGGCCCTCAATATGAAACAGGTTGTTCAGAAAGAATAGTTAGATCAGGATAAGTACACAGAAGAAATCCTTCATGAGGCTAAAATAATTCTGAAAGCACTGTAGGATCAAATTTCAAGTTATCTGAAAAGAGAGAGAAAACACCAAATAATGGGGAGGGGGAAAGATAACAGATGGCATTATTACCCCAAAAGGCAATCAAGAGGACATCAGCAACCTACCCATATGCCTACTTTTTCATCTTCCCTATAAAATCCTTACGAATTTTTTCACATTTATCAAGGGCACTGGATAAAAATATACGAACAGAATAGGCAAACATTTGCAATCGGTATTCTGCAACACAGCACCTCTTCACTGTCACAAATTGCTGAAAGAATCCCCCTGTATTTACTATTTGGAGAGTATTCAAATATATCTGACAGACATAGCAAAAGACAATCTTAAAGGGTCCTCTCTCCTCTCCTCCATCTCTCTCATACAAATGTTAACAAGATTCCTCGATAGCTACGAGATAGTTTTGGTCAACTAATCTCAGATTTTCAATATCAAGGTAAGACATAAAAAACTAGGAGACATATGCTTAAGAAAGGTACTCACCACCGTCAAGCAGGTTGTTTTGGACAGAAACTAAATAGAAAAAGGGTATCTTATACATTAAGATGTAGTAGGGTCAACTCTTCCATTATTACTGACCTTTGTTATCATTTGTCACTAACCTGAAGAACATAAATGATTTAATATTCCTTGATGCAGCGCACGCGCGCGCGCGCGCACACACACACACACACACCCCTTATTAGAATTTTGTGTATTGGGAGTTTGTTTCCCTTCCCCTGTGGAGTCTGAGGGAGAGGAAACAGTCTTTATGAGGCCTTTAATTTCTCACTGAAGAGAAGAACCCCAAGGCCAGTCCGGGCACATGCCATTCAAGTGGCATGTTGGTATGTGTCCTATAAGCATTAAGTATACCTTACTTTTTGTTTTCACTCCTAAAACTAATCAAGGTCTTCCCCAGTTTTTCCAGTAATAAATCTCAGAGATAAAGTTTCCATCTGCAGTGAGACAACATTCCCTGAGTACCATGGTAGCAAAGATAGCACCCCCCACATTTCCCTTATTACCTCAACAAATCTTGAGTAAGTTGGGGATCAAAAATCTTACTCTCATTTCCCCTCAACTCACAGACCCCATGGAAAGCTGAGCCAGTAGATAACCACGTTCTCCCAGCCATCACCATCAGGGAACCCCACGTAAGAGAGCACATTTCAAAAACTAGTCAGAGAGAGGACTTTTCTTAAACAAAAAGGCAAGACTAGGAAGTCTTTGTGAAGCAGTCACAGAAACCAAATCGAGGGAACTGTTAAGATCACCACACCTCAATCTGAAAGAGGCCACCACTTTTCCATTCTCACCTCAGTTAGACATATAAGTACTCTATACTTTAATATTCTAAATATTCTATCCTTTGAAGATATTATACACACACTTGTTCATATATATTCTATGCTTTAAATAAATCTTCTTTGGACACGTAAGTCTTGTAATGAATTCCCTTTTCCCCTCCCTAACATGGAACTGAGTTCCAAAATAGCAAAGAAACTGATCAAGTCTCCTCATTTTTAAATTCTGCAAACCAACAGAACAGGGCCCTAATTTCACATGCTACAATGAGATTCTTCAGGCGCTCCTATTGGTGGCATAACTGCACAGTCTCAGCAAAGGTTCTCATCCATAAGATGATGATGATGATAGTTATTTTATTATACATGTGATATGATAATGATGACGAACAACAACTATAGTGACTGCACTTATGATTTGGCTGGTATTGGGAACTCCCACGTAAAACTCCTCTACTTCTGAAGATGATCACATTCTCTACAATTTAGTCTTAGGTCTAAGAAGTTAAAGTGACATACCCAAGATCACACAGGCAGTATCTGCCAAAAGTGGAACTTAGACATACACTGAATCAACATTATCATCATTGCTAATTTTTCCCATACCTATGGTTTCCCAATGTAAAGAGCTCGGAGTAAGGATCTTTCTCTATCATCATTAAGCTCCTTGAAAGCAAGGCCTGATTCATTTTTGTCTTGATATCCCTCAAGCACTAGCATGGTGCCTAGCACTACATTTATGTGCTGAGTACTTGGCTGGACGATTTGGATGCAGATAGACATGTCCTTTACAACTTATGCTGCTGAAAGAGTTGAGGGGGCAATAGTGGATTAAGTAATTAGCCAAGATCAAGCAGTTGAGCATGTGTGAGAAACAGAACTTTGAAACCCTGTTTTCCTGACTGAGACCAGCTCTCAAACCACTCTGCCATGCTGCCAATAAAAAAAAAAAATCACCACCACCATGATGATGATGATGATGACAGCCTTAAAATCCATGATCAGCCACTAAATGAAAGTCTGTTTTCCAAGTTAAAGAGGAAGTCAAATCAAATCAAGAAATCTTATTTATCACTACACTTACGTAGATGACCACCAAGTTGTATGGGGAACATTAAAGCATCCTCTTCATCTCACAAACTGTTTCTCTCGTGATATCAGTTACCTGGACCTTTAAGTGTACAACCCTTAACAAACATCACAATTTCAAGCTTAAAGTCAGGAGATCAAACTGAACTTATGGATGAAGACCATACTTACAAATACCCTGGGTCTCTCCAGGCAAGACACCTTGAGCAGAAAGTCATTAAGGAGAAAGTTGTGACTAAATACATTTTGAAACTTTCCATATTCTGAATAAAAAAGTCAATGGGAAAAATTCATTTAAATCAGGTAGCACCCACACAGTACAAATACTAATGTATCCTTTTGGAGCTGCAAAATGGAATATAATATTTAATAGATATATAATAAAGTATATATAATAAAGATATATAATAAAGTATAATAAAGTATTAACAAAGTATAAGATTTGCACCTTAAGACAACCATAGAAGAGGAAACACTCCTGTCTACAAAAAAGAAGAGGATTCTCAAAGCACTCAGAGCACAAGATAATTCAAAAACGTACACAAACACTTTTGAAACAAGGTCTAACAAGAGGCATGTGCCATTGGATTTGTCAAATGTAAATGAAAGTGCTTTTTACCTCTGCATGAAGCCTATGAAAGCGCTAAGACCCAAGGGTAAATCAAAAGTCCTTCTATGGTCAATATCTGCATGAAATCAATCAACAATAAAGTTAAACAAATGACACGGATCACATGCATTTGTTTATAGAAATAGAAGGGTGTTTGATGGCAATTCAGAACCAGGTTTATCACCATCTGAAAATTAGAAGATTATACCTAAAGTGTCCACTTAACAGACCAATACAGATTAGCATTTATTATAAACTATTATGTCACAATCACTGTGAAAAGTGCTGGAGATTAAAAAGTCAAAGTTGAAACAAACTTTCCAAAATATAGCTAACAAGGCAAATGTTTGAGGAAAGGGCACTAGAATCTGGGAAGGATCAGGAATAGCTTCACAAAGGTGTTGGAAATAGTAGTTTTTCAGGAAACAAGAGACCCCAAAAAGTGGAGGTGAAGTAGAAGTGCATTCAGGGGAGCATAAGTACAAAAGAGAAGAGCTGGAAAATGGAGTATAGTCTGTGAAGAAAGTATCGACTATACAAAGATAAACCAAAAAATGTGAAACACAGCAGGCTGCAAAAATTGAGCTCCTTGAATACTGAACAAGGCATGACTTGGTAGCTAGAACCAAACATCAGAAGATCAGTATCACTCCTTGACAGATGACAAACCCCTATACTACAAATCCCAACCTCAACATATCCTACAAAATTCAGCTAGCAAAAAATACTGTAATAGAGAAAGAACTGTTACCCTTACTAATTATGCATTAAAAACTTAAGAACAGGCAAAGCTAAGTGGCAAGGTGGATAGAGCACTGGCCCTGGAGTTAAGAGGACTAGAGTTCAAATCCAGTCTGAGACACTTGACACTTAACTACCTGTGTGACCCTGGGCAAGTCACTTAACCCCAATTGCCTTGCAAAAACAAAAACAAAAACCGGGAAACCTTTGAGAACAGTATTTGGGAAGATGGCATATTAAATTCATGTTCTCCAAGCTCCATGGAAGAAAACCCTTTCAAAATATAGAAAACAAAGAAGCTGAAATCTTTTGGGAAAAGGATGAGGCACCACTCCCATCATTCTATCTACTTACTGGAATTGTCCCAATGGTGCTTCCAGAAAGCCAACAATACAAGTTCCCATCCTAATAATTTTATTTAACTACAAAAATAGCAATGAAGTGGCATACCGTATGTGCAAAAGAAAAATACCAGCAAAGCAAGTTGCCTCAAAACTGTTTCTACATAAATTCCATCCCCTAAGTTGAGAAGAAATTAACAAAGCATTTCTATAGCACTTAAAACTTGCAAAGTCTCAGAAAAACTCAATGGTAGATTTTACATGTATCATCTTCATTTTACAGATGAAGAAACCAAACTGAGTGAAGGTAAATGATCTGTCTCTGACCCTCACAGACTGTATATACAGGCCCCACCTCAGAGTTTATTCTGTACATACCTTGTACTTACTCCTCTGTGTACCTATGACAGCACAACCTAGTAGAATGTAATGTCCTTAAAAAGCAAGTGCTATCTCATTTTTATATCCTAAGAACCTGACATGTAGCAGATATTTAGTAAATGTGGAACAAAAAGGCACAATCTGTAAAAATAGTATATTACTATAATAATAATATTAACAAAACATTGTATTAAGAATAGTGTATTCATTGTAAGAATAGTATAAGGCATGCTAAAGGTAAGGATAAGCTAACTTTGGCGAGTAAAATAAAAAAATACAAGAGACTGCTTCTTAGAGCAGAAAGGACCATGATAAACACAGTCAACAACTCACATTTTGCTTCTGTTTTTTTTCTGGGGGTGGGGGGAAGGAAAGAAAAATGGCTAACAAGAAATTGATGGTCAAAATAACCAAGAATATATCTTCTAAGAGTTCATGTGACTAGGAACCAATAACTACATCCTCAGGTACTGTAATAACCATTAGGTTTGATTAAGGAATCGTTTAAAGAACAGAGATGGCAATACAGGATTAAGACAGTTCCATGTTGTCCCATTTTTCATGGGGTAAAAAAAGGAAGACCGAGCAATGTGACAACTTACGGCCCCTAAGTGAGTATAACTTTTAAGTCTGGGGAAATTCTACAAATCTAATAAACATAAAATCTATGCCTTTATCACAGGTACCGATAAAAATATGATAGACAAGAAAAGATCCCTGAGTGTACCCCACTAGAGACATCCTGTTAAACTGTCATCTAATCGAAACTACTATTTGGGTCCAGCCATTCAATCAAGTCCAAATTCACTGGAATTGTACTATGACCACTTCTACTTATTTCTTTTTAAGCATGCTGCTTCACCTTAAAAACATATGACATATATACAAGATAAACACAAGCTGGAGTCTCTCTTTTTTTTTATTTTTTCATTATTCCAATATTAACATTTAATTTTCCAGTTAGGAATGTTACAAACCATTGTCAGACATTTCAAGAATGGATTAATTAATCCATAATAAAAAAAATTTTCAAAAGGAATGCATCATTTCCAATTGTGTGGTATGATACAATAGAGAAATAGGGTTCAAAACAGAGGAACTTTTTCTAGGAATGCATTACTTCTATATATTCTGTGATCAGAAGTGTTATATGTGTACATGTCCGACTCTGATAACCAATCTCACTGTGCCACGAAGGAGAGCCAAGTTCTTGGGAATTCTGGCTACCTGAAGCACTAGTTCTGTAAAGTTCTGCCAAACCAAACAAGTTTCAAATAAAGGCATGGCAACAGCCTGCTATTGTTAGAAGAAGCATAAGTTATGGAGAGGCTCATGACCAAATCAATTATCAAGGACCTAACAGGTTCTGTGCAATACGTACTGGAAATACAAAGACAAGACAAGGAATACTATCTGACTTTAAAGAGATAAAATGTTTTACAAAATAAATATAATGTCATTTCAGGGAGGAGGTGGCACTAGAAGCAAAGACGAGAGAGAAAAGGCTGCAGGTATAATCTGGCACCTCTACACTGCAGTTCTGAAAAACAAAACAAAACAAAATAAAACAAAACGTAGTAATTCTAAGATGAAGAAGGACATTCCAGGCAAGAGGGACTACTGCCTGTGTAAAGGCAGGGAGATGGGAAGACAAGAAAAAAGTCCATTTGGGGGGACTACATAAAGCATATGGGGAAGTTATTTACAATGATGTTGGAAAGACAGGCTGAATACAAATTTAAAGGTACCAAAGAGAAGAGTTTGCATTTAATCCTAGAGGCAATAGGGAACCACTGGAGTTTTGATGATATGGTCAAATGAGAAAGGTCCACCAGTTGGTGATAAAACAAAAGCCCTTGACATAAAAAAAATTTCAAAATGGCCCCCCATCCTGTATGGTCCTTCCACTTTCACACAATGATAACAGAAGGACAGGAAGACAAAATGCCCTGCCCCCCCATCACACTATTCTTAAAAGTGTCCCAAACATTATTTTATAGTCAGTACTCCTAAAGTGCAATCCTTGTTCAAGGGCCAATGAATTGATTACTGGAGGAAAATTAACCACATACATATCAATAAAGGTCCATAAATAGAGCAGACTAGACAAAAAGTCTGCTTATTTCCCTCTGCATCAGGTCATACACATTCATAACTCTCCATCATTTAATTTAAAAAGGGAGATGGAGGGACCAAGCCTTGCAGCAAAGTCCCTGAGAGTAAACAGTACATACAAGCGAAGGAGTTGCCCCTTCCTGATCACATAGGGGAGAAAACTGAAAAGATGGGAATATGTAACATAACAGATAATTGAGGGTTTAGCCTTGAGAGTCAAGAATCCCCTTCTCACATTTACTAGCTGCCTGAACATAGTCAAGTCACTTAAACTCTCAACCTCAGTTTCCTCAAAGTTGTTGAAAGGCTCAAATGAGATACAGTATGTTAAGTGTGTTGCAAACCTTAAACCATAAGGTACAACTGCTGTTCTTACAATAGCAACAACTATATTGACCTAAGAAACTAACATCCTAGAAGACCATTATTTGAGGTCAAAAACACCACAACTGTTAAAAAGTATTAAACTCATTACAGTTTATTTGATAACCACAATCTCAAATAAAGCTTCATGTAATTAAATAGGTATTTGGAAGATGACATTTTAGAAAAGCCCAACAAGGGAAAAAGAATGAGTGTCAAGAGTTAATTGTGGTCTTGTTTTGATCTATTTTCCTTTTTATGTGTGGTCCACTGGTATACAGCTCTGCTAAATCTATTTCTTAAACCACACCCGCCACTGCTTGTCCAAGAAATTTTATCACCATAGCCATGAATACAAATGAAATCAATCTACAGATTTTACAGAAATTCTTCTAAGTTTGTTTTTCATTTTATTTTTTGGATCAGACCTATGATTTCATTGGTAAAACTAACTCCCAGTAAAGAAACTCCATCTGCAAGGTTGATAACCTCTATGAACACGTATAGTCTGCAATTTATAGCGTAAGAAAGTTGCCTGAGGCCCTGCAAAAGGTTAAGCAACTAGGCTCAGCTTTATAAAAATACTAAATGTGTTTGAGGTAGGGACATGGAACTTTTCTGATATACTTTTCTGCCTTTCTCTTAAGTTACTCAACTAAAAGGATGAAAGGGGAAAAAAACCCAAATGAACTATGAACGAAGCATGCTTTTAAAATACTATCAACTCTGGGACTACTACAGAAAAATCACAGGAAATAATTATTTGTTTTTATATTTGAATTTTTTACTTTTTTTTTTTGCCAGCATCACAGACCAAATGTTCCTTAGGTAAACTTAATTCCAAATGTAATGCCACAGATACAGCTCTTAGAAACATAATGCTGCTATATCAAATACGGTTGATCATTTCTGTAATTTCTATTTCATAGACCTAATGCAAAAATCACAAACAGTACAGTAAGATTTCAATAAACAGTAAGAGTTCAATAAAAATATCATAGCTACATCTTGAAGAGGATGAAGGTAAGCTCTTCCTTTAACTATGTGCCAAAAATTGAATCCAAAGACCTAGTCTCTGATAAAAAAAAAAAATACACACTTATGTTTGTGGTTGTAATTTGCACATTGCAAATTCCTAAATCAATAATTGAAAATTCAACCTCTCACACATTTAAAAGACAATCAATCTGCAAACTTGGAAGCAAATGTAAGTTTGACAAATCTGGAAGAACTTAAACATGTACTTTTATCCTAAGTAATACATTATTATCTTTCTGCATAGAGTTAAAGACCTTGAATGAAATACTGAAAATACTACAATCATCTGTGAAATAAAATTAAATTGTGTGAAGTTCATATATGATTGTCAATTATGTATTCAATAAATAACCTCCAAACTAATTAATTAACTATTCTACAAATAAGTACATGTGGTTCCACAAATAGCCTAACCACCATTTCAGTTTTTAGGAAATCTGCTGTTGTTTTCTTAACACAAATTAGCTCTCCAGATACCACATTTCAAAAATGTAACGTTCATTATCATAAGTTCCAATAAGCACAAAGCACCTCTCTCGCTAACTTTTTTTACTTAGAAAAAAAATTAACCTCATATAACTTGTGGATTTGTTGTAAAATAACATTTGGCCTCATCCATGAAAAACTGTATCAAAGACATACAATATATAATATCAATGATACTATTCTTATCTGGCCCGAAAAAAGAACACTAAATAGTGTTAACATGTTTTTAAGAAGCTATTTTCCCATCATCATCATCATGCTTTGTCACCTGAATTGATTTGTCATATGTATTTTTTCCAAAAAACTTAAAATAAAGGCTAATTTGACAGTCAGCTGTGCCCCAGTAATTTTAATTTGTAAAAATCAATACTTAGAATTCACCACTGTCATATGAAATTGTATCCTCTTAACTTGTATCTCCAGATACCAAACATTTTGTCACCTTAGGTCAACTTATAGGCAAACCAACCTAGTTTTTGAGGGTCATTTCATGTAAAGGCTGCATGGTACCAATTTTTCTAGGACCCTGTAAACGCTATCAAAGTTTTCAAAATATGATTGCTTTCCTAAATACATCTGCACTCCACATAATGCATATGACAAATTCATTATCCAATTTTCAAGCAATAAAATCTTGGTTAATTCATCTAAACATATCCAATTTCATCAACTATTTTAAAAGCAATTTCATCAACTATTTCAAACTTCTAAAAACAACATCTAAACTCTAAAAAGTATAGTTCAAAAACTCTCCACAATAAAGTTCGTAGTTCTTTTAAATAAGATAATTCTACTCTCAATGTAACAACAGAAACATCAACCATCATAAACATTAAAGATTAACACATCTATTTAATCAGTTAATAGAAAAAAATGTATAGAATAAATGATTTTATTATAATTCTTCAAATATTACCACCAGAAATCAAGAACCCCTGTAATTTCTAACTGCCGGTTGCTATTAACTTGTCTAGTCAAAAAAAAAAAAAACCCAGAATTTTGGAAAATGAAGGCTTTAAAATCCAGTCAAAGAGTTCCAATGCCCAGAAAAATATATTTTTAAAGTTATTTCAATAATTTCTACTCCCAACAGAAAAAAAAATAATAAACCTCATTCTTATCTGACATGCAATGCTTATAACATCACAAAAGGTGATGCTGCAACATGTAAATAAGAGAGTAATATTTAACAACATATCAAAGTAAAATTTGGAATTCATGAAAATTTGTCCCCATGACAAAAAGGCTTATTAGGACACTTTAATCATTATTCTATGGTACAGATACCCAGATTTCCCAACCCCCTTGTATTATACTAACACAATACCATAA
This sequence comes from Potorous gilbertii, assembly GCA_028658325.1. Lineage (NCBI taxonomy): Eukaryota > Metazoa > Chordata > Mammalia > Diprotodontia > Potoroidae > Potorous > Potorous gilbertii. The sequence continues at coordinate 355,781,931 of CM053771.1, forward strand.
ATATACTTTTAATTCATCATTTCTTTTTCCATTCTGATGAAAACAAAATTAACCCAAAAGGCAACATAGCTATACTTTTCCGTTAAAATGTTTTACTTCTTACTTTTCACCTACTCTAATTTAAAAAATAAGAATCCCTGCATTATGTATTAGAATATTGAGTGTTGGCATTAGTTTAAACAGCATCTTATTTAAGACTTTTCAAAGACCCTGATTTTGAAACTTAGTTGGAATACATGTATCACCCAGTATTTTAAATACCAGACTATTTCCCCAACCACATACATAATTAACCATTGGAAGACTTTTCACAAAACCAATAGTTTTATATTAAGATTACCAATAGATATTGAAAACCAAGCAAATTGTTTCAACACATCAGAAAAGTCATCTTTCAGCCAAGTTATTATTATAAAAACTCGTATGTACATAAACATCAAAGGACCTGAGAATTTGGAGGAAAATATTCTTGGGCCTAATGGTAAAAGTATGGGAGGCGCTGGGGAGGGGGGCGTAATTAAATATGTAAAAAATAGCTTTGATAAAACACTAAAGCATGATGTGAAGTGTCTGCTTCTGATGATGAGGATGATAAAGTATAAAATATGCCTATAATCTGAGCCAAGTCTAGAGAATTGGAAAGGGGAGGGGAGTAGGGAGTCAAAGACTGACTGGGAGGATGATAATAAATAAATCATTCCTCGAAGAATGGTGTCACCATAAGATTTGGGGAAAAACCATTAAAAAACTTCAGTAATCAATCATGTTTTGTGGGATGGAGGAGGCTAAGGGAGCGGTGGGTGGGAGGCACAAAATCACAAGTTTTGAGACCAAAAACTAGAACAACTGACTTTTCCCAGTCCTGTTACCTGCCCTCAAAGCAAAACTGCCCTGTAAACTGTCCCAGGTCAATGAGAACTTTCACAAAAGATTCTGAAAACCAACACGCTTCCAACATTTTGCAAAATACATAATGTTTCATACTTCCTATAACATTCCTGGATAATTAAATACTTCCTATGCCAGGATTTCAGCTCATTCATTCTGCACAGTCACCAATACAAACAGTGAGAAAGGTTATAAAGGTGATGTACTTCACAACACTTATTTTAACTGTTATGTTCAGGCTCACCAAGATACAACTAAGAATTGCACCGACACTGCAACCACACACTCAGAGTATTTTACTGCACTTAAACAGTTACTTTAATGTTATGGCTAATGAGTCTTGACCTAATCAGGTAGGAGATCTCACAACCCAGTGAACCTTAAAAGCTGACTCATTCAATCAGACAGTTTAAATTTGAGCTTTTTTCATCTTAACTAAATACCAAGTATTTTGTTAAGCTCTAATATACTCCAAATTTTTATGAAACTTATAATTTTGGCAACACTTAAGATTTATCTGCTGGAAAATGGTGAGAAAGAATGATCTTCCTGCCAGCATATATGCTTGACAAAACTATTCCCTAAAATTTAAAAACATGAAACTTCAGATTTACTGGATCACATCACAACTTCAAGCAAAAGTTCAATGTTACTGACACAAAAATATAATCAATTTAAAATCAACTACCAGTTAACACTACATACATAAACATCAGGTCTCATTTAAAAGAAAATTATAATCCGCTAAAAATAATCAACTTGTAAGAACTAAAATTTAACTGATTTGACCAAACTTTTCCAACTTTTTCAACGTCCCATCCTAAATATTAAAGGAGTGTAACTTCTAAACTTGTTAAACTAGTTCCTAGATCGGTACTTTCTTATTATCACAATATATAATGATATTCAAATATTTTAAAAGAAAATTAAAAATGCTCACACTGTAGCAAACTTCAGAGCTTAAGACATTAAATTTCTTTTCTACAATTAAAATTAAATCCGATATCAGAACTAATCACTAACCGTTTTTGCCAGGAGTGGAAGTCAAGTTTTTGTATTAGCATTCATACTGACCTGTACTTTCTGAAAAGTACTTATAACAACCAATAAAATCGGAATCTCTTCTATTTACTTTGAAGAGAAAGTTAGTACAAAGATGCGGAAAAATTAGTATTAGGGCTAAAAACTGAAGGCGCCCGGGGCTGGAATGCTGACTGCAATCCCTTAGAACTAAAACGACCAAAACCAATAGAAGAAAACGCGCCAGTCTTTAATGACAACTTCCCTTCTAAAGGTCCCAAGGTTGGGTGCCACACGCCAGGGATGGACCGACGGCACCAGGGCATCGCCTCCTGGGGCACCCCCTCCTCCTAGATTCCCTCTTGGGTCACCCCCCCTCCCAGGGCACCTCCTGGGGCAGCACCCCCTCTCCTGGGGCACCCCTCCCGAGCCCCACATCTCCCCCAGGCCACAGCACAGACGCACCGGACCCACAGCCTTTGTTCACCAGCCCGGCTGCACGGCCCCGGGACCGTGCCACAGGTAGGTCTCACGCCGCGGAGCCCCCCGGAGCCCCACTCGCGGCTCCCACTCCTCGCCGTGTTTACCTCTCCTCCCTCCCCCAGCCCGCCCCCCTCGCTTTCTCCTCCCACCCCGTCCCGCCATCTTGGGCCGATAGGAGCAGCCATTACTTAACTAAATGACAGGGCCAACAACTTTGCACACAAATAAACAGGCAGCGCACCCCGAACCCCGGCCCGAGCCCGGACACACGAGCCGGGCAGGCGGCTCCCAGGGGAGGCCGCACACGCACACACACGCACACACACGCACACGAGCGCGGGGTTTCCGTGGCAGTAAACACATCCCTCAACTTCAGGTAGAACGTCCGCAGCCCCGGCCCGGCCCCGAACTCCAGGCCGGCCCGCCCCCGAGCGCCCGCCGCCCCGGCTCGGCCGGCAGCGAGCCCGGGCTCGGCCCTGAGGCTCCCCCGGGGGCCCTTCCCGTCACGAGGCGCCGGGAGCCCGGCTCCCGCACGGACGGCCCGGGCCGAGGGCGGCGGTCGGCCCTCGGACTTCGGCCTCCGCCTTCGGGGGGGCCCGGAGGAGGGGACGCGACCATCGCGGGGCGTCCCCGGCGGAGGGGAGTGGATCCGGGAGGGAGCAGGGGCCGTGGGGGAGGGGGCGGGCTCGGTCCGGGGCTCCGGCGGGGGGCGAGCCAGGCCCGAGCCTCCGCGGCGTCCCCCGCCACCCGCGCCGCCCGGGAAGGAGGATGGGCCGGCTCGTCCGCTCGCTCCCGGGGCTTCCTTACCTTTACCAGCAGGGCCTTCATTCTGGCGCCATCTTCATGAAGCCTCAGAAATCCGAAGAGGCGGCTGCGGGGAGAGGCGGACAGAGAGCGCGTTAATGTCGCCGCGCGGGCCCCCGGCTCCCCCCACGGCCCCGGCCGCCGCCCGGGAGGGCCCCGCGGGGGCGGCGGCGGCGATGGCAGCGGCCGGCCCAGGAGGAAGGGAGCGGGTCCCGCCGCGCTCGGCGCCGCCGCCGCCGCCAGCCGGCCCGACACGACCCGCCGAGTGCCCCCTCCCTCCCCCGGGGCCGAGCGGCGCGGATCCCCCGTCCCGGGCCGGGCCGGGCCGCCGTCGGTACCTGTCGAGTCCGCTGAGCACCTCTCTTTCCTCGGCTGTCAGGCTGGGGAACTCCTCCTCGCTCTCGCCGCTCGCTTTTCCCGCCGCCATTTTCTTTTCCTCATCACCGAAAGCGGCGGTGGCGGCGGTAGCGAGCGACACTCCGCAGGATTTCATGGAAACGCAGCGAATTAACAACTCCCCACAACGAGACCCCCCCGGGCCGGGGCCGCGAACAAAACCCCCCAATCTCCAGGCGGACCGACACACCAACTTTATCGCCGCCTCCGCCTCCTCCACCCTCCTCCTCCTCCTCCACCGCGAGCGGCGGCGCCGAGCGATCACAACGCGGCGGCGGTGGCAGGGGCTGCGGGCACCCCGAGGGGTCGGGGTCTGGCGACGGCAGCGGAGCCCGGCACTGGGGTCACATCGCGGGGGCTAGGTGGGGGGCGGCGGCGGGCAGGGGCGGCGGGGGAAGCCGGAGAGCGGCGCTGAGGGGCGCCCAGAGGGGATTTGTTGGAGACACAAACTTCCCCGGCACCAGCACAAAGTTGTTGTAATTGTGTCACAGAGCGAACCCCACGCCGCCGCCGTGACCCCCCTCCCTCCCCGCCCGGCCTCGGCTCGGCCAATCCCGCTCAGCGGTCCGGCCCACGTGACCTTTGTTGACTCACGTCAGCCGCGCCTCGACTCAACTTGCTAGCTCTTCTGACTCCTCCCACCAAGGCCGCCGGCGATTGGTGACGGAGGAACGGGATGGCCCCTGGGCTCAGCCCGTGGTTGGCTGGGGACTGCGTCTGTCCGGGGGGAGGGTTGTCAACGTGTAGGAACATGAGGTTAGGTTGTGCTCGTTAAATAGACTCGTGAAAAGAATGGAGGGTCCGGACCGTGTCACCTCGGGAGCTGCGGGGGGCTGGGGGGGAGGGGGAGGAGGGGGCTTGGGAGTAGGCGGGGGCGAGAGGGCGAGGTCCGGGGTGTGAGGGTTCGTCCGCCGCGTCCGGTCAGTTAACGCGGCGGCGGAGGCGGGGCGGCCCCATTCGGCCCTCCGGCGGCCCCGCGAGCCTGGGACCTCGGGGGCCGCCGCCGCCGTAGCTCCTCCTCGAGTGGCCTCGGCGATCCTGGGGGCGTGGGTCCGTGGGTGCAGCCGGGCTGGAAAGGGGAGGGAGGGAGGAGCCGTCACGGGTTCCCCCTCCCTCGGCGCGAGGCGTTGGCTTTTGGCACCGCTGGGTAATAATGGCTTCCCCAGCGCACACACCCCGGGGCTGGAGCGGGAGGGGGAGGGGAGGGCGCGGCTGCCACCCCACCCAGATGGCCGCGGGGCCCACCCCTGGCCGTGCCTGGGGCCCCGCGCTCCCCTGGATGGCGGGGTGCGGGCCGAGGGAAATAACCTCGCGACGGAGGGGGCCCGGCCGAGCCAGCCCGCGCCGCGGGGGAGCGGCCAGCCCGGGCGGGCTCCGCGGGAGCAGCCGCCACCCCGGGGATCGGTGCCAGGCTGGAGGCCGCCGTCCGGTTACGTCAAGCTGGAGCCCGTCCTGCGTCCACCTTCTCCGTGCGCATTCGGGAAATAACCGCCGGCCGGTCACCTTCTCGGGGTCAGAACGATGGGAGAGCGGATGATGGGACGTGCCCGGTTATTTTTTCCTCTTGGCTCGTAATCTCCAAGCAGCTGCGATCCTGGGGGCCTCTGCCGGGGCCGGGCGGAGAAGACTGGCATCCGAAGCTGCGGGGCACACAATGCCCGCCCTGCCCCGGAGGCGGAGAGGTGAAGGCACCGGCCCGAGCTTCCCAGCCCGGTGGCCTGGGCTCCGCCGGGCTTCCTGCTTTCCCCGTAAACAACCTGACAATTGTGGCAGCGCTGCTGAAGGGGCTGCTGTGACAGCTCATCTCGTGTGTAAATAAACACCTAGAACTTCAAAGACCAAAGTATAATTGGGAGAAAATGGGAAAATAAAGAATAAACATGAGGCTTACCTCATTTGCCCGGATGAAATAGGCAAGGCTTGAAAAAAGGTGGGCTCTAAGCAAAGTCTGTTTTGTAGGTAAGAACTGCGAACATCGATGAGAAGGAAATAGTAAAATAGATTTAATGACCAATAAATTTATCCTTTTAATTCCTTACTAAATCTCTTATTTGGCATTTATATTAATAGGATTTCATGTATTTCAGATACTAGCAACAGTTCTATATTTGGAAATACAGGGAAGACAGGAGTTAATATTAGGTGCTAAGTTTTTTTTTATTCCAATTGCAGTATAAACACACACATATATCAAATATTTCCACTGAGACTAGCGACTAGACTAACGAATTCCAGTTTTCTGTAGATTCTATTTCGTGTTTGATTTGTTCTGCTTTCTCTACATCTCCTGGTCCATGTGCTGTATTACATTTCATTTGTATAACTGTTAGGGGTCTGAGTAAACGGATTGAATTGATATGGGAGAGTTGGGGTTTCTCATTGCATCTGCAGAAGACACCCTGTGACTGATAAGTTGTCCTGGAGACATCTCAAACTTGTGTGCTAAACAGAACTCATCTTTCTCTCCAAATTCACCCTCTTCCAAACTTCTATATTTCTGCCACAGACATCACCATTCTTCCTTGTCTCACAAGTTTGTGACCTCCTTACCTCCACAGCTTTCTCTTGCTCACCAAACATCCAAAATTGCCAGATCTTGCCCTTTTCTACTACCACATCACTTCTCTCTATACTCATGTAGCTACCATTTTACTTTAGGCCCTCAACACCTCTCCCCTAGATTAGGAAGCAAAGGCCTTCTGATTAGTGTGCCTGCCTTAAGTCGTCTCATCTTCCACAAAGCTGCCAAAGAGATCACTTTTCCTGTAAGAGCTGATTTTAACTCTTGTATTGAGAGTTTGGTCGTAACCAAAAATATATCTGCCTTTTAAAAATTCCATTTACTAAATGAAATCTATTGAGCAGATCTGCTCATGTTCCTCCCCTATTAAATCCCTATTTTAGAATTAAATATAAATTCCTTTGTCCAGTGTTTACCCTCACAACTTGACCCCAACCTATCCTGGATTCCTTGCACGTTGCTCCCTGAAGTGTACCCAGCAATCCAGCCAAACTACCTTCTCACACAACCGGAATCCATATCCCCATCTCAAAGCTTTAGCATTTCCCCTTCCTCCACTGCCCTCCTCTTCCTCCTAAAGCTTTTTTTAATTGGGCCTTTACTGATCCCTGCTGTCTCTCCCAAATTGCTTTGTATTTAACTTCTTTGTATTGATTTGTGTTTATTCTATGTGTACCTATGTATTTACTGGGCGTCTTCCCTTTTAGAATAGAAATTCCTTGAGAGTAGGAATTGTTTCATGCTTTGTATACTGAGAGGCCAGTACTGTTCTTGGCACAAAAGGCTCACTACTAAGCCAATAATCCAAGCTGCTTCTCCAAGTCTCAATAATACATACTAATTTCACTTAGTCAATTCAAGCATTTGTTATCTACTATAATTCGAGGTATATGAGGCATTGGATGATTCAGTAAGGAGATTCAAAAGGCAAAAGCCTGATACAGGGGCTAAAACAATATATATAGTAACTTCTGGGAGAGGCAATGGGGTTGGCAGGAGGAGGGGAGAACCAGAAAGACTTTGCATTGAAAGTGGCCATGGATTTCAAGGAGCAGAGGTGGAAAGGAAAACATTTGAGTCATGAGAAGATAACTGTACATAGGCCCTAATAAGCAGGATATAGAATTCTGGGCACTTAGCACAGAATCTAGCACATAGTAGGTGCTGAATAAATTCCTGCCTCTCTTGCCCTCTCAGGAGACAGATAAAGAGGGTAAGAGCATTCTAGGTTTGGGGGACAGACAATCAAAATGCTAGGAATAGGGAGGAGAAACTGTAAATAGGCCAGTGTTGCTGGATCCAAGATTATTGGGGGGAGGGTTTAAGGTATAAGAAGATGGGAAATATGAGGGGGAGACTAGGTTTTAAAGGGCTTTGAATGACAAACAGAGGAAGCATTTATTGTGCCAGCACTGTTGCTAAGACAAATAACTCATCTGAGCTTCACAACAAGGTGCTAACTAATATTATCCTCATTTTATAGTTGATGAAACTGAAGTAGAAAAATCTAAATGACTTAGACCAGATTTCAATTGAGGTCTGTAACTGCAGGCCCAGTGCATCTATTCACCTCACTCCCTGGGTAAATCTAGGAGGTGGTTAGTGGCCATGACTTGGATGAAAGAGACTGAGGAGTGATCAGACAGTTGTTAAAGAAAACCAAGAAAGAACAGGATGAAGAAAACACATAAAGATATCTAGAAGAGGGTGACTGAGTGTCAAAGGCTACAGAGAGATCAAGGAGAATAAGTACTGAGAAAAGGCCAATGGATTTGGCAATTAAGAGAGCATTGGTAACTTTGGAGAGAGATAGTTCTGCTGAAAGATAAGGTCAGAAGCCAAAATGCAGTGAGGAGGAAATGAAATGAATGGGGTAAAGAAAGAGATGGGGAAGAAGAGAGGGAGAGGGACAGGTGGATATTCCATGGTTTAAGGAGATAATAGAAAGTTTGGAACGAATGTTGTCAAAAATGTGATAGGGAGTCAATTAGAAAAGAGTAAAAAGACAGGTGTGAATCAAATGAGAGAAGATGGCATGCATCTGTAATGGACCGTCACCACAGTGGTATGATATCCTTCAGTGGCACCCAGCAGCACTTGATCAGCTGTTAGAAGGCATGGGTAAGGAGTGATTGGAGATTGAGGTTTGGTTTGGAAAGGAACAAGGCATCTGGGGTACAGAAAATCTTTTAAGTTGAACTGGCTGACTTCATATTTTGAAGGAAAAAACTTAGGGAGGGGTAGTTGAAAAAGCCAGGAAAGGGTAAAGTGACTAGAGGTTATATCATAGAGGTTGCTAAGACGAGTTGGGAAAGCTGAAGTTGTAGGGGAGAGAAGGATAGGAGAGTATAGAAGAATTTCAGTCGTGAATCATGGAACTGAAGCAGTGGTTAGTGATGACATAAAGGGTATGATCTTCCCTGTGAGAGCTGAAGTATTTTTTTTGTTCAGTCATTTCAGGCTTTTCCTGATCCCATTTGGGGTTTTATTTGCTCTTTCCAGCGCATTTTACATATGAGGAAACTTGAGGCAAACAGGATTGGGTGACTTGCCTAGAGCCACGTAGCTAATAAGCGTCCGAGGATGGATTTGAACTGACTTCAGGTCCTGTACTCTATCCACTTCACCACCCTGCAGCCGGAGCTGAAATAGAGAGTGAAGTTATTAAGTTGATACTGAACTCCCTGAGAAAGAAGGGATAAAGATCTGGGGATAAGAGGGTCTAGTAGATAACTGACCCCTGGGTGGTAGTATTTTTTTTTTGCTGCGGTGAACCTTAGAGAAGTTTCTGAGTACTGGTAGCAGAGGAATGTCTGGCAATGGCAATGAAGGACAAGGTATATCTAACTCCTCTCACTGGTCCATTTTGTGTGTGGAGAGAAAGGGAGATGAGAAAAGGCTTGTCCAATACCAAAAGATGGAATGAGGGAAAAAGATCTCATAGGAAGGGTAGCTTGTTAATAATGGAATGGGTTTCCGAGGGCACAGCGGGACAGGGACATTGAGGGAGACAGAGCTGAAGTGGATTTGAATGAGGGAGTGCCAGCAGAGAAAGGGAATTTTTGCCTATGAAGTCTCTGACTCAGAGGCACGGGGATTCAGAGAGGAGGAGAGAGTTTGCTATCCACTGAAGAACCATTCCCAGTAGCAAGAAAGATTGTATTCCAAACCTAGCTAGAATATTGATTTAATTTTCCATAGGGGATCTGAGAAGGGAGGTGGAGGAGACAACACTAAGTCTCTAGATCTAGAGTGAACCAGATGTTCAGTAGCCTGATGGAGAGGTGGTGAATCAGGGTAGATCGATGGTCAGAGGCCTGTTTCTTACAGGACAATTGTTGGTTCACTGTTACTTTTGGCCAAAACTAATCCGTCTCAGGCACTTTGTTAATTTGATTATTACCCGCTGGTGCTGTGTGTGTGTGTGTGTGTGTGTGTGTGTGTGTGTGTGCGCGTGTGTGTGTGTGTGTGTGTTCATCCTTTGTTGCCAAAGAAGACCATGCAATCCCAGAAATGATGACATGACTTGTACTTGACTTGGTTTTGAGTGAGGGAGGGCTGTGAAGGTCACCAGCCTCACTTCTCCAGAGACCAGATATTCATCAGGATGACTGGAGATGACCCAGGATGAGGTAATTGGGGTTAAGTGATTTGCCCAAGGTCACACAGCTAGTGAGTGTCATGAGTCTGAGGTGAGATTTGAACTCAGGTTCTCCTGACTCCTGCACTGGTGCTCTGTCCACTGCACCACCAGCTGCCCCATTCACTGATGCTAGGCTTATCTGAGAGGCCAAATGACCTAGAATAGGCTGAACTGGGGCCACTGGATGGGACAAAGGTTGGTACCTGGACCTTTATTGGTCGTGAAGGGATTTACTCAATACTTATTACAAAGAGACTACCATAAAGATATTCAAAATGCCATTTCCCAAATGAGTGATATCATTTGTATCTTAAGATCTACCAGTGAAGTCAATGTTCAGCTTTAATTAAAAAAGCATTAGTCCCTTCCACTTGTAACAGTCATCGTGTAATTTTATTATCATTCTGTCATGTCTGATTCTTCATGACCCCATATGGAGTTTTCTTGGCAAAGATACTGGAGTTGTTTGACTCTTCCCCTTCCCGTGGATTAAGGTAAACAGAGTTGCCCTGGGTTACACAACTAATGAGTGTCTGGGGCTGAATTTGAACTCAAGTCTTCCTGATTCCAGGTCCAGTGCTCTACCCATTAAATCACCCACATTATGTAATTTACTTGGTTAAATCTGTAAAGTTTAATTTAAATTAACATGAGGCATTCAAAATATAATTTTCTGTGTCTGCCCTCTCCCAGTTCTCTTCCCACCTTTTGGTCAGCTTCCTTTTTTTTCTTCATTAGCTCTCTTCCTGCCCAACTAACGTGGTCTAGAATATCTTCTTCCTATCTCCAGTTTCTCTAATTCTAAACCATTAACCATTAAGGCTCATATCAAGTGGCCTCTATGAAGCTTTACTCTCATCTGGAAATAAGCTCTCCTATGTACTCCCATAGTACCTTGCTTATAGCTCTCATTCACTTATACCCTTTTTCATAGGATGGTTACTTATGTTTATCTCCCTTACCAGACTGAAAGTTTCTTGAGAATAAAGACTATATTTTTTCCTTTTTGAAATATCCCCCACAGCTTCTAACACAGTGCCATGAATATAATATAGCAAGTACTTAATAAAATGTTTTAATGATTTGATGTATAAACAAATTAATCTATTCATCAGGGAGGGTTGAGGGAGTCAGAAGTAGTGATTATATCATGTTATAGTATTTCATGATAAGCCAAACTAAAGTTCATGGTGACTTCTTAATTTTAAATTTCAGTGATTTTACTAACTTTTAAAGAGATTTAAAGACTTAACTCCATCAATTATTTTGCCTATCATGCTTATAACCAATTTTTTTAGTGATGAAAAACGTTTCCTTATAATTTGAGAAGAGGCTCTTATTTGGGGACCTTTATAGCTTTGGCTATAATTCCATTTCCTATTCCCTTCATCCAATAGAGTAGTTGAGGCTTTGTAAATGTTAAAATTTTCATCCTTTTCTATTTTCAGGGGGTAAGAAGTAGGGAGGAGAGAGGTGAAATATAATATGCCCATCATTATGTCCCTCAATTTATATTGTAAAATTGAATATAATAAGCACATCTAGTCTTATTTTGTACCACAAGTCTGTAATTTGATATAAAAATATTCAGAAAGGTAAAATTTTAATTAAACTATTAGTCATGTCCACATAATTTCTATTCTGATACCTCATTGTGACATGGAGGCTACCCCACATTCCCAATTACTATACCCAGGCTCCTGTAAATTCTACCAAACTAGAAAGCCTTAAACTATGGACCCGATGATAGCCTATCTAAGGAGCAGCTTAGCTAAATTCAGAGAGGCTCATAACTAGGTTGACTGCAGAGTAATGAATGTTTCAATCATAGCAACTCTCAGAGATGAGTTTTCAGTCTACTGCATTGAAGGGAATACATTCACATGAACAAAATTGCAGATCTTTGAAGTTAGATTAGCCAGTATATTTCTGTGTTTAAATTATCTAGTTAGAAAGCAGTAACCAATTCAATAGCATTGTTCTTAACTAAGATATGAGCATATCTCTACAGATATTAGCATATATTACAGAAGAAATCACTGTTCTTATAAGATTGTAGGAATATAAAATTAATATACTTCTAAACAATTTATACTTAAATGTTTAACAGCCTGATAAAGATTATAGAACCTGAGACATGTAGAGACAAGCTTATTTATAGGGCTAATATCAAATAAAACTATATAGAACATAAAAGGTGCGCTAACATAACTATGATTTATCCTAACTTACAAACAGAATATCATCTTTTATGGAAGCTTCACAAATAGGTTAACTTTTTAAAAAAATTATCACCAGCTTTTTCCATTCTTACCAATATCATAGGGCTGATCTGATATGTTATCAGCTATAAACATAGTACTAGAAAGGGAGTAGCCAAGTGACAGCTGATTTTCTATTTTTATTCAAACTTCCCTTGTGATAAGCCTGATTTTAGATCTATTCAAATTTCTTTTGAGTCTTGGACCTGTGAGCCAATACTAATTTTCATGACTTTCTCATATTTGCAGTGATGTTATTTCTTATTACTAAAGGCATAGCTATAGACTGATATATGGAAGCTGTGATTTGGTTTTGCAATATTCATCCTGACTTTGGCCCCCTGAAAACTATTATTTCTCTCCCAATAATATCCTTAAAAAAAAAAAAGTCTATCCACTGGTATTATCCACGTTATTACCAAGGAGATACGTCTCTCAACCTTTGCCTTTCTGGCTCTTCACCCTAATATTTCACTAAAAAACAGTTTTTTATCTGTTTTTATTGTCTTTTCTCCTTCACCACACTTTCATTGCAATGCCAGCAGCTTAGTGACATGAAGAAGATGTGTATCTGAATTCTACCTTTCATACTTATTAACTGTATAACTCTGGAAAAGTCATTTAACCTATCAGTCTCCATTTCATCATCTTTAAAATGGGGATGATAACATCTGCAGAACTTACCTCACTGAGTTGTTGTGAGGACCAAGTGAAATTATGTAAAGCTCTCTGCAAACCTTAAGGAATTATATAAATGCCAATTATCATTCATTATAGTAATTCACACAATCATGTGGATTGTGGTGGAACTGACAGCTTTCTTGTTTCTGCAAAGAGGAGCCCTTTAAAAAGTCAACACAGTACCACTGACCCAACTTGCCAATGCACGATCCAAGCCTGAGCTCCAAGATGGATCCATTAGAGATGTTATTGAACATGTAGACATCTTTCTCTTTTCAGCCTGATTTACTCTTCACCATGTCCTGTGCTTTAAAGTTCTGAAGTGACAGTTGGCATCTAACTGCCACCCTGAAGCAGCTTATACTCTCCTCCCCTTGCCTGTCCAGACTACACTGCTTGGGGCGGGGAGAAGTATATTCTAAGTGAATCATGCTTAAGCAGTGTGTTATGAACAGATAGAGCTGCTTTTACGCTCTACTATGCAGCAGGAACAAGGTGGGGGTGGGGAAGTGGATCAAAGAGAAGCTACAAATTTGGGCTTGATAGTTCTTCCTTTAAACGAAGGGAAAAAAACTGTTCTTTAAATGACAGATATACAAACAGTTGTTTTAAAAAATAGAAAGGAGGAGACTCTCTGAGGAGGAGAGGATTATCTCATTACAATTTATACTCCAGAGTTACTTGGATTGGTTATCCAAAACCTAACTTTTATAAATTTAAATACTTATCTCCTGGAGGATAAGGTATCTCTTTTTTTGTCTGTTTCTTTGGTATTCTTTACACAGTGATTTATAAAATATTTGATACATAGTGGTGGAAAATGTTGTGAGCTGATGATGTTCAGTTGTTTTCTGTCATGTGTGACTCTTCCTGATCCATTTGGGAATTTCTTGGCAAAGATACTGGAATGGTTTGCCATTTCCTTCTCCAGCTCATTTGTAGATGAGGAAACTGAGGCAAATAGTGTTAAATGACTTGTGCAGCAGCACACAGCCACTAAATGTCAATGGTCAGATTGGAAGTAAGGAAGAGGAGTTGTCCTGGTTCTAGGTCTGGCACTCTATCCACTGTGCCACCTAGCTGTCCTCTGATCCCCCCACACATACACAACGCCCATATGCTGCCTAGCTATCCCCTACCAAGAGAAGTACTTTTCTACTCAAAAAGCATACTGCTTCCACCTCTAGTAAGAGACAAAGACTTTTGTTCCACAGAGATAGGACTTCAAAAACAAATACCCCTGAAAGAGATAATGCAATGACTTAAATTCAGACTCTTTTCTGAGAACAACTCTTGATACAAGACAAGAGGGAGAGAAGTGAAGAAAAGGGAAGGGAAAGAATGATGTTCACAGAAAAAGAACTTTTAGGATTGGCTGTAAAGTTATTGATGCTATAGATGAACTCTTATTTTGTTTTTCTCTCTTTAAGTCAGCTACTATTTGCCTCTGAAGTATTTCAGGTCTGAAAATCACTAGAAAATGAAGACAATTATGGACCAGATGAAATGAAATGAAGCTTTAATGACAATCTCTTGTATTCCCCACCCCCCAAATCTTACCTTTATTGGACAACTTTCCTTATGTAAGAAGATGGTAGAGGGAAAGGCAAGTGCTTCTTCTCAGCAGAAAAAGCACATTTAACTATTCTAACAGCACCAAAAAGCTCAGTTTCATATACAAAGTAAAACAGAAAAACAGAATTATATCTGAAACCACAAATTTATACTGCATATAGTTTGCCTTTTTAGAAAAGGTTATAATGTATTCAACATTGCTTTCATAGCTGTCTTTACCTGTTTTTGTCCTCTTTTATCCATTTTTTAAAATGCTTCAATGACCTCTCTTTTTCTTCTCTTTTTCGGTAATAATACCACTAACTCATATCTTCTCCCTCCAAATGAAAAGAGAAAAACACAATCCTTGTATGAAATAAACAGTCAAGCAGAACAAATTTATATATTTATCCTGTCCAAAAATTAGTGTCACATTCTTCACTCATAGAGAAATCCATCATCTGTCTGTCAGCAGGTGGAGTAGCATGTTCCATCATAGGTAGTACCCTGGAGTAGTGATTGGTCATTGCATTGATTAGCATTCTTAACTCTTTCAAATTTGTTTTTCTTTGCAATATTTTTGTTACTATAGAAATTGTTGTCTTGGTTCTATTTACTTAACTCTCTAACAGCTCATGTAAATCTCAGCATTTTCTGAAATCATTCATTATTTCTTATATTGTAATAATATTCCAGTGCCTTCATAAACAATAATTTGTTTACCCATTCCTCAATTAATGGTCACCCACTTTGTTCCTAGTGCTATGATACAATCAAAAATGCTAATATGAGTATTTTTGTACGTATAAGTCTTTCTCTTCCCCCTTTAAAAAAATCTTCTTGGAATATAGGCTCAGTAGTGTGTCATTGTTGGATTAAAGTGTTGTCATGGTTTAGTAACAGTATTAATATTACTATCTAGTGCTTTAAGGTCTGCAAAGTACTTTACAATCATCTGATTTGATTCTCACAACAGTCCTGGGAAGTAGTGCTATTATAGTATCTTCATTTTACAGATGAGGAAAATGAGGCAGACAGAGGTTAAATGATTTGTCTAGGATCACAGAGCTAGAAAGTGAGCCAAATCTGAACATGGGTCTTTCTGACTCAAGCTCCACAACTCTAAACACTATGCCTCTCAGCTGGCCTTTTGGGCATAATTCCAAATTGTTTTCTAGAATGACTGAACTAATTCATAGTTTCATCCACAAACATTACACAATTTTCTATCATGATTTCTTCCTGTTTAATTCTGGATCCAGCTCATTATCCCTTTGCGATACCTGTCCAATATATAGGTACTGATAGACTTACTCAGTGGTATTCTGGGCCAAGGCTAGATCATTTCTAATTTGGAGGAATCTTCTCCCTCTTTGAGATATCTTGAAAATCAGTCCCTAAATACCTGTAAAACTGTGTCATCTGCAGCAAGACTTTCTTTTGTAATATTTGATCAAGTCCAGTCAATTCCTCTCTAGTTTTATCTTCTTAAGTAACCTTTTTTATTGCCACTGATAGCACATTGGATCCTGAAGAGGTGGTGTCCAAATGTTGTGGTCCCACTGTCACCGCTGATAGTCTGCATCCCCTCTACTTTCCTCACTGTAGATGACTAGGTTTATCCCTGTTGACTAATCATGGATCTCACTGAGAAGACCTCACACAATATTTCAGAATTTCATGCAATCAGCACAATATATTCCAAGAGGAAGATCCTGAAAACTCCATCAATAAGCAAAAACCTCTTCTATTGAGACTTTGCAAAAGACATTCTTTTTCTCTTCTCTTCTCTTCTCTTCTCTTCTTTTCTTTTCTCTTCTCTTCTCTTCTCTTCTCTTCTCTTCTCTTCTCTCTCTGTCTCTCTGTCTCTCCCTGTCTCTCTGTCTCTGTCTCTCTCTCATATCTGTTTGAAGATTAGGTTTCTTCATCTTGCTGAGGCAGAAAGTACGGCAAGAACTATTCAAAAGCTGATCCTACTACTGATAAACATGGAAGTTTTGATCTGCTCCATTTCTAGCCTAAGCTAGTTTGCCTTTCCTAATGCAACATGATGGGTCTCCCATCATATTAATGCCAAATTTAGCATAGCTACCCAATCAGCATAACCCACCTAAGCACAAATCCTCTCAGGAAACTAGGATTACAAGCATGTACCACGATGTCTGGCCCCAAGGACATTCTCTGTAACCATGCTCATCACATCTAATGTGTGTCTTCCTGTTGAATATTTCACTTGAGTATGATAATGAGAGTATCATTGCACAGTTATCTCTCAAGTTGTACCTAATTCAGGCTAATTCACTGGAAGGTCAAATACTGAAGCTGAAGCTTAAATGCTTTAGTCGGGATAGGACTCACTGGAAAAAATCCTGATATTGGGGGCTATAGCAGGCAGAAGGAAAGGGAGACTGCAGAGGAGGAAATGGATCGATAGTGCCATGGAAACCAGGAGCATGAATTTGGACAGACTTGGGGAGATAGTGGAGGACAGAAGGTCCTGGTTCACTATGGTCCATGGGGTCACAAGTATAGGACATAAGTGAACGACTGAACAACAAAACCTGTGGATGCAATGGAAGGGTAAAAGGATTTTTAAAAACCCATTTAATAAACACTACTTGAAAAGCACTATTAAATGCTGAGAATACAACCAGAAAAAAAAAAAAACAAGATAGCTCTTGCTCCCAAGTTCTTGCTCGTAGTCTAACAGGGAGAGATAATACATTAAAAAGTTTCTACAGATGAGAAAACCTAGTAGTCCTCGAGTAGTAATACAGCTAATAATGTATCTTCTTCAGTGACATTTCCAATGATAAAATTATATTCATTTCTGACATTCAACAATGCCCATCAGTCACTAAGTAACTATTATTCACTAGGTGCTGGGGGTACAAATATAAAGAATGAGATAATACCTACTATCAAAGAAGTTACATTCTAAATGCTAAGTATACACAAACAGATAAACGGAAGAAAGTAAATGATACAAATATATAAAATGTAGTCAATTACAAGGCAGTTTGGGAGAGAGGGCACGAGCATTTAAAGTGGATCAAGAAAGGCTTCATGTAGAAGGTGGTGCTTGAGCTATCTTAAAGACAGTGAGGTGGAAGTAAGGAGGGTGTGCATGCCAGGCATGGGGAGTGGCCAGCAAAGACCCAAACAGAAGGCAGAGTATTGTGTGTGGTGGGGAACAGGGAATAGGTCAGTTTGGCTATATCATAGAGCTCTGGAGAGAGTAATGTCCAGCAAGGTTGAAAAGATAAGATGGGGCAAGGTTGCAAAGAGCTTTAAAAGCTAAACAGAGGAGTTTGTATTTGATCCTAGAGGCAATAAGAAAGCCACCAGAACTTTCTGAGTAAGGCAAGGACCTCAGGAGGTAAGGGTTGCAGCACTTGCCTAGGTCAGTTGCCAGGTCAAGTCTCTACAAAGATTCTCCTACGTGATGCCTGTAAGAGGAGGAGTGACTGGAGACTCAAAATAGAGTTGAGGGTCTTAGGGAGTTGCTATTGCAAGGGCTCTTGGACACAGGGTCTTGGCTACCTCTACTGGGGCCTATGGGTAGGTTTGACCAGTTTAGTACATGCCAGTAAGGACTGAAATAGCATCCCTACCTGCAAAACAAAGAAGCCTCTGAGGAAACTCAAATCACTGGATCCAACTTATCAAAGTAAAGCCTTCAGGAACAGCCTATACTCCTTTTCCTGAGGCAGGGAATTAGAACATCAACTAACTCCCAATTCCCCAAGCAATGCTGGGAGCATGAATTAACACCAGTCCTGGAACCTGGACCTGCACACCAGGCCCAGGCTTTCCGCTCTTCTCCTCAATGCTTGGTCCTACTTAACTCAGGTAAGAACCCTGTCAAAATCCACTAGGTCTTAGTGATTTAGGGTGCCCTACTCTACCTGGGACCCTAATGGATCTGATCTATTTCCATTCTCCCTAACTGCCCCTAACAGTAGTTTCCAGCAATAAAGCCTGCTTCACCTCTTCTTTTCTAGTTCCTATCTTGTGCCATGTTAACTTGCATGAACTGATGCTGAGTGAAGTGAACAGATATAGAACATTGTACACAGCAGCAAGTCTGATAGACTTAGTTCTTCTCAGGGAGGCAACAATCTAAGTAAGACAATTCCAAAAGATTCATGAAGGAAAATGCTCTCCACACCCAGAGAAAGAACTGTGGAGTCTGAATGTAGATGGAAGCAGACTATTTTCTCTCTTTTTTTTCTTTCTTGTAGATTTTCCCTTTGTGTTGTTTCTTATCTCACAAAACTAATGTGGAAATGTGTTTAATATGATTATAAATGTATAGCCTATGTCAAATTGCATACCTTCATGGGGAGGGGGGAAGGGAGGGAGAGGAAAAAAAGTTTAGAATTCAAAGTCTTATAAAAGTGAATGTTCAAAACTAAAAATAAATAATTAGATTAAAAAAAAAAACATACCAGCCTTTGCCCCGGGCTATGAGACTATTGGTCTTGGCAGCTATCCTTACTTTGTAAGGCATGGCCCTATTGATTCCTTCCTTTCTCCCTGACTTCAGGGCCATGAGGAATCTGCCCCAACCACATGCTCTTCAAACGATTTCCCTGGACAACATAAGTGGAATTGATGCCTCTTCTTGTACTATACTTTGGAACCACAACCTCACTGAAACTACATTGATAATGCCACATCATATCTCTCAGGGTACATTGCTTTCTTAATCTACTTTGACTAACCTACAGGTGACACATGGTCAGTGGTTGGTGTTGGCTGTGGCAAAGATAGCAGCCTACCTGTGCAGTATTTGCTCTTGGAGAATATGGCTACCAAGAAGGCTAGAACCAAAGCTGGGAGCATCTATATGATCTTAATACATGCATTGGGAGCACCTTAAAGGAGAAGCTGTATTTTGCACTACCAAATTAATTGCTCTTTTTTTTTGTAACCAATAATCATTGAACTGAAAAGAAGCTTATATATTCTCCGTATTATTCAAGTCAGTTATCTGACAATTATAAAATGTAGTCTACTATGCAAAATTATGAGTCTGCCTGTTCTGTACTCATTTTAAATAACATTTTTTTTCATTTTTATTCTGAATCTAGCAAAAACACCAAATAAACTGAGCATTTCTATCTACAAATTAGAAGAAGAAAACAGAATTGTAAATGAAACTGCAAGTCTCTGTCTGTTAGGTACAATTTACTTTCCTATTAACTATGCAATAAACTAACCTGTAACTCTCAAAGTTGTCTTTCTTGTCTGTGTTTCCTTCTGTCCATGTGTGAATTTTAAATGAACTTTTTCAATTAACAAATATTCATCTTCCAAGGGAAACCATTATTAATAACCAATATCTTGGGGAGAGTCAGAGCTCCCCCACTTTCTTACAAAGTCCTGACTTTAAGTTCAATTCCTAAAGACTGCTGAAGATGAGACTGAACTCACTTTCTTGTTCAAGGCCTCACCCTGGTAGAAGCTCAGGCATGGATGGCGTATACATTCTTTGAATTGATAGCCTAACGCTCTGGGTGATCTGGTATAGAAATACTTTCCCTATCCAAGAGAGATAGATACTCAGTCCTTCATTTTAATATAGCCCACCTCCCAGTCACTTTAACCAATTAGATTTGATTGCTGTTTGAAGGACCGCCTACTGTTTTGAAGGGTATATATACTGTGAGTCTACCATCATGATTGTATTTGGTCTAAGAGAAAAGGTCAAATGATCATCCTTTTGTTAATAACATGATGGCTTTGTTAACAAAAAGATTAAATTACCCAGAAACTATGTCGCTCGAACCTTTTTAAATGTCACCCTTCCTTCCCACATCTCCCACCACACTGAAAAATGAACGAAAAAAAACAATTTTTGTAACCAATATTCGGTCAAGCAAAACACATTCCCATGTCCATGTATTTTTCATTCTGTGTATTGAGTCACTCATCTCTTGGTCAGGAGGGAAAAAGCATTTTTGGAATCATGGTTGGTTATTGCAGAGATCAAAGTTTTAAGTCTTTTAAATTTCTTCATTTTTACTACGTTGTTGTCATTGTATAAATTCTCCTTATTCTGCCCACTTTGCTATTTATCCATTCATAGAGTCCTAAGTTGCTCTGAAACTTTTGTCGTTTTTTTGGTCACACTAGTATTATATTACATTCACATGCCATCATTTATTCTATCATTCCCTACTGGATAAGTACCTGCTTAATTTCCAATTTTTTGCCACAACAGAACAGCTATAAACACTTGTTAATATATGGGTCTTGTGGTATCATTGGGTCAAATGATATATTTCCTACTAATATTTTCAAAAAAGAAACCTTTATATATGTGCAAAACTGACCCCCCAGTTCTCTACTGCCTAAAGGCTAAGTGTGTTAGATCTCACTCCTCCCTGTACCCAGTGTTCTCTTGTACCCTTAAAGGAACCTGGGGTGGGGGGGAAGAGGTAAATCTAGGCTCTCTGCCAATGGCTCAAGCCCCAATGATAATGATATTCCCCTAAGTGTAGTTTGTAGGCCCCCTAGACACCAGACCAACAGTCATAGCGGCTTTTATACAGAAACATTCGCTTCAAAAGGAATAAGCACAAATATACAAACTTACTCCCCCAACATGTAGGAAACAGAATCCTTCTCCCTCTTCACCCTCTGCACAGTTTCTGGGGAGAGGAAGGGAATGAGGTTCATGGCTTGACTCAGTTCTTATAGAACATAATCCTAGTTCCAAGCCCAAAACTCTCCCTGAGACTTGAGTCCTAGGTACCCTGGCTTTTTGGGGCTTCAGCTCCTGGGTCCTACAGGATCATCTCTGGTTCTTGAAACTGAGGTTGACAAGCAACACAGAACAGAAATAAACACCACTAGGCTTTTTTTTTTCTTTTGGTTAGGAAACAGAATAAAATAGAAGGGGAGAAGGAAGTCTTTCCCCTTTCACCAGTTCAATCGGTGGTATCCATACTGTGGGTGATTCACAGCAGAAATAAAAGCACCAAAAGTGCTAAAAATAAAAAAAAATTTAAAAAATAAATGAGAGGCCTTATTCTCACCAGTTTTAAAGATGTAGGCAGCCAATCAAAGGAGGCTACACCCATTCACAAGCCCTCCGTGTTATGCAATTTGACACTCTCCCAAGGTCCCTTGGAGAGGCTTCATGTTAGTAGGGCTCAGCATGTCCAGACAAACCCAGATCACATATATGTATACACTATTCTTACTAAAAAAAATTTTTTCAGTCAAATGAGAAAGTATGTGGGCCAATAATTGCTGACATATTTGTGGTAGCAGTAATACCTATGACCTTTTCTAATCTTTTGAAATTTTCTTCTTTGAGAAATCTTGGAAAATCAATCCCTGAACACTCAAAAATGTCCTAACCTCCAGCATGGTTTTCTTCAGTAACATTTGGTCAGGTCCATCCATCCTCCCCAATTTTATCTTCTCAAGTAATATTTGCATTCCTAGATACTGAAATGGTGTCCAAACGCTGTGGTCTCACTGCCCCTGTTGATGATAATGGGTTGCCATAGAAACCCTGGAAGATGTTTCACTTCACCTCTAGTTTGGTTCTATGTCTGGTTCTGTGAAGATTATCTGGTTTAACGAGGTCTAACATGAAGGCTCCTCTCCCCCACACACCTACTTTTTGGCTATTTTGAAAGTCAATATTATTTATTGTCATTCATCATCTGTGATGGTTTTTTTCAGAGGTGTTTGTGCTCTAAACTGGTGTTGGTTTTGGACTCTCTTTATCCAGGAGTTTAAGTTTGCTGACTGAAGTACTCCTATAGTTTTTTCTACTTCTTCTGGCACAGGTTTTACAGCAGTTCAACTTCCCTAAGGAAAGGTAATAGAGTCAACCAGTGCCTTTACTTTCATTTGTTTTCCTTTTGTTTGTTTTTTTTTTTAAGAGTTGAACAATTGGATTGGAGTTGCTATACTTGCATGTTGTGTCTTCTCACCTTTGTCTTTTCTCCTAAGATGAATTTACTTTGACAGTCACTCTGAAATGGTTCCTTTATTGGATGCTCATTATTTTCTATCCATAAATTTCCATTTCTATCCATCAGTTTCATTTTGGGATGTTCAATGGTTGTTCAATGGTCCTCCATTTAAGTCAGATTCCATGGAAGTAGCCATAGACTATGCAAACAGAGCACAAACTCTGGTACAACCTCTCCTCAGAGGGCAAGAAGATGGAGCAGTGAACTTCTTCCAAGACTTCTCTCTATACACACACACACACACACACACACACACACACACACCACATATACACACACTCAGTAGCAGCTGCCTTCTGTGTATTGCCTTCCCCCAATAGATTGCAAGCTTTTTGAGGGGGTTTGTTATCTCTTGACTGTTGACTAAGTACTGACAAGCTAGAAAGAGTAGTGACAAGCCCAGTAACTTTATGGTAGTAAAAAACTGATGATTAAAGTTTTGGACTTGGAGTTAAAAGTTCAATTCTGCTTCAGACACTTATAACACCTATCTCAAAAGTTATCTTTAAGCATAATGTCAAATCTATTTTTATTGTTGCTTTTTCAGATGCCATGATTGATCTATCCTCTGTTTTCTTTTTTAGCTCACCTGAACCATAACAGATTTTGCTCTAACCCCTTATTTAAATTTTATGTGAATCTTTGTGTTTCAAGGATATTTCTTGTGTGATGAGGCTGTGACTTGAAAGGAAGTAGGAATAGATACATCTCTAGCATCACCTTTTCCAGGGAAAACTTTGATTTCTGCTAGGAAGGGGGAAGCAGAAGATTGGGTTAAAGATTGGCCATGTTGCTATCCTCAGAGAGAAGAAGTATGGAGCTAGAATTACCTTTCTCTTCCCCTTAAATATTGTCAGTCTAGGACAGTGGTATCAAATTTAAATAGAAATTGATCCTTGTAGGCTACATATTGACTTAGAAAACCACAAATTAACATTATCTATGTCGTATTTTATTTACTTTGTTAAACATTTCCCAATAAATGTTAGCTAACAATAGCTAACATTTATACAATATTTACTTTGTACCAAGTAATGTCCTAAGTGCTTTCTAATTATTATGTCATCTGATCCTCACAATAATCCTGGGAGGTAAATTTGCCACCCCATTTTACAGATGAAACTGGGTCAAACAGAGGGCAAGTGACTTCCCTAGGTTCACACAGCTAGTAAATATCTGAGGCCATATTTGAACTAAATTGGATTCCAGGTCTGGTACCTGAAATCTATCCTATTAATCTGTGCTGTTATCCCCCTCCATCTTGTGGGTGAGTCTATTCCACTCATGTTCACAGCTAAGATCTTTAGTTATGAATTTATCTCTATCCTATCCTTTTGTGTTGTTCATTATCTTTGCCACCCATCCATCTCCTTAGAAAGAAGAGGATGTTGAAAGAAAACACCAGGGATCTAGAAGTAATGCAATCTGCTTCTATTCCACTATTCCTGTTCTCAAAACAAAACCAATCTGCTATCATAGGGAAGGGAAGACTTCAAATATAGAGATGTCAGGATTGAGTCAAGGAAACCTGAAGCCTATAGCTGTTGGGTGCTGGGTCATGGGAGATAGGAAGTGGGGAAAGGGTCTACACAAAGATTCCTGGAAGCTACAATTGCAGAGCTTTGACTCCTAATCAGGTTCAGAGTTCTTCATAGATACAAGTAGGAAGATAACACTCAGAGTGCATCCTGAATGATACCACCCCATTTCTGACCTTTTGGTTAGAGCCTGGTTGCTCTGGCATTGCCCCACGTAGAGCATCTCAGCTCAGTTTCCTGGGTCACCTACTAGAGTTCTTGAAGAACATAGGCTTATAATCCAGATCCTAGACAGCACAGATCTGTAACAAAGAAGATCTCACCATTGCTTCCAGAAATGCATAGACCCTGGCCCTGATCCATAGTCCCAATTTAGGAAGTAAGGTTGGAAAAAAGAGTAAACCCAATGGAGTAGAAGAGGGGGAGATGAAAGGGAATAAGTGAATCTTACTGTCATGAGATTTGGCTTAAGTAGGGAATTAACACACACTCAATTGGGTATGGAAATCTATTTTACTTTTCAGGACAGCAAATTGGGGAAAGGGATAATCAGAAGCAAACACTGTTGTGAGGGGACAAGCTAAGCGAGAGAATGGAATAAATGGAGGGCAGACAGAACAGAGGGAAATGTGGTTAGTCTTTCACAACATAATTGTAATGGAAGTGTTTTGTATGGCTACACATGTATGACCTGTATCAAATTGCTTGCTTTCTCAATGACAGTAGATGGGGAGGGAGAGAATAAGGAACTCAAAGTTTTAAAAATGAATGTTAAAACTTGTTTTAGCATGCAACTGGGAAATATGATGTTTAGGCAATGGGGGTATAGAAATCTATCTTGCCCTACAGGAAAGGGAGGGAGATGGAAGAAGGAGGGTGGTAGAAGGGAGGACAGATTAGGGGAAGGGGTGGATAGGGTGCACACTGTTCTGGGGTAGGGAGTGGGAGAGATGGGGAGAAAATCTGGAATTCAAATTCTTGTGAAAGTGAATGTTTAAAACTGAGAAATAAATTATATATTTAAAAAAGGAAAAAAAAGAAAAATGAGTAAACCTAAGAAAACATCGATGATAATGAAGTATTATGGAAACAGGGATACTTAAGACATAAATCTACTAGAAAATAATAATTCCACATCACCAATAAAAAAAAAAAGATTCAAATAAGCTCTACTAGCTTTCCTGGAATAAATGAGTCAAAAGTTTTGTTTTGTTTCTTTAAATGGTAATAGAAATGAAATGAGAACTCCAAAAGAAAGAATTAGAAAGAGAATAAGCAAATTAGTATAGGACATGCAAAACCTTACTCAAGACACAGACTTCTTGAAAATTATATTGGTTAAGACAGAGATCTGTGTCTTCTATTAGATATCAAGAAATACTGGAACAAAATAAAAAGATAAAAAGATTATCTGAAAAATTTAAAGTATTTTCTTTCAAAAACAAGTCAAAAATAGATTACCTAAACTTATCATATTATTTGAAATCCTTGATCATAAACAAGGTTAGATATCATTTTTCAGAAAAACATGAGAAAAACTGCCCAGATTTATTAAAATCAGAGGACAAAATAAAATTAGAAAGAATCAACTAGTCACCTAATGAAAGAAACCCTCAAATGAACACTCTAAGGAATATTGTAGCCAAAATCCAGAGCTTTCAGGGAAAAGAAAAAAACTACCGCATGCAGCTAGAAATGAAGACTTTCAAGTGCTAAGGAGACAGTCAACACTCCATAAAACCTGGTGGCTACTACTAAGGAACTGAGAACTTGAAATATGATATTATAGAAGGTAAAATGGAAAGTAATACAATGAAGAATAACCTACTCAGCAAATCTTAAAAGGGGAAAAGTGGAATTTTAATGAAATTCCAAGCATTCTTGATGAAGAGAAAAAAGCTGAATAGATACTTTGAAAAGCAAACACTGAGTCAGGAAAATAATACAAAGATAAATATATTTGAACAACTAGAAGAAACTATACAATGACATGTTTATATTCTAACAGGGTGAGATTAAACTAGTGTCCCCTCAGAATTTTAGCAGCTTTACTATTTCTTGATGGTTTTTTAGAGGAAACGAAAGGGAGGAAGGGAAAAAGAACACAGGAACACCAACCAGGTGATGGAACTTATTATCTCACATACTCAAGAAGAAGAATATACAAATATGAAGGGAAGAAGTGGGAGAAGTGGGCTACCCATGAAGCTCAGTTGCATCTGAATTGGACAAAGGAGAGTTGAAGAGACATACACAGAGCTTGGAGTAATAATACATTGAACTCAACATACATCAAGGAGAGGGGGAATTAAAAGGAAAATTAAATTCTGTCTCCAGAGGGTGGAGTATAAATTCTGATTGCTTACTTTTACAAGAAATTGTGGGTTTCTTGGCTAGTTTTTTCTAAAAACTCTTGGTTGTTTTCACCGAGTCCTTCTTCAGGAAATTTTTCAATTTTTCTAGAAAACAATTCACTGCTTGTGAATGGGACTACCTGAATAAACTTTTTACCCCCAATTGCCTCAGATTTTTATTGATTGGCTACTTATAGCTCCAGATTTTACTATATACTTTACATACTTTAAGACCCATTCTATTAGATCTACTTATATTTTTTACTAGCTTGGAATGAGTTTAAATAGGAATTGTTTTCCACAAAACACCTGTTTTACATTTTGTATTTGTAAGCAGCAATTTTTTGTGAGAAATTTGGGAAGGAAGATTTTTTTCTTTCCATCCAATTTTTTTTTTTTTTTTGTGATAGTGAATCCTGACACCAACTCCTTTGCCTCATTTTTTACCTAACCTTTTTCATTTGAATGACTGTTGTCTAAGGTACCTTAGTGTGAGGCTTCAAAACTTCATTGACTTAGAAAGTTTTGGGCAATTTTTTCCTGTGGTCAGTTTTGGTTCAAGTACTGATTTTTGACTTTCTATTCTGAAAAATCCTTTTCGTCAGCTCTGAAAAAATTTTTTCTTCAAAAAAAAGGAGATTTTGTTTAGAGTCACAGATGATTTTTTTCTTCCTGGTTGTATGCTAGAATTATGTTTTTGGTATAATTTCCATTTTGTGTGTTATTAGGGTTTTTTTCTGAGATGAAATAAGTTTATCGAAAGTGACTTGACTTTATCTTACTGCTATACAATTACTGAATCTGTTGATATGGCATATTAGTTTAAAAGTCTGAATGCTACTGTGTGTGTGTGTGTGTGTGTGTGTGTGTGTGTGTGTGTGTGTTGGTACATGAAAAATCCTTGGTACTGTTTTCATGGCAGTACCCCTTAATTATTTTAGCTCCCATTCTATTGCTGCTATAATACTGTACATTTATTAATGCATTATTATTTATGTATTGATGTGAGCATTCATAGAGAAATCTCTTAGAAAGAACATGAACAAAAGTAATTGCGGAATACTAACTTTCTTTTGCAGTGGAAAAGCATAGAGATCTCCTATTATTAGAAGCAGATCCAGACCTTAAGATGGAGGACATTTTAAGAATATTGGGCAGAAAAAGTGAAAATATTGGAAGATTATATAATTAAGGCCACTGATGTTAAGGCAGATGAGGAAATTCAGGAAGTTTTTCCTAAGAATCTTGAGCACAGGGATATACTCGAGGTATTGACCTGAGAATTCTAGATATGTCTGCCTCTGAGAATAAGGAATTGTTTAAAGAGTTAGGAAGCTTCCTAATGAAAGGAGGCATTCCTATAGAGAGATCCAGTGTTACAATTAAACCCAGTTAGGCAAGTGTGTACATAGGACACTGAAAGACCCGTGAGCCAAAGTGATGAGGCTGACAGATAGCCTATGGGAAATGGCTGCAAGGGCAGTAGAAAGCTTCATAGAAGCTCACAGAGGCAAGGCTAAATGTCAGCTGGCATGGATGCACACAGATTTTAGCAGTGATGCTTGTAGGGGAGAGGGTAAGGGGGTTAGATTAGAAGCCTCTTATGCTAATTTGTCTCTAATACTTGTGTAGTGTGAAAGAGAAAATCCTATTGAGTTGCTCCTCAGGGTAGAGAAACATGTGCAGAGACTGATACAGATAGGAATTGTGGATCCTGAGAATGCAGGAAAAATTACAATTGCAGAAATTGTCCCAGGGATTGGTATAAGACCCTGAAGCATCTAATGTCATCAGAGTTCCTGCACACAAAGAAACCATCACCAACAATGACTGAGGTGAGACAGGTGCTCCTGGGTGTCAAAGATCAGCGTAAGATCCAAAGGGCTCAGACTCAGCAGGCTTCAGGTCTTCTCAAGGATGGGTCACAGGAGCAAAGCAGGTGCAGCCAAACAGCAGCATCACTGTTGTGCTGCAGGCACAGAACCAGAGGCAATCAGGTAAGAGACTGAGCAGAGAGGCAGAGGATCTCCTTGGAGAGGTAGAGGATCAAGGGAATGGAAGGTCTGAAAGCCTGCCATTTCAATCAGGTAATTATCAGAGTAACACAACCACCTTTTGTTATTGTGGATTAAATGGATATACTTACGTTAGATGCGACCTTGGTCATTAAGTTAAAATCAGATCCGGCTTTGAGAAACCAGAGCAGGGTCAGGTCAGGGGACTGTTCTGGTCCACAAGGGCAGTCATTGACCTCATCATCAGTAACTTGTGGAACTCTCACATGAAATATTTTTCAGTGTATGGATTTCTTGTCAGGATCCACTCTGACCAAGGCAGAGTCTTTGAGAGCAAGTTACACAGGGAAAATGCATCTTGGCCTATATCAAAAAGTCTAGGACTACTTCCTACCACCCTCAAGGAACCCCACAGGCTGAATTTTAACCACATACTGTTGAACATAGAGACAGTACTTTGAGACCTGATCCATAGACTCAATGGAGTCAACATGTATCATTTCTAGTTGTGGTTGTTCATGTTCAGTTGATCAGTCATATTCAACTTTTCATGACCCTGTAAACTATAGCATGCTAATACTGTCCATGTGGTTTTCCTGGCAAAGATACTGGAATGATTTGCCATTTCCTTCTTCATTGATTAAGGCAAATAGAAGTTAAATGACTTGTCCAGAGTCACACAACTAGTAAGTGTCTGTAGCCAGATTAGAATTCAAGTATTCTTGACTCCAGGCTCAGTGCTCTATGCGCTGAGCCACCTAGCTTCCTCCATCATTTCTATCACATGCATACAATTTCACTAGAAATGGTGCTACAGGCTTTTCATCATAGTTGCTCATGTATGGGTGAGAACCATACCTGTCTATTGACTTGTCTTGGGTGCCTCAGATGGGGAGGCAGTTAGGTGGCTCAGAAGACAGAGCACTGGGCCTGAAGACCCAAGTTCACATCTGGCTTGAGACACTTACAAACCATGAGACTCTGGGAAAGTCACTTTAATATCTGTTTGCCTTAATCCATTAGAGAAGAAAATAGCGTCTTAGTATTTCTGCCAAGAAAACCCCATGGACAACATTAGGATGCTATGATCTGCAGGGTAATGAATGATTGACCAACAACAAACCTCAGATGAAGGGGCTGCAACTACTTGTATTTAGTATATCTCTCAGTTGAAGGAGAAACTGAGATTCCTACCAACTACCACAGATTCAACTCAGAAGCTCTTTTACAGAACCCCAAAATGTTAGGATGCTACAATACAGTCTGTTTTGCCTCTGACTGCTGCCTCCCTCCATCTATCCTCCTTTTTATCACCACCCACATTTTGTCCCCTTCCCCTTCTATAGATTTTTATGCCCAATTGAATGTGTATATATATTCTTCCCTCTTTGAACCAATTCAGATGAGAGTGAAGTTCAAGTGTTGCCTGCACTTACATCATTCTCTCTTCTACTGTCAAAGCTCTTCCTTGAGCTACTCTTTTACATGATATAATTTCCACATTCTTTCTCTCCCTTCCTCCTTCTCTCAGTGCATCCCTCTTTTTCACCCATCCATAATAGTCTCATTCCTCTGTCCTCTGTCTATGAAGAGTCCTTGTAACTACCTTAATGATGATAAAGTTCTTAGGAGTTAAAGGCATCATCTTCCCCAATAGTTTAACCTTGTTGAGTTCCTTATGGTTTCTTTTCCATGTTTACCTTTTATGCTTCACTTGAATTTTGTATTTGAAAGTTAAATGTTCTATACAGCTCTTGTTTTTTCAGCAGGAATGTTTTAAAGTCTTCTATTTCATTAAATATTCATTTAATCCCTGAAGGATTGTATTCTGCTTTTCTGGATAGGTTTTTTTTTTTGGTTGTAATCCTAGCTCCTTTGCTTCCAGAATGTCATATACCAAGCCCTCCAACCTTTATTGTGGTGGTTGCTAAATCTTGTGTGATCCTCATTGTGATTGTACAGTATTTGTATGATTTCTTTCTGGTTGCTTGAAGTATATTCTCTTTGACCTGAGAGTTCTGGGATTTGGCTATAATTGGGATCTCTTTTTCAGCAAATGATCAGTGGATTCTTTTGATTTTTATTTTACTCTCTGGATTTAAAATATCAGGGCTGTTTTGCTTGATAATTTCTTGACATATGATGTCTAAGCTCTTTCTTTGATCATGGCTTTCAGGCAGAATTATTGTACAATATTTGAATGAATATTGTACAATAATTCTTAAATCATCTCTCTTCAATTATTTTCCAGGTCAGTTGTTTTTCCAATGAGTTATTTCACATTTTCTTTTCTTTTTTCATTCTTTTTCATTTTGTTTTATTGTTTCTTGATGTCTCATGGAGTCATTAGCTTCTTCTTGTCCAAGTCTAATTTTTAAGGAATTATTTCCTTCAGTGAACTTTTTTACGTCTTTTTCCATTTGGCCAGTTTTGTTTCTTAAGGAGTTATTTTCATTAGTATAGTTTTGTACCTCTTTTTTCCATTTGGTCAATTCTGTTTTTTAAGGTCTATTTCTTATACTTCTTTTCGCAAACTGTTAATTCTCTTTTCATAATTTTCTTGCATCCCTCTCATTTATTTTCCCATTTTTTTCTCTATCACTCTTACTTGACTTTTAAAATGTTTTTCTAAGCACTTCCAGAAATTCTTCTCAGGCTTGTATCCAATTAACTTTTCTTTCTTTGAGGCTTTGCTTGTAACTGCTTTGGCATCATTATCTGAGTTTGTATCTTTATCTTCCTCATCACCATAGGCTTTTTTATGATAAGGTTCTTTTTTTTATTATTGTTAGCTCATTTTTTGAGCCTATTTCTTGACTTTGAACTTTATGTCAAAGTTGGGCTCTGTTCCCAGGTAGAGGTGGGGAGCCACCAGTCCAGCCTTCAGGCATTTTTACGTTGATGTTTTCAGAACTAGTTCTGGGGGTTTGGAAGTTTTCACTGTTTCCAAATTGGTATGATCTAGGAAGAGGTGTGGTTACTGTTCCCTTGCAATCCTAGGTGATACTATTTCTCACAACTTCTGCATGCTTGAGGTGGCAAGCACTCCTCTTCACCAGGGAACTGGGTATGGGAAATAGAGTTGCCAAACAGTGCTCTAAACTGTGCCCTATACTAGTACAGAGGTCCCCTATCGTCTCTTTCTGACCATTTGCCTGAACCTCTTACTGTTGTTTGTTTGAGAACTCCCAAATCTACTGCTGCCACTGCTCCTACCACCTCCAAGGCCCACAGCCAGTGTTGCTGACAAGGGGGCTCCAGACCGGACCCTCATTCCAGGATCACAGACCTCTCTTTCTAACCTCTTAAATTGTCTTGGGTTGGAAAAATGTCTCCAACTTAGGTTGATTCTGCCGCTCCAGAATTTGATTGGAGACATTATTTTAAAGTTGGTTGGAGGGGAATGTTGGGAGAGCTTGGCTGTTTTCTTATTCCACAATGCATGGTTGTTTTCTTTCAGTTTCAGTACTGAAGGTTAGTTACCTGGGATGCCAGGAAAATTTCCCTTGTTGCTTTAAAGTGCTAATGTAACTATATATTATTATATATTTAGAGCTTTTGGACTTGTCCCAGCTGACCTTTGCAAAGGACTACAAGAAATTTTGGCTAAGAGGTGGAATGTAACTAAAGTCTCAGAACCCATTGGTGTGGGACACTCTCCTTATTGGTGGAGATCAATTCCCCCTTCCTAAGTAAGGGGTGGGGTAAAAATTGGGAGAGAATAGGTCTACTCTTCAGTCTCTTTGGGATCTCCAGTCTCTTTGGGTCCTTTTGCCTTCCGGATTTTAAAGAGAAGATGGATGATGCCAACTTCACTTAGTTTGCTGAAAAAAGAAGACTCTGGAAAGAAGCCAATATGACAGGAACTGGCAATCTCCATCCTACTTCTATTCCCTAGCTTGCTGGGATAGAGATTTAGGGGAATTTTTCCCTCTTGGTTGTGATCTGAGCCTCTCTCTTAGTTGAGTTATGCTCCCAATGGAAGAGCTCTTTTACTCTATTTTCTGACATATATTCTCATATGGATACTTTCTCTGAGTTCTGTTTTGCTGTCAACTTGAATAAATAGATTTCTTTGTAATTTGTTATGTGTGCTCATTTTGAAACTGGTATTTGATGGGAAGAGAGTCAAGCCTCTGAGGACAGATTTGAACTCAGGAAGATTTGTTTTCCCCAGGACCAGAACTCTATCTACAGTGCCATTTAGGTGTATGCACTCACATATGGACCTATATTTGTGTACACATATATATTTATTAAAATGTAAAATTTAAATACTATTAACCTATCACTAATTTAAAAAATATTTCATGGTCATTTTCAAAGAATACTTGCCCAAGGTATAATTATATGTCTTTCTCCCTAATCATTTATCAACTAATCTCAAATCTCAAACTGCATTCAAAACTTTCCTGAGACATATATGGTCCTGAAATTTCAACCCAACTGAGCACTAGAACTCATTTGGACTATTTCTCAACTACTAGAAGCATTACTTAATTAGTCAACAGTCCTCTGATTGGTCTGAAGCTAATGAGAGAAAAGGTCTTACATTGTCTTCCTAGTAATCTCAATAAGCTCTCTGAGCTTTGCTTTATTTCTTCCACATGTCTCAAGAGATAGAGAGAAAAGAGTAATCATAAATTTTTAAAAGTAGAAACTTTAGAAGTTATCTAGTTCAAACTCTTCATTCTACAGATGAAAAAACAGGAGATAATTGATTTGTCCAAAGTTATATAGGTGTAGTTAATATATATACATATATGTGTATGTATATATATATATATTTATATATATAAATATATATATATATAAACATATAAAACTCTTATTTGGTGATTATAGAAGCTGTGGATTCAAGAACTTAGATCATGGTGTGTGTAATCTCATAAATTTCTATCAATGTATATGCATGTGTAATAGTTACGCATATGGTGTGTGGTAGAGGAAACAACATGCCTCTGGCAGTATAGCTATTAATGTGTATAACTCCTTCTGTGGATAGATTGGGTAGTCAGATATATGAGAGGGAATAAGGTTGTGGTTGGTTTGGATAGTTGAGAAGAAGATAATATGAATACACATGTACTTATATCTATATATGGATATAATATAGATTTCTCATATATACACACATATGCATATATAATACACACACATTAGAACCTTCACTAAAATTCTACTTATATGCCTAATTGTGGCATTAGGGGACTTTGGATTCTCCAAAGCTAATCCAGTGGAGCACAAATTCTGACAAGATCTATTGAGCTGGAAACACTAGAATCACAAGTTTAGCAATGTATTTGTATGTCTGTTACCTGAGGACCAGCCTAAGTTTGGTGAGGTTTGTCACCAAATTGCTCCATGTATGATTAATTTTGTGACCCCAACTCTATACGAAGAATCTAGGGACTGCCATCTGCATTGGTAGAGTATATATCTAAACTGAAAAAATTATGGTTCCTTTATATAAATTTTTATATGCATGCATATGTACATGTATACACACATATGTTTGTATGCATACATATATACATACCTACATATATAATTTTATATATAATTTGGAAATTGTGCACATGTGTACACACTTATAGATGCACATGTATATAAATATATAATAGACACACATATGACATACATACGTGTATGTCTATTGTGTGTCTATTATGTATACACATACATATGTATATATGTACACACACATATACACACATATATATACATAAGACCCCCAAACTTCTATCTACTTTTCCCCACAAATACCTCCTATCTTCTATCTACTTCCAGTCTCAATTCAGGACCCTTACCTTTTCTCATTACCATTTATATCAAAAATTGGCTGTTTCCATCACCACTCTGTCATATCTATGTGCAGGTAGACAGTTCTACCCATTCACATACATCTTTTATTTTTACCCTAACTATAATGCAAATGAAGCACCTACATTTAAGCTAACCATTTATGAAGAGTCTAGATATGGTATTTACATGCATATCCTGTTGTTTCTAAGTTAGAACAAAAAATCTCTAGCCTAAGACTTCACAAACCCATTCTGAATCTTATGGTCTCTCAAGTTTTGAACCTTCTCATGAAAGAGCTTCCCTATTGAAAGACCACGCCTTAGTGGAAAGGCCAGACCTAGATGATCTAGAGTGTGTGTTCATCCTTTGTTACTGAAGACCATACCATCAGAGAAATAATGACATGACTTGCACTTGACTTCGTTTTTTTTTTTTGAATGAGAGAGGGCTGTGCAGGTCACCAGCCTCACTTCTCCAGAGCCATCTGAATCCAGTGACCAGGTATTCATTAGGATGACTGGAGATGACCCAGGATGAGGCAATGGGGGTTAAGTGACTTGCCCAAGATCACACAGCTAGTGAGTGTCAGGTGTCTGAGGTGAGATTTGAACTCAGGTCCTCCTGACTCCTGCACTGGTGCTCTATTCACTACACTATCTCTCTATCCACTACACCACCTAGCTGCTCATAATCTGGAGTATCTTGCTTCTTAAGATCTAACCTTGTTAATACTATTGTGCTATAAGAAATGACAAAGAGGTTAGTGTCAGGGGTTAAAAAAAACCTGGAAAGACATGAACTGATGCAAATCGAAGTGAGTAGAACCAGGAGAACACTATACACAGTAACAGCAATATTGTACAATGATCATCTGTGAATAACTTAGCTATTTTCAACAACACAGTGATCCAACTCAATTCCAAAGGACTCTTGATGAAAACTGCTACCCCCAGAGAAAGAACTGATGGAATCTGAATGAAGATTGAAGCATATTGTTTTTCACTTTCTTTGTTTTGCTTATAGCTTTATTTTTCTTTGATCTGTTTCTTTTTTTTCACAACATGACTAATATAGACATATTGTACAGATTGATGCATATATAACCTAGATCAAATTGCTTACTGTCTTAGGGAGGGGGAATACAAGGGGGAGAAAATTTGGAACTCAAAATTTTCCTTAAATGAATGTTATATGTGACTTTGTATGTAATTGGGAAAAAATAAAATATTAGTTTAAAAAAAGATCTAACTCTGTTAATTCTTGCCTATCTCAACCTGGAGCAAAAGACTCAGAGGGAGAGCTTGGCAGCCTTTCTAACTCTAACTGAAGCTTTTGTTTTGACTTTCATTTCCCTCTTCTACCTTCTCCTTATACCTAATAAACGTTGTTGTAATTGTTTTTTTGTCTTTTCCTCTTTCTTTTCTCTTGTTTTTTTTACTTTATTTTTCTCCTTGATTCCTCTTCTTTCTATCCCCTCTTACCATGTGCTTTCTTCCAACAGCTACATCGAATGAATTCCACTTTCTAAATTACCAAGAGAAGATGATGACAGATGATAACAGAAGAAAAATGGTAGTGGGAAATTTACATTAAGTCCCCCTTCTGCCTCAAATTGACTTTGGCATGAGGACTTAAATTATAATCTGTTGCAATTGAAAGAATGAATTATATCGCATCCACTTAAGAAAATGTGACTCAATAAAATGGCACTGAGGTTACTGTCCACAGAGTCAAATTTTTCTCCTACTAACAAAATAGATACATCACAGTGTTAATATTTCATTGTTAGAAACTTTGTTAAAAGAGGTAGAGATCAAAGGAATGATAGGATATTAGAATTGAAAGAGATTTTACAGATCATGTATTCCTCTCTAATATTGAAAAGATAGGGACAAAACTATAACTGGGACTGGGCAACTGAGGTTTTATCCTAGGGTACTGAAATTTAGAAGATGCATATGACATTTGTACTTCTTTGTCAGGTAGAAACAACTTAGTTTAGTATCTAGTTGGCAAGAATAATTAGTGAAAATGGGAAACTATGGCCAAACCCCAAATGGGCCCTTCTCTGGCCTATCCCTGCCCTACTACCTCTGCAATACAAGCATCTGTGTCCCAGAGCCTGAGGTTTCCCATCCGGACTTAAATTTGTTTTATTATATTTATTTGAAAATGTCTTTGGATCTTTCCTAAGCTCACTTTCTACATTCAGATATTAGAATGGCTAATTATGACTCTTTATAAAGCTATATTCCAGAAAACTGAAAAAGATTTTATTATGGAAAGAGGAGAAAATACTGCCTATAATAAATCAACTGTGTTGTAAAACGTAACACAGGTTGATCTTCTGATTGATGATCTTATCCTTTCTCTCTCCCTGCTCAAACCTAATGACACTCAAAACCTCTTCCTCAGTTGGAAGTTCAACTAAGGAGGGGTTACTTCAACCTGAGATAAATGGTCAATGACTCAGCATTGATTGATGATGGTTTGTTGAGAACACTATGGAAGTGTTCAGCCCATCTCTCTGGGATCATGAATGAATGAATTAAGCAACAGCAAAAACAACCAACCGAACAAAACACTTCATCAAGCATTTAGTGTGTATTAGGCACTGCTAGCCTCAGAGTATAGAGATACAAGAGTGCATCCTGAGTCATCTCCAGTTACCCTGATGAATATCTGGTCACTGGATTCAGATGGCTCTGGAGGAGAAGTGAGGCTGATGACCTGCACAGCCCTCCCTCGCTCAAAACAAAGTCAAGTGCAAGTCATGTCATCATTTCTCTGATGGCAACGAAGGACGAACACATTCACATTCACATTCTTATATTTGGTCATTTCACTCCTCCTCTCAAAACTCTTCAGTGACTAGACCTGCCCATTGACTATTGAATACATTTCACACCCTTTTTCTTAGTATGCAAAACCTTCTGCACTTTGATGCCATCCTATCTTTTCAGTCTTATATTTTTCCACTAGTTTGGCTGTGGCCAAATTTGATTGACATGCTATTCCTTAATTGTACCTTTTGCTTATTTGCAAAATCAATGATTTTGATCAACCTGTTCCCTATACCTAGAATGCCTTTAAGGTGCAATGACAAATATTAGCTCTAGTCAGAGGGATTGAGTTCTAACTTTGACTCTGATACTTTGGGCTAGTTACTTAATAATGTAGTTTAAAATAAGGTAGTTGGGCTAGATGGCATCTGAGGTCACTTCTGGCCCTAGTTCTAGGATGCTATGATCTTTCTCTTCACCTCCTGAGTTCCTATTGTTGTTTTCCAGTTGTGTCAGACTCTACATGACCCCATGGACTTTGCCCATAGGGTTAAAGATTCTAGGAGTGATCTTCCATTTCCTTCTCTGGTATGTTCTTATTTCACAGACAAGGAGCTGAGACAAAAAATGATTAAATGACTTGCCCAGGGTCACATAGCTAGTAAGTGTCTAAGGATGGCTTTGAACTCAGATCTTCCTGACTCTAGCTCTGGTGCTCTATCTACTGCAGAACCTAGCTCCCCTGAGTTATTGCTCATCCTTTACAGCCTAGCTCAAATTCCACTTCCTCTATGATTTCATGTTCCCCCTTCTCAGTAATGACCATTTCCTCTTTGAACTTCATAAAGTACTTTGTTTTGCAGCCCTCTAATGGACTAAACATATAGTATTCTGTATTTTATTTGTTTATGTATGCATCATCACCCTCTAACAGACTGTCAGATCCATGACGGTGGGGACAATGCTTTATTTGAACCTATAACCTACCTCAGTTCTCAACATAGTACTCTGTACACACAGCTGCTTAGTGATATTTAACTATTTTGAATTTGAGTTCAAATTTAAAATGTTAAATATTTGTTGAATCTTGTACATTTTCAAATTTCACATTAAAAATAAACTCATATTTTTTGAGGAAGATAAAATACTCTGCCCTTCCTTCAGGTTTCCTGGGCAATGCTCCTTTGCATTGCTGGAGGTGTTAGTTGAATGGCCAAGTGTTTCTCTTTACAACAGACAGACTGTGATGTAGCGCTACCTTTGGGAGTTGAGAGGCAGAAGACAAATTTCTTTTACATATGGCTCCTCTCCTCTGTTCTTTGGCTTTTGAAACTCAAGGTTATATAAAAAGAAATGTTTATTGAATCGTTTGAAATTACTTAAGCAAGCAGACCGCACAGAATCTTCTATAACAGAGACGACATGAGATGAAAATAATAGTTTAAGCAGAAAGAAAACAGGAGCAGTGGCTGGAAGTTGGATTTCTACTTAAAATCTCCCAGAAAAAATTCTGAGAGTAGCTTTTATTTACATTAGAGCTTCAGTTGGGAAGCTAATGTCATATTTCAAGAAAAGTCAGGGAAACCTGTTAGAAAATAAATGCCTACTCAGGAGCCCATAGTTACTGACATCCTAGTGCTGTCATTACAGTTAGCTGCCAGAGATACCAAGAAGAACAACAAAGAACTGAAAATGGAGCTTTTGCCCAATATGGAGGGCAAAGGGAATTTTTCAGTCTCCTGGAACCAATAACAACTCCATATACATAGAATGGAAGTTGATCTCCCCATGAGAAGAAAAGGTAATCACGCTGAAAAAATGCCTTTTGACATTCCAGGTTAGGATAGAAGATGAAGGGTTCCTTGAAAAAATGAAAAATATTTCTAAGGAAAAAGAAAGAACAAAAGAAAATGAAGAGGCAGAAGATCAGGAAGTTAAAAGAAGAAAGAATACATAAGATACTTAAGAGGAAAGGAAGGACCACTGAATATTCACTCATGTAATAGGTCAGAAGGTGTTCCCATAGAATATAGAGCTGAACCTGCTGAGAAAGAAAAAGCTTCCTGTGGTTCAAGGAATTA
Source organism: Potorous gilbertii (assembly GCA_028658325.1). Taxonomy (NCBI): domain Eukaryota; kingdom Metazoa; phylum Chordata; class Mammalia; order Diprotodontia; family Potoroidae; genus Potorous; species Potorous gilbertii. The sequence goes on from CM053771.1 coordinate 355,820,758, forward strand.
AGCCATGAATCCACAGGTTATTCCAGGAGATAAATTATACAGCATTAGAGGAAAAAGTGAACAATGCTGTTAGTGGACTCCTAGCTGAAGAATTCTGAGCCAGCTATCTTTCAACCTGACATGAACAATAAAGAGCTCTGCCATCTTCTTAGCACATGTATTGAAGAGCTAATGGAGAGTCTGCCAAGTCTTAGTGAACCTGGTGAGTACATACTATTTCTAGGGATTCATGTGAGGGCAAACACCAGAAGCAACCTAGAGAACATTGCTAGAGATTTTGAAGACTTTAGTGCCATAGCTAGTAATTTTATCACTCCTGATCATTGAAATATGAATTTTGGAAGAGAATTGTAGATTTGGGAAATGAGTAGCTGGTTAAAAAGAGGCTGTCTAAAAATGAGATTTTTTTTTTAAACTATGACTTAAAGATAGAGGAATCTTGTCCTTCAGTCAGAGGTGGAGTGCACTTAACAATGGATAATAGAAAATATATATGTACATATACAGATACATGTATATGTGTGTAATGTAGACATATATTGAGAGAGAGAGAGAATCTTTTAATCTGATCAAGAAGGCTTTAAAGGAACAAGGGTGAGGTAATTGCCCATCTTTATCTGCCTATCCAGAAACCACAAGTATTACCAGGTACAACAACGGAAGAAGAATCTCAGTAGAGGAGCAGTAATTCACCAGAGACAGTAGTTACGAAGACAGCTGACAATTGAATTTATAGCCCCAGATTCTGTCTATATACTGGGCATCATCAACACAAATAGATAAACAACTTCGTAGTTTTCAGTGAGGCTTGGTCAATTCCCCTTCTGCTTCTTCATATTGTTTTGGTCTTTGTTTTCCCTTAGAAATACTTCTTTCATTCTTTCAAGAAACCTTTCCTCCTCTCTCATAACCTGGATTACTAAGAAAAGCATTCTTTCAACTTGATTGCCTTTTCTTCTCATAGGGAAATCAACTTCCATTTTTACATATGTGGAATTGTTCTTTGTACCAGTAGATTCTATAGCCATGGGAGGTTGTTTTGTTTGTCTTTCATTGCCGAAAAAGACCATGCCATCAGAGAAATGATGATATGACTTGCACTTGACTTTGTTTTGAGTGAGGGAGGGCTGTGCAGGTCATCAGCCTCAATTCTCCTCCACAGCCATCTGAATCCAGTGACAAGATATTCATCAGGATGCACTGGGAGACCTTGGTCCCTTTAGGCCAAGGTTTATGCAGTTACTCACTTAGGGTGAAGTAAAGTCCATGCATTGAATAGGCCTGTTTAAGAAGCAGTCAGGGCACAGCCCCTTTAAAAAGGCAAAGAAAAGAAAGATGTCAGGCTGGGAGGAAACAGCAACCATTGATAATCACTCTGAAACAAGGAGGGTCCGGAAGAGAGTCTTTAAGCAAGAGGGCAGGGACCCCATGGTGTCTGAGCTTCACAGAATTGTAGCCTCAGGGAAGGGAAGGGAAGGGAAGGGAGACTAGCTAGTAAAACCCAAGTCAACTGGGCATCTTTTGGACATCCAAATTCAAAGAGGAGGGGCAGACAGACAGGAGAGGAGGAGCTGAACACAGGGTTGTGTTCATTCTTTAAGACCATGCCATCAGAGAAATGATGACATGACTTCCACTTGACTTTGTTTTGAGTGAGGGAGAGTGTATCTTATTCAAAAGGAACAGGGATAAGGATAGACACTGGACTTGTGATTTCACTGGTACAGGGAACATCCCAGGTGCATTCCCAAGTAAATAGAGAATTCCCTATTAATGTTGGTCAGCGCCTTCTCTATAAGTTATAGTCTTTAGAGAAGTATTTAAAAGACTAATGACTTGCTGAGGGTCACAAAGCCAGGATGTATCAAAGGTAAGACTTGAACTCAGACCTTTCTGGTTTTGAGGATAGCTCATAATCCATTATACCAGACTGTTTCTTGTCAGCAGGAACAGAATAGAGGAAAAAATGTCAGAGGAGTAGCATTACGTATTAAAGCATGGAAAAAGTGCAGAGAGTAGAGGGGAAAAGCACAGTAGACAATATTGGAAGAAGATGAAAGGATGGAAAAAACAAAAGGAGTATTTTGTTTCCTCTTCTGCAAGATACAAGGGATAGATTCATTGGCCTTTAAGATCATTCCCATACCCAAATCTATGATCCTATGATCTTATGATTAACGTAAGTATACTATATACCACACAATCAAAAGGAGGAAATAAATGAAGTTCAAGGAGCATATTTAAATATGACTTGAAGGTATAACAGTGATTGGAGACATCAATTATCCTGACATCTGTTGGAACTCTCTCTTTTTCTCTTGCTCTCTGTCTCTGTATCTCTCTTCTAAAAACAAAACAACTGATAAATTCTTCATTTGTTTTAGTGACAGTTTCATTCTCCAAAAAAGGTTAAAGTGGTGGAAAGGAAAATTACTATTTTTGGACCTCACTGACCAATGATGACAACCTGTTTTCTGAAGTAAAAATTCTGAGGAACTCAGGAGGAAGTCAAAGATTAATTATAGAACTTACGATAAAGAAGGAAAGGAAAGCTAGTTAAAATCTGACATGTACTCTAGATTTGCGAATAGTGAATTGCAAAGAGTTTAAAGAGATATGGATAGTGTTTTTCTCCACAAAGAACAAACTGAATTCAAAAAATTGCTGTTGAGGCAGGAGAATGGAGTTCAAAAGAAAAATGTAGAAGCACTTCTCTGACTAACAGGCTCACTGTGGGCCTGAGGTCTTTACAGCTATTCTGTAGCTAAAACTTCCTCTATTTTGTCTCCACCAATTAGATCGTGAGCTCCTTGAAAGCAAAGGTCATCTTGCTTTTCTATTTGTAGCAAAAGAACATGGCACTTGGCACACAAAGAGTGCTTAATAAATGCTTTTCCTTTCTTTCATTCATTCATTGCCACTGGGGCTATTATAAGAACTGAAACCCCTCTCCCTTTGGGCAAAAGGCCACACAGGCAGAAGCTACACTTTGTCAGAGAACCAAGGGATGGTAGCAATGGAAACCCAGCCCAGCAATGCTAGCAGATGGCAGGATAGCATAAAAGCAAAACAAACAAACAAAACCAGATAGGATATCCCAGTAGCTGGGAATAAGGGAGAAAGCTACTTACAGTCTGGTGACATCATCAGGCAATATCAACATCTCTGTGGGAAAACAAACAACAGAAATGAAGGCACAGATCAATTCCAGTGGGGACTCAACACCAGCAGCATGAATGGTCCTAGTTGTGTATATTCTCTGGATACATGAGTTTCCCAAAAGTGTATCTCATACTTACATTTACTCTGATCACATATATTATCAATGTGTGTTTCCTTTTCCACTGGCAGTGTGAGAATGAGACAGAGATTATATTTCTGTGTATAAGGTAGTAGGGGGAGGGGCAGAGAAGGAATTTTCCCCATCATTTATTTTGCTATGCTGTTTAATTGATATTTGTTTTTCTTGGAATGACTGTGCCCGCTAATTCATCTGGCAAAAATAAAATGGGTGAAGAGGTGTGGGGAAGGCTCACTGTATGATTTTAAATAGAATTAATTTATTGAGATTGATTATTTATATACATATATTAATTCATTAGCATTAGTAAAATAATGAGAATTATAACCCTAAAATCATGATTTAAATCTTGGAAATAATCTTTTTTTCTTCTTTTTTTTGTCTTTTTTTTAAATTTAATTTTTCATTTTTAACAGTTTGTAACAGATAAAACAATTCAAACTTTTGGTAAGGTGATACTTCTTTTTAAAGCATTTACACAATGCATTACACAAAGCATTTACACAAAAGAATTTTTTTTTTAAACATTAACCAACTGAGACACAAATAATATTTATGTTGCTAACTTCACAAGCTCTTGACCTAATTGTCTCCATAGCATTACTAAGAATTAAAGGACTCTAACTTATTGTTGTTGGTCTAAAGTCCTATACCTAATAGCTTAATTTTAGACTTAACCTCGGATGTTCCCCTACCAATAATCTATAATTTAATAGGTCTGGTATTAAGTTTACAAAGCTTTTGACTATAGAAAATTGCCACTAAGAGTAGGGACATTGCAGGGATACAATATCTTCCCAACTTCATGTCAATTCCAGGAAGGATTAGATTGTCCACTTGCATTCAGTCAGGCTTAAAGTCTGCCAGGTGTCAGTGGGGAAATTGAGTCAGGAGAATCCCACCTCAGCCCATGCTGCACAGCTGCTCTCCCACCCTTCCCATAAGATCACCTTTTTCAGTTCATACCAGCATTTCACAGGCTTGCTGGCATCATAGATTGGAGGCTCAGACCACCTTTTTTGTTATCCATTCCTGGAGTTAGACTCAGAAGAACAGTCACTTAATAGTCCCATAGCTTCTAAAATTGGCAAGTTCCAATAACCAGGTTTCAAATATGATTATAATTTCACTTTGGCTAAGGACCGTCTTTTGAGGCAAGTCTTAAGTGCCTTACATGCCTTTCTATACATGTTATAGTTCCTGATTAAATAGCAATCATAAAGTCAAATTTACCATTAAAACCTTAACTTTTCCATCAATGCCAAATTTTACCCAAGGTTACCTTCCTCTAAGAAATTTAGACTAAAATTCTTTTTCCCAAACTAAAGATGTCATTGATTTATTCTCAGTAATTAATTCAGTCAATTGTTTTAATACTAATTGCTTTTACCTCACTTTGTAATATGTCCGATTTTTCTCCCCATCACTCCCCTCCCCCCACTTCCTAATACCTTGCATTCTGCTTACTCCTTCCCTCAATGTACCCTCCCTTCTATCACACCCCACCTTTCCCTTATCCCCATCTTCTCTCTTACCTTGTGAGGCAAGATAAATTTCTATACCCCATTCCTTGTATTTCTTATTTCCCAATTGTATGCAATAAAAATTCTCAACATTTGTTGTTAATACTTTGAATTCCAACTTCTCTCCCTCCCCCCCTCCCTCCCCAGCTCCACTGAGAAGGCAAGCAATTCAATACAGACTAAATATGTGTTGTTTTGCAAAAGATTTCCATAATAATCATGTTGTGTAATACTAATTATATTGCCCTCAGACCTCCTCTATCCCCCTTATTTTTTCTCCCACAATTGACCTTGTCCCTTCTCAAAAGTGTTTATTTCTAGTGACTCCCTTCTCCCATTTGACCTCCCTTCTAACATTCCCCTCACCCCACTTGTCACCTCCTTTCCTACTTTCCTGTGGCGTGATATAAATTTTTGTATCAAATTTAGTGAGCATGTTATTCCCTCCTTCAGCCACGTGTGGAGAGGGTAGCTTCATTTTTCCCCTCTCCCTTTTTCCCTTTTCTCCTCCATTGAACAAGATTTTTTCTTATCTCTTTTATGAGTTATAGCCTGCTCTGTTCCATTTTTCCCTTTCTCTTCCTGGTATTTTCCTCCTTCACCCCTTAATTTTTATTTTTTTTTATTTCATTTCTTTGTGTGGATATCATCTCTTCTGATTCAATACAGCCTGTACTCTCTATCTATATATGTGCATGTTTGTGTGTATGTGTGTGTGTGTGTGTGTGTGTATACAATCTCTCCATCTACCCAAATACTGAGAAAAAAGTCAAGAGTTATAAATATTTTCTTTCCATGTAGTAATGTAAACGGTTCAGCTTTAGAGAGTCTTTTATGATTTTTCTTTCCTTTTGACCTTTTCATGCTTCTCTTGATTCTTCTCTTGGGAAGTAGAATTTTCTATAGAGATCTGGGTCTTTTCCTCAATATGAATGATTGAAAAGTCCTCTATATCATTAAATGACCATTTATTCCCTTGAAATATTACACTCAGATTTGCTGGGTAAGTGATTCTTGGTTTCAATCCCAGTTCCTTTGACCTCTGAAATATCCCATTCCAAACCCTTAGATCCCTTAATGTTGAAGCTGCCAGATCCTGTGTTATCCTGATTGTATTTCCACAGTACTCAAATTGTTTCTTTCTAGCTGCTTGCAGTATTTTCTCCTTGATCTGGGAACTTTGAAATTTGGCCACAATATTCCTAGGAGTTTCTCTGTTTGGGTCTCTTTCAGGAGGGAATTGGTGGATTCTTTCAATATTTATTTTGCCCTCTGATTCTAGAACATCAGGGCAGTTTTCCTTGAGAATTTCATGAAGATAATGTCTAGGCTCTTCTTTTGATCATAACTTTCAGGTAGTCCCATAATTTTTGAATTGTTTCTCCTGCATCTATTTTCTGGGTCAGTTGTTTTTCCAATGAGATGTTTCACATTTTCTTCTATTTTTTCAAATTTTTAGTTTTGTTTACTAACTGTTTGGTTTAACTCATAGTCATTCATTTCTCTGAACTCAGTTCTCTCTTTCAACGAATTATTTTATTCAATGAGCTTTTGAACCTTCTCCTCCATTTGGCTAATTCTGCTTTTTAAAGCCTCCTTCTCCTCATTGGCTTTTTAGATCTCTTTTTCCAATTGATTTAGTCTCTTTTTAAAGCTGTTATTTTCCTCAGAATTTTTTTGGTTCTCCTTTAGTAAGCTGCCAACTTGTTTTTTAATGTCTTCTATTGCCTGAGCCAATTTTAAGTTCCCTTTGGAGGCCCTGGAGGCAGAGGCCTTGACTTCCTCTGACAGTATGCCTTGTTCTTCCTCATCTGAAAAGATGAGGGGAGACACCTGTTCCCCAAGAAAGTAACCTTCTATGGTCCTATTTTTTTTCCCCCTTTTTTTGGGCATTTTCCCAGTCAGTTACTTGACTTCTGAGTTTCCTCTCCACAACCACCTCACCTCCAGTTCCACCAAGCCAGCACTGGGGGCTGAGATTCAAATGAGCTGCTCCAAACCCTCAGGGGCTTTAGGCAGGGGCAGGGCTGCTATTCAGTGTGAGATTAAGATCAGCTGCTCATGTGGGGGCAAGGCTGCCACACAAGGCTCAGTTCCCTCAGGGGGTTTA
>CM053771.1:355828191-355848086 GCA_028658325.1 Potorous gilbertii
TTTTATCACAATCATGGACCACATCTTGTTCAACCATTCCTCAACTGATGAACATCCTCTCAATTTCTAATTCTTTGCCACCACAAAGAAAACTGTTACAAATATAAATATATTTATATAACTGTAATAAATATAAATATTTCTTTTTTCCTAATCACCTTGTGAAACAGATTAATAGTAGTTTTCCTGGATCAAAGGGTATACACAGTTTAACACTCTTGGGACATTATTCCAGATTGCTTTCCAAAATGGCTGGATCAGATCACTATTTCACCAGCATTAGTGTCCCAATTTTTTCACATCCCTCCAAGATTTGTCATTTGCCCCTTCCTTCATTTTCTCCAATCTGATGGGTATGAGATGATATCTCAGTGTTTTCATTTGCATTTCTCTAATCAATAACGATTTAGAGAATTTTTTCATGAGATTTTAGATAACTTTGATTTCTTCATCTGTTAAAGACTTTCTTTCCACAGACTTCACACCCCATCTTTCCACACTCTTTGGACATCACGTCCACTGGTCTGCTTTCTGTTCTTCACACACAGATATTTCATGTCCCTTATTTGTGCCTTTACAGTGGTTGGAATGCCCTCTTCTCTTTACTTCTGCCTAATAGAATATTTCTCTCCTTTTGAGATGCAATTCAAACACCTCTTTCCACATTAAGCCTTTCCTGCTACCCTCAAATGCCAGTGCCTACTCTCACATTAGCATGTCTTTATTCTCTTTATATTTGTTTTGCATACACATAAATAGACATATATAAACATATGTTTATGTATACATACAGGTACATATAAGTACATAATAGACATATATGTATATAACAGCTAGCAATTATATGACACCTACTATGTGCCAGACATGTGTTAAATACTTTTAAAATATAATCTCATTTACCCTTCACAGTATCTCTGGAAGGTGCTAATAAATAGAAATATCACACACACACACACACACACACACACACACATATACACACACTTAGAGTGATCATAGGATTTCCAAGTGTGTGGTCATGTCAGATCTTAGCAGTCCCTCAATTTATGATCTCTACAAGATCTAATCAAGAAATTCATTTTACCAAAGCAATATTTCCACACCCAAAAGGACCCCACTTTATGGTTCTATTTGAGAGGTGACAGATTTTTCTCAATAATGGTGACCAATTTTCTCAAAATTGGTATCCCCAATGAGAATGAAAGATTCAAATCAGACCAATTTATACAGTTTATAGAAAGATTATGGCTTGTAGGTGTAGTAAACCCTGCACAACATTTATAAATTGCTGAGGGTCATTACTTAGAGAAATGTTCCTTTTCATGACCATCTTTATGAGAAATAAGTAACAAGTTCCTTAAAAGGTATTACACAATTGAAATGTCAATTCAGAACCAAGAAAAGAAAGTACCTTTATAAATCTGGGCCACCTTTAACCATGGGAGTAGGTAAATTGTTATAAAACTATCCCATTCTCCCCACTAGATGTTCTAGATTTGTGAGTTTAATTCCAAGGTTCAGAGGAGTGATCAGGTTCTCCTTTCCATTTCTCAAAATTTAGAAGCCAATGCTCTTCAAATGAATAATTATGTGGTAAGCATTGCTTGTACACACTAAAAAGTGAAAGCAAAATCCAAAACACAATCACAACATTGGATGATAGAAGGTACTGAAAGTTATAGTTAGCTGAAAATTACAGCCAGCTGGATCTTGAGTGATTTAGAGAGTAGCAGGATGACAAAAGTGCCACAGGCCCCTCAGTGGGTACTTTCAGATGGAGGTTCACACTCCCAGCTTACAGTGTTTATGTTCCCATGCTAGCCTTCTCTACTGAGATCCAACCATCACTATCTTTGTGAAGGTCAAAGGATGAACCTTCAGCAGCAATGCAATTTGAAACTAGATTGCTCCTGCTTGTAGTATGGAGGAAAAGATCGGTTTCTGATAACAATCCAATCAGCAAGACCCCTGCTCTTAAGGTGTCCTTAAATATTTAAGAATATTTAGTGGCCTGGGCTTGTAGATGGTCTTTTACACACTCATCATCATTGGTCTTTGAGGAAACTCAACCTTGAGCCATAATCAAGATCATCAGTAGCCTTAGATGTAGGCACCTATTGTCTGGTGGTAAACCAAAGATGTGCTGGTTTTCATAATTAATCAAAAATGATGGATAATGGGTAACTTAAATTGTTGTTTTTCTTCAGTCCTATGTAACTCTTTATGACCCCATTTAGGGTTTTCTTGGCAAAGATACTAGAGTAGTTTGCCATTTCCTTCTCGAGATTTACAGATGAAGAAACTGAGGCAAAGGGGTTGAAGTGACTTATCCAGAGTCACACAGCTAGTATCTGAGGTCACATGTGAACTCAGGTCTTTCTGACTTCAGGCCTAGAGCTCTATTCACTGTACCACCTAGCTGCTTGATAACTTGAATAGGTGGCAATTATCTCAGAATGGAATAATAAGCCACATTTAGACACTAATAAATATCTAGATAATTATCTTGACAGAAGTTATTATTAATGATAGTACTACCCTTAGACTCAAGCAAATTAAGCCCCTTTCCTGGGCCCTGCACCATGGAAGCCCCCCTGCTTTGGTGGACCCTCTCATCATAGGCCCCAAAAATTTATGAAAGAGAAGGGAAAGGAAACCTTTGAGTTTTTTCTAGAATGTCTCCTGGTGGGGAGGGAGGTACTATTGCTATTATCAGAGAAAGGTTAAGTTAACTAGGGTATACATCACTATCCATGAAACCTCAGAAATAACATTTGGAAATATTTTTTTTCTCTGTTCTGTGGGCAGGGGTTAGGGAGGACAAGAAGGAGCGGGTATAATCTACCAAGGTGGCAAATCTCAGCTTATTTTAAGGAGTTGCAGAGAGGAGCTGGTATCTCCTGACTCATATTAGCGGTATGACCCAGGGGAAGTCACTTAAATTCTCAGTGCCAGTGTTCCCTAAAGTTCTTTTGCATTCCAATCAGCAAAAAAAAAGTGCTTATAAATTACATGCATTCAGAGTTACTTACTCTTTGCTATATTGCATTATGCAACATACACAAAAATAGACATTAAAAGGAGATAAAAGCAAAATAAAAATGTTTTAAATATTTTATTAGTGTTCCAAAACCTTTTGTGCTCTAAAATAATCTAAATTTAATATAAATTAATATTAATTTATTGAGTGCCTATTGTGCACCAAGCACTGTGCTGAGCACTTTGCAAATATTATCTCATTTGAGAATGAGAACAGTGGCATCAAATATTAAAATAAATTTCTTTTTTTAAAAAAACTATATCCTAGCAGAGAAGATAAGCATAATTAATAATTGTTTTAAGAATTAATTATTCAGTTAATTTGATTTATGTAATTAGAAAAGCATACGAATTTTTGTAGCTATTTAAAGATCACAAGATAACAATAAATAATATGTCATAAAGCAGCGAATATTCTTCTATTGCTCAGAATAATCATTTTTAGGACAAGTATTGAACCTGTGAGTTCACAGAGAACTTCAAGGTGAGGAAATTCTCTCTACGAATGCAAACCTGCATCCTCTCTGTAGTTGATGAACATAGTTATCTAATACACTGAAAGTTGTCATTTGCCCAGGGTCACACAGCCTCTATATATCAGAGGAGTGGTGTAGGGCTTTATGGTGTATTCTAACTTTCAAGTATCAACTTTCTAATGAAAATGAAGTATGGACATTTGTGGTGTGTTAAAGAAACTGTAGGCAGCGTAGGAAAGAGGTGAGCTGGCATAGTACAAACCTTTCCTAGAATATCTGAAGAATGTCACTGCAGTGTACAGAATTTTAATGAGAGTATTTGCACTGAATTCAATGGTAATCCAAATTTAGATAATCATTTTGACTTTGTATAGTTCAGTGTTTTAAATCACAGTACTTCTTATGAAAAGGCACATGTTGGAAGTTGATTATTCTAAATCTTCATCAATAAGTCAGGATAACTCACATGGGCCTATGAATTTTATAATTTATTTTTAATCAAATTATTTATACAGATAAGGACCCAGAAAATGCCTAGAGCCCTACATACCTTATGGACCACCCTGATTGAATAATGCAAAACTCTTTGCAGAAATTAAAAGGAAAATTACCTGTTGCACTTTTTACAAATAGATATATGAGGCAACAAGAAACTATGCTTCAAAGAAAGCTATTAACTTCACATGCAATCAAAAAGGTTATCATATAACTATATAAATGTAAGTGTTTCTTCTACTTACGGAAAGATTCTCCCCAAATGGGGGTTCCAATTACAGTTTCCATAGAAATAAGTGATAACATAGTAACAGCAGCAGTAATACTAATACTGGTCTAAACCATCACTTAGCCTCACTTCTGTAGGTAGAAATTCATAAATTAGCAGCATTTTGAAAGGGGAAGTGGAAGCAAATATTCATTACAGGATAAAAATGTTTTAAATATTTTATTAGTGTTCCAAATTTGAAAATTATTTGAATTTGAAAATATTGTTATCAGCTTATATCAACAATTAAAGCATAAGTTCCACTTGATTTTGTTTTTTCAAATAATAATTTTGATGTATGTGCCAGACACTGAACAAAGCTCTATACGAATATTTCATTACCCTGGGAGGTAGGTGCTATTCTGATTCCCATTTTACAGTTGAGGAAACTGAGGTTGCATCTTGCTCAGTGTCACAAAGTTAGTAAGTTTCTGCATGTCATATTTGAACTCAGGTCTTCCTGACTCCAGGGCCAGAACTCTATCCACCATGTCACCTAGGTACCTTTGACCTGTGAAGTGAGTCACAGCAGCTAAAATAAACACCTGGCTGATGGAATATAGGACAACTATAGCCTTAGAAAAATGGGTCTTAAAATGAACTTTGAAGGATGGGTAGGAGCCAATAGGCAGAGAGAAATAGATAAGGTATTCAAGATGGAAAGACTGGCACTGGCAAAAGAGAGAATAAGCAGACGAGTCAATCTACAGCAAATTTAATTGGAGGAAATGACAGATTTTAAAGTGACAGAAGTAGATTTAGCTCCCTCACAGAGGACCTTCGAAGCTAATTTACATACACTGGGGTAAAAGCACTTGACTTTTTCAAAATATCATGAATGTTCCATTAGTTTAATGTGCTGAGTTTAATACAAGAGAACTTTACATTTAAATCTAAATTCATTTTAACTGCTTTAAATTCATTTATATCACACAATTTTTCAAGTCATCTTCTTCATAGAGTCTACTTTATTTGCCATAGGACATATTTCTGCCATATCCATTATTTTCTTTCCTTTTATTATAAATGGAATCTTATGGTGCAAGCTTTTAAAATATAATCTAAGCACACCGATTCACTTTTGGACTTCCTTTTCCAGGAATAATAGTAGGAAAATGAGGCAGTGAGGATGTCCTGTACCAAGGCCTTTATATGTTTTCCCTGAGGAGGGCAGAAAAAAGTGGAAACAAGAAAGGTCTGGGAGTGACCTGACTTCTAACTGTCCTATTTCCTCTTGATTCATACACAAAAAACAAGCTCTTCATACTGAATCACTACCAAAGTAAAATTTTATGATTTAACCAAGTCTTCCTCTGATTGAGCTGTTATACTTTTCAATGCTAGTCTAATTAATATAGGCCTTGTTACTGTCTTTGGTTAGTCTATACAACAATTTTATCTTAATTTTACCATACTGTATAGTGACAAGAAGATTTGGGATTCTAGGCCTGGCCTGTCACTACATTTTTACTAACTATGGCCATAAGAAGTTTATCTAACATCTCTTGGCCTCAGTTTCCCCATCTGGAAAATGAGGAAGTTGGGCCAAATGTTTGCCAAGGTCCCATTAGGCTCTGACCAGTGAAAAATGTATCCACCTTATTACCATGGGGAAATGACACAATTCTTTTAATGACCAGAGCTTCTCCCTGAAAGGTCCATCTTTTTTGACACAAGTACTCCTCCATTAAGATTGTATGGCCATAAGTAATGGAATACTTCAGTGTCCAAAGAACTTCAAACAATGAAAGTTAAAGATTACCCAAAAGGCAATGGAAAGGAGCATAGTGGGTGTGAAAATGCTGCAACACATTATAAAATGAAGAATTAGATGGGACAAGTTGTGTGAAAGATGAGAAATATTTGAAAAATGTGATCACCTAGTCAACCTAATGAAAGCAAAGACTGGCCAATGGACTTCACTAATGCCCAGAGAACAAATGCCCTTCCAGTATGTTGATGGACCCCATCACAATTTACATGGATGAATGAGAATCACATGAAGGTGAAAGGCGTGGATTGGTTATAATATGGGTCAATGGAGAAAATATCCACAAAAATGAGATCCACAGTTTCCTAGAGTCCAGTCTTATAAGTATCCTTCAACCCTTTCTCCAGTGATTGTACACAAGGTTTGCTATAGAAACTGAACTCTCATTTCATTGCATATTCTTGTTCATCTTTCATTCTCAAAGAGAATGATGGTATCAGAATGGTGATGCCATAACTTGCAAGTGAATGAGATTTAAGGGCTGTGCAAGGTCATGAGTCTCACTTTCTTCTCCAGAGCCTTCTGGGTCCAGTGGCAATATTTGGGTCAGCACAACTGGAGATGGCCCCAAATGTAATGGGAAGGCCAAATATCATTGTATATTAAGCATTAAAAATACATTTTAAACACTTTACCCACTTAGCACCCTAGAAATTACTGTGATAGTTATATTAAATTTAGTCACTTAAGACTTACATCCCCCCCAATTCTCCCCGAAAAGAGGTGAGGCAGATTAACAAATAAAACTTAATACTAAATGTAAGAGTTTAGGATAAAAAGAGACTAGAACCCATAATGAAACAGAGATTACTGTCTGATAGAGTGCTAGAAATGCTAGTTACAGCAATATGACAAAAAAAAGAAATTGAAAGAAAAAGCATAGGCAAAAAGGAAACCAAATTATACTTTTTTAGATTGACTTAGAGAACCATAGGGAGTCAACTAAAAATTAATTGAAACATTAACTTCAGCAAAGTTGCAGGATATAAAATAAACCTACATAAATCATCAGCATTTCTATGTATTACCAACATAACCCAGCAGGCAGAGATGCAAAGAAAAATTACTTTTAAATATTAATTGCTCAAGGGTATGTCAAGGCAATATAATAAAAATGACAATATTAGCTAACTATTTATTTAGTGCTGTACCAATCAAACTACTAAAAGGTTACTTCTTAAAGCTAGAAAAAAAAGAATAACAAAATTCATCTAAAGGAACAAAAAATCTAGAATCTCCAAAGGGAAATAATGGGGGTGGGGAGGAGAGAAAGGAAGGGGGCCTTGTGGTACTAGACCTCAAACTATACTACAATGGAAAAAAGAGAACAGAAACTGGCAATCAATTAAAATAAGCTGATTCCTACATTTGGTCACCTAAACTGACTTCAAGTTTACAGGCAGTAAAGTAAAAAGGGAAATATAGTAATTTGCGTAATTTCATCCATATTAGTGTCTCACCTCACCCAACCCTTGTACAAGTCTATTATTAGTTGGATCATTAATAAACATCTAAGCTCCCATTCTTTCACAATTCCTAGTCACAACATCCCTTAACACATTATCCAGGATGATGGCAGAGTGGAGTTGAAAGGGATGATCCTTTTTGGCTATTTTGTGACCCCAGGTTAATTACTGGATGATTTAATAACGACAGTTTATAGTTCTCATGTCAAGCTGTGTGAAAACTTTAACGGAAAGATGGATAAAGTCCTAGATCCATTATTGTGGTTAATAATTTTCTGCTTTACTACATGACATGCATTTAAAAGTCCCATGAAGGAAGGAAGCATCAGTGGTAGGAAAAGCAGTTTACTATTTTTTAAAGCACATGGACGTTCTCCTTAAAAGTAAAATGAAGATGGTTTGGGAGGTTGTTTCAAAGGATAAAAGTCACAAATCAGAATCAAGGCATGAAACATTTAGGCTATGTCTTCACCTGGCAAGACAAGTGATCTGCCATGCAGCTAACATGATTTGTATAGTTTGTCTTCATCCATATTTTAAAAAAATAATAGCTTGTTAAAATATCATTTAACAATATAGTTCTATAGTTAGCAAGCAAGTATAATGCAGAATAAGGATTTGTAATAGAAGTATCACTAGTACACATAAAAAACTGTGAGCTAATAATCATCCTTTAGGCAGTTCATTATTTATAACATGAGTCAAACAGTGTCTCTCAATATTAAGAAAGAAAAATGAGAGGGATGAAGGAAAGAAAGAAAAAAGGAAAGAAGGAAGGAGGAAGGAAGGAAAGAAGGAGGGAGGGAGGAAGACTACCTTACAGAAAAATCTGATATAATTTAGTTTTCTGTAAGGTAGGTAAAAAGCCTTTTCCCCCAACTCTGGCATAATTAAGATATTTCACTATACTGTGTTCAGTATGCCCACCAGCTGAAGCATGAAATTCAGAAATTGGAAAAAGTCCAGAAAGGAACAAGAAAAATAATCACAAAGACTTTAAAAATGGCCCCCATAAGGAAATACTTTTTAAAATAGGCTTTTTTAGCCTGGAGAAAAAAAGACTTTTTAGCAGTTGTTGGCCGTATTTTATATTATGTAACATATAACTTTATTTTATGCTATATGTGTAACAGTGACTTCTCTGAACCCCACTCGCTGAGAACCAGGTGTGTTACATTTCACCCCTCCCCAGGGTTCTTCACTATACCAAAAAGGGTTTATCTCTACCATTGGTTCAATTTCCCATTGATTGTATTCCCCAAAATTTTAATCACTCCAGGTCTATTTAACTGCTTAAGAGATTCGATTTTACAAAAGAATATATACATATGTACATATATGTGTGTGCACTTCATATATACCCACACATGTGTGTGTGTGTAGGTGTTGGCATATACATATATAAACATTCCTCACCCTAACATCTGGAGAGGGGAAGGCATTATCCATCCTCCCATATGTTCATGTTTACCTCTGCCCTATTCAGGAAAGTTTCATCACCAGGTAACTCATCCTTGCGGAGATTGCATCAGTTTTGGTACTCACACCTAATCAGAGCCTTCAGTTGCCTCTGATTGGAGGGTTAGAGGATGGAGCAAAAATCTTTTAAAAGCCTCCATTTAAAGAGGGCTTAAAAAATCAGACAACTCATTATTTCCAGAAGTGCTTGGATTGGACTCTACAATCATCACACTCTCACTTTGGGTACCTTCTCCCCCAATCCCACTTCTAACTTCCCTTTGTGTGTTATCATCTTCCATTAGATTGTGAATTCCTCAAGGGAAGGAGTTGCCTTTCCTTTTTTTTATTTGTATTCCCAACACTTAATACAGAGCCTAGCACCTAGCAGGCACTTAAATTTGTGCTGTATTGTGTTTTATTGATGTACAGATCCTTGGTCCCTAGGGAAGGGAGAGTGATTAGGTTCACACCTAAGCTCAATTTCTTAGAAGTATGGTATCTTAAATTAGTATAATCAATTAATCATAATTATTATATGGATTAATCAAACAATAAGATTGGTATTAATCCCACCAAGTTCTAAGTCCAAAGGTATCACCAGTCCCTAGATTTGCATACTGGCCCCCTGGCCTCTCAAGACTTCCCTGCTTGACTGGTAGTAACATCAGTTCTGGAATTCTTGCTCTAAGGTTGGTCAGTGTGACTTGATCTTCTGGATCTAAAACCTCATCCCTGCATTCCAGGCACCTAGGACAAATGAAACAGACCCAAGCCTATTTCTTGGGGTCAAAGGACCTAAGGGGAAAAACAAGGTGGACCTTCCTCTCAGTGCATGGTGACCATGATGTGGGTAAACAAGACCTTCACCACTGGACACCACCAAAAGATACTATGCCTCTGGAAGGTAGATTTTAGGACGCAGGAAGTTCCAGCTATACAGCCAATGAATACCCATGTAGTAGGGGAATGCGAAGTGTCTTCTCCTAGAAGCAAGTTGCTGACATCTTTCACAGGAGTCCCTCCATCTTTAGTGACCAGGTCATGTGTCACAGGTACAGTACATTTGAGTAATAGTAAGCCATTTTTTTCTCCATTAACATGAGAAAACAAAAATAAATTGGAGAAGAACTATAGTTTACACATTAAGTAAACTTCCAAATTCTAAGAGTTATGAGACATTGGTATGCATTATAAAGTGAGATTCTGGAATCTTTTTCTGATGTTTCTTAGGAGAAGTCTTTCTTCTGGGAGTATTTGAGTTCATTGCTATTTGGAGGAAAGTATATGAATTATGTAATTCATTGAGGTCTTTCCAGTTCCATAACTTTATAAAATGTAGAAGGCAAACCTGGGGTCAATTGGCAATGGGGAGGGCCATCCTAAAAAGAGCCAAATCTAGGAGTCTATGTGGGCTTGAAAATTCAGACAAATAACAAAAGTCTGAGTCTTGGAATAAAGCCAGTAGTCAGACATCCCAGGGATGATAGAGGAAAAGGGACGTGTGGGATATAAATAACATTAATGGGAAAAAATCTCAAATTCAGTCCAATGTATCTGTTTAGGTGAGGGTTGATTAGGTTATCAAGAAGAGTTCAAGTAGGAATCATTTGGGGAAAGAGAGAAGGGGAAGGAAATAAGTCTTTATTTAGTGCCTACTATGAACTAAGTGTTTTAAAATATTATTTCATTTTATTCTTATAAAATTCCATGAAGTAGGTGGTATATTATCTCCATTTTATAACTGAGGAAACTGGGGAAGATAGAGATTTAAGTGACTTGCCCAGAGTCACATAGCTAGTAAGTATCTAAAGCCATATTTGAATTCAGGGCTTCCTAACTTCAGGTCCAGCACCCTTATCCACTGTACCACCTGGCTGCCTATAGAGAGAGATAATGGTATATATAGATATAGATGTAGATATAGAATGAGTTCTACAGGTTGTCCAACTAACATGTCATAATCTAAACAAGTATTCTTCATTCATTTGATTTTCCTCTGTATTTCATGTGTGTGTGTGGGGTGGGGGGAGGGGATCTGAGTGGTCACAGAGATTCTTCAATATTCTGGGGTTTGGTGAGACCAGAACAACGTCACCCTCAAACAGGAGTATCTCAAGTATTTTGGACCCTCCTGGATTTAAAGTGATTATCAGTAGTAACTGTTGCTGTTTCCCTCCCATCCTGATGTCTTTCCTTTTCTTGGTCTCATTAAAGGGGCCATGGCCTAGCTACTTCTTAAACAGGCCTATTCAATGAATGGGTGTTATCTCACCCTAAGTGAGTACCTGCATAGACTTTGACCTAAAAGGGCCAAGGGTATCCTCCAGTCATATCTCCAGTCATCCTGATGAATATCTGGTCACTGGATTTAGATGGCTCTGGAGGAGAAGTGAGGCTGGTGACCTTACACAGCCCTCTGTCACTCAAAATAAAGTCAAGTGCAAGTCCTGTCATCATTCTCCGATGTCATGGTCTTCTTTGGCAATGAAGGATGAATACAATGATCCATAAGGATTTATTCTCCATTTTGTACTCTATACTAGAACACTTTTGACAAGCATTGGTCTGTCTGTTTTATTCCTTGTTTGATAGTAATGGTTAATGAATATGGATAGCTATTACCATTGTTATATATTTTAGTGAATCCTGGATAGTTTAAGATACGAATGGGAGTCATTTTAGTGCAAGAGAAACTTTAATGTAGCATTTTTATTACTAAATCAAATGTCTTCTTTCATAATCATCAAATGCTGTAGGACCTTGTCATCTCTACAGCTTTCATTGAGCTATGTGATATACTGTAACATATCACTTGAAAAAGCATACCTGTTTCTCTATTAATATTGTCATCAAGGATATCCTAAATGTGCACAAAGATCATTCTCATAACCTTTTAACATATAAGAGAATGTAGGTATTTATGTCAGTAATTATTGATTCCTTGGTTAGCATTTTTTTAAAAAATTGATGAGTGGATATTTTTTTCATGTATACTATCCAATGAGATATTTCATATTGTCTTTGATTTTTTTCATTCTTTTGGTTTTATTTTATAATTTCTTGGTTTCTCATAAAGTCATTAGCTTCCATCTGCTACATTCCAATTTTTAAAGATTTTCTTCAGTGAGTTTCTGAACCTCCTTTTCCATTTGGCTAATTCTGCTTTTTAAAACATTCCTCTCCTCATTGGCTTTTTGGACTTCTTTTGTCATTTGGGTTAGTCTATTTTTAAAGGTGTTATTTTCATCAGCATTCTTTTGGGTCTTCTTTAGCAAGTTGTTGACTCACTTTTCATGATTCTCTTGCATCTCTCTCATTTCTCTTCCCATTTTTTCATCTACTTCTCTTATTTGATTTCCAAAATCATTTTTGAGCTCTTCCAATTGCCTGAGATCATTGCATATTTATTTTGGAGGTTTTGGATGCAGAAGTATTGACTTTGGTGTTTTCCTCTGATGCTATCCATTGTTCTTCCTCATCTGAAAGGATGGAGGGAAATACCTGTTCACCAAGAAAGTAATCTTCTATAGTCTTATTTTTTTCCCTTTTTTGGGCATTTCCCCAGCCTGTTACTTGACTTTTGAGTCCTTTGTCAAGTGGAGGTCATACTCTAGGGACCTGTAAGTTCTCAGTTCCACAAGGTGGCACAATCAAGGAAAGGGGTTTGTTTACTCCTCTCCTGGCCTGCACTCTGGTATGGGAGCAACCACAAGCTTTCCTGCCCAGGATCTGCGAGTAGAGTTCCCTCTCCACAACTACCTCCAGCTCTACCACACCAGTGCTCCTTCTCACCCCAGGATGGCCACTCAGGGCTGAGGTCCAGATCAGTCTCTTGATTCCCCCAGGGAATTTAAGCTTGAGGGCTCCTAAAATGGACTATGCTGCCTCTGTGACAGCCATCACCCTCAGGCCAAATTCTGTTCCTTTCTTACTCAGGTGAAAGAGCTTTCTCACTGACCTTTGAAGCTGTCTTTGGCATTTGTGAGTTGAGGGATCTGGGAACCACAGCTGCTGCCTTGGATTCTTCACCCTGAAGCCTGCTCCAGTCCTGTCCCTGCCATCTCCACTCTGAGCCCAGTGTGATAGACCCTCCCTGTTGGTCTTCCAGGCTGTCTTGGGCTGGAAATCTCTTTCACTTTGTTGTTTTGTGGGTTCTGCTGGTCTAGAATTTGTTTAGAGTCATGTTTTACAAGTATTTTATGGGCTTTGTGGGGAAAGCTAGAGTAGGTCAGTCTTTCTACATAGGCCGCATTGGCTCCACCCCCATGCATACTGTCAGTAAACATTTATTAAATACTTATTACGTATCAGACACTGTGCTAAGTGCTGGGGATACAAAGAAGGGTAAAAGACCATCCTTGATCTCGAGAAACTCATAGTCTAACAGAAGAAAGAGTTAAAAGACAGTCCAAGAATTCACATTCTAATGAGGGAGTCAACATGCAAACAACTCTATACAAAGAAGCTATATACAGGTTTCTTGCAGAGAGCATGATTTTAGACGGGATTTGAAATCAGAGAAGTCAAGAGGTAGAAATAAGGAAGGAGGGCACTCCAGCCATGGGTGACAGTCATTGAAAATACTCATTCATGGAGCAGGTATGAGGCACAGTGGTTAGAGCACTGACCCTGCAATCAGGGGAACCTGAGTTCAAATCTGGCCTCAGACTAACTGTGTAACCCTGAGAAAGTCACTTAACTCCAATACTTAAGAAAAAGTGTCTTATTCCAAGAACATCAAGAAGCCCATGTCACTGGATTAGAGAATATTTGGAGTGGAGGAGTAAAAGGTATAAAAAGACTTGAAAGGAAGGGGGAGTACCAGGTGCTAACTTCCTCGAGATATCTTTGTGAATTGATTCCTCAATGCTCTCATGGTGATGTCACTTCCAGAACAAATCTCTTCTGTGTACACTTGATCTAAACTAAATGTTTTTCTATCTGTTTTCCTTCATGCTATTACTATCTCCTCTATAAGCATCTCTGAGACTATTATTAAAGTTTGTAAGATTGCTCCACTTTCACATGATGGTGAAAGAAACTTATTATATATATATTTTTTGTCTTTTAATTTTTTTATTTGTTGTCATTTCATTTTCATGCCTTAGTGCCCTTAGGACAACTTTCAAAAAAAAAAAGAATATATTTTATGGTTAAGTTACATTAGGGTTACATACAAAGATATCACCCTCCAGATAGAAAAGAAATGAAGATTTCCCCACTGTTTTTTACACTAATCAGATGTTAGTGGGGAGAAAGTAATAGTTGTAAAAACTGCATGACAAAGATAAGTTACCAGATTGTGATTGTGGCCAGAGGACAGAGATTTGGGCTTGAGTCAGGAAGAATAATCTTCCTGAGTTCAAATCTGTCCTCAGACACTTATTAGCTTTGTTACCCTAGGCAAGTCACTTAACTCTGTTTGCCTCAGTTTTCCCTCATCTGTAAAATGAGCTGGAAAAGGAAATGTCAAAACACTCCAGTATCTTTGCCAAGAAAAATCCCAAATGGATCCACAAAGCATCAGATTGGATTGAAAAACAATGAACAACAATTTCTTCTTGTTGGTCTTTGGTGGAAACCCAGAAGCACTCTTCTAAGAGGTTAAGCTCTAGAACCTGAGGAGGCAACCATGCTTTTGGTGACCCAACCTACCAAGGTCAGTACAAATGGCGGGAGTGAGCTCAGAGATTGTGTTTTTGTTGTTGTTTTTGTCCTTCATTGCTGAAGAAGACCATGACATCAAAGAATGATGACATGGCTTGTATTTGACTCTGTTTTGAGTGAGGAAGGGTTGTGCAAGATCACCAACCTCCCGAGTTCAGCCTGAAGGAGATTAAAGTGTAATTGACAAATATTCAACAAAATAAATACAAATAATTATGACATAGGTAATATCAATATATGCTTCTCTAAGTCAATGTGAAGCAGTAGGAGTCCTTAAATAATGGAGTAAAGGCCCTATTTCTATCTGAGTTTGACACCACTGATCTGGAACCTATACTTGAAGGACCCACCAAGGTTGTCATTGTAGATATTCTGGTTTCACAGGGATCTATTGGAGAAGAATTTGGAGTTTTTTCTCTTTTATTTTGGGTTGTAATTGTTGCTGTTCAGTCATTTTAGTACTAGAACATGGTAGAAGAGCTCAAAATATTTAAATTTTTTCTCATTTCTTTTGGTATTTAAACAGACTTAGACTACTTTCCTTTTTGTGAAACCCTTATAGATGGTAGGTCTCAGGATAAGGTGGTCTGGAAACCCTGGGCAATCAAAACCCAAGTCTCAGTCCCCTTTGGGACCCCCACACTTCTTTGAGACTTTTTTGAGTTGTTTTCTATTCCTAAATAAGGGATGAGTTGGGCCTTTATTTAGAATTCCCCAGGTGCTTCAGGACTCCCTGGAGAAATTTTTGGTATCCCATGTTGCTACAAGGATCCTGAGGAATTTTTTAGGCCCCAGTGATTTGTTTTCCTACCTGAAGGGAGAGAGGATTATTTCTACTTGTCCTTCACCCCTATGGAGAGAGCCCCATTCATTTTAGAAGCTTTGCAGATTATGGGGGAGGGGGAAGGGAAGAGGGTGAGAAAAATTTAGAACTCAAAATATTATAAAAAAATGAATGTTGAATATTGTCTTTCCATTTAATTTTAAAAACTAGAAGGAAAAAAAGCTTTGTAGGGATCAGACTTTACTTCTGAGATAAGCAGGTTGATTTTCCTTTCCTTTTCTTTATTGCCTTTAGGTTGAAGAAGGTGTTCCCAAGCAACAAAACAATAAGTTTTAAGCAATCAATAACCTCTAATGAGCTTTATAAAATAATCTTCATTTGTTGAATTTGTATAACAACATATTTGGGGATAATTGTGGTTTATGCAGTAAATTGAGACAGTATACAATCTATGCTATGTGGATTTTCCTGAGACTCTATATTATAAGGCACTGGAAAAGGCACTTAAAAGAGTGATTCCTTTTTTTAAATAATATTTTATTTTTTTCCCAATTATATGTTGAAACAATTTTTAACATTGGATTTTTTTAAGTTTTGAATTTCAAATTCTATTTTCTCTCCCTCTTTCCCCAATCCCTGAAATGGTAAGCAATCCAATATAGGTTATACATATGCAATCTTGTAAAACATTTACATGTTAGTCAATGTGTAGAAGAATACTCAGGGAGAGAGGGGGAGAGAGAGAGAGAGAGAGAGAGAGGGAGGGGGGGAGGGAGGGAGGGAAGGAAGGAAGGAAGGAAGGAAGGAAGGAAGGAAGGAAGGAAGGAAGGAAAATAGCATGCTCCAGTCTGTATTCAGATATCAGTTCTCTGGATGTGGATAGCAAATTTTATCATAAGTCCTTTAGAATTGTCTTGGATCACTGTACTGCTGATTCAAGGTTCTTTATCATACAATATTGCTGTTACTGAGTACAATGTTGTTCTGGTTCTGCTTACTTCACTGTGTATCAGTTCATGTCAGTCTTTCCAGGTTTTTCTGAAATCAGCCTGCTTCTCATTTCTTATACCACAATAAGATTCCATCCCAATCATATACAACAGCTTGTTCAGCCATTAATGGACATTTCCTCAATTTCCAATTCTTAGCCACCACAAAAAAGAACTGCTGTAAATATTTTTTGTACAAATAGATCCTTTCACAATTTTTTATCTCTTTGGAATACAGATCTAATAGTGGTATTCCTGGATCAAAGAGTATACATAGTTTTATAACCTTACTAATAGCCCTTTTTTTTAATAGCCCTACATAGTTTCAAATTGCTCTCTAGAATGGCTGGGTCAGTTCACAACTCCATCAACAAAGCATTAGTGTTCGAGCTTTCCCCCATCTTCTCCATTATTTATAATTTTTCTTTTTTGTCATATTAACCATTCTGATGGATAGCAAGACCATTACCAAAATGGCATAGTGAGAAAATTAGCAATAAGACATCCTCCCCTAACCTTATGATGCATCCTCCCACAAATAACATCCAATATCAGCAGGGAAAGTGAATGCACAGAGAGGTCACAAGTAGAGAAAGATATACATGGGCAGTAGGTATGGACAAGGTACACAAAGAGAGGAATACATATGGAGAATATGTGTGGCCAAAGCCTGTGACAGGAGGGACAGTCCATACTGGTGCTAAAGGTTTATGGAATCATTGATGTCCTCCCACTGCCCTTTATCTGACCTTGGACCTGCAATCTTTGCTGACTCCTGCTCCATTGAGCCACTGCTGGTCATTGCCTAGCTAGAGCCTACATTATCTTCAGCTACTACTTTAGCCTGAATACTCAGTAGTTCTCTTTGTGGTAGCCAAAAACTGGAAATTGACAGGATTTCCATCAATTGGGGAATGGCTGAACAAGTTGTAGTATAAGAATATAAAGGAATACTATTGTGCTCTAAGAAATGATGAACAGAAAGACTCAGAGAGGCCTGAAAGTACTTATATGAACTGATACTGAGGGAAAGGAGCAGAGCCAGGAGAACTTTTTACACAACAACAACCACAGTGTGCAAGGAATTTTTCTGTTAGGCTTAGTCCTTCACAGTAATGCAAGGGCCTAAAACATTCCCAGTGGACTCTTGAGGCAAAATGCCTTCCATATCCAGAGAAAGAACTATGGAATTGAAAAGCAGAATGAAGTAGAATATTTTCTTTTGTGTTATGTTTTGGTTTTTCTCATGCTTTCTCCCATTCATTTTAATTCTTCTATGCAACATGACTAAGGTGAAAATGTATTTAATAAGAAAAAAACAAATACACCCAAGTGTCTTCCATCTTTGAAAAACCTTTCACTTGGTCTGACCATCCTTCACTAGCTATCTTCCTATATCTCTCTTCTCCTCCTTGGCTAAACTCCTTAAGAAAGCTCGACATCAGGTGCCTTTTCACATCCTCTGTAATATGATTTCCAATGTCATTCAAAAGAAACTACTCTCTGGACGATTGTAAGAACTTTTTAACTGGTGTCCCTGCATCAAGTAATCTATCCTAACACGCTGTTAATATGTTAATGCTAGCCATCCTTTCATCTGACTCCTGGCTTCCTTCAAGACACAGTGCAAATCCCACTTTCTGTAGGAAGTCTTCCCTGGTCCCTTTCCCTGCTATTGCCTTTCCTTTCAAATTATCTTCCATTTATATGGCATTTAACTTGCATATACCTGGTTACATGCGTGTTGTTTCTTCCATTAGAATGTGAGCTACTTTTGCTTTTTTACTTTTTCATTTAGCATTTCATTTTTCCCCAATTACATGCAAAAACAACTTTCAACATTCATTTTTAAAACTTTGAGTTCCAAATTCTCTCCTTCCTCCCTTCTTACCCTCATTTAGAAGGCTAGCAATTTGACACAGGTTATACATGTGTAGCCATTCAAAACATTTCCATAATAGTCATGTTATGAAAGAAAACACAGACCCCCCCCAAAAAAACCTTCAAAAAATAAAATGAAAAAAAGTATGCTTCTGTCTATATTTAGACACCATCAGTTCTTTCTCTGGGGATGGATAGCATTTTTCATCATAAGTCCCTCAGGGTTGTCTTAAATCGTTGTATTGCTGAGATAGCTAAGTCAGAATGTGAATTTCTTAATAATAATAATAGCTAGACAAGATTCATTGGAAAAGAATCTGATGCTGGAAAAGATTGAAGGTAAAAGGAAAAAGAGATGGCAGAGGATGAGATGGATAGAAAGTATGGAAACACTGAACATGAATTTGGACAGACTTCATGAGATAGTGGGCCTGGTGTGCTATGGTCCATGGAGTTATGAGCAGCTAGACATGAATGAACAACAACATATAGCACTTTATAAATAGTATATATTGTATCCTCACAACAACTCTATGAGGCGCTATTATCCCCATTTTACAGATGAGAAACTCATGATTTGCCCAGGGTCACATAGCTCGTAAGTATCAGTTCTTCTTGACTCCAGGTCCAGTGCTCTACTCACTTACCACCCAGCTATTGATTGCAAGAGGGCATTGCTGTCCTTTTTTTGTATTCTCAATGCTTGGCACACTACCTGGCACATAGTAATTACTTAATAAATGCTTGTTGACTAACTGATTGGATTGCCTTCTTCTTTATCAAAGGAAGAGGATACATCAACATGTTTTGTCTCTTGAGAAAACCCAGTGCGTAGAACTCTCTCAAATTCATTTGGGAGTTACCTATGAAGCAATACTCAAAGTTGATACTGCTGGAACTGAACACTTTTTTTGTCTTAGAAAGCTAAATTTTGAAAATATGTCACTTAGGAAACTCAGAGTTCTCCCTCCGTCTCTACAGAGGAGGTTGAGGATCAAGAAGAGATGTCCTGCAAGTCCCCTTTCAGATTGTATGCAAGCATATGAGTTCTGTGGTTCTGCTATAAGATGCCATTGCCAGTGAGGAGAGAGGAAAAAGAATTCCCCTCCCCTATACTTGCTGCACTCTGTAAGAGGTGCCAATAAGACCTTAAAAGCTTGGAACTTCCTCATGATCTCAGTCTTTCCTATAGAACTTAAGAATTGAACAACTCCACAGTGAAATCAACTTGCTTTGTGTAGGCCCCAGTGGCATGGTAGTTACTAAATATGGTAATTACTAAATGGTCATTGTTTCTCATTTACCCAGGAACCCTGAGGGTCTTCCCCTCCCAGTTTGATTTGATTTTATTTTTTATTAAAGAGGCTATCCCTGGAGTATCTACTTAAAGAAACCTATTTATTGAATGGGTATATCTCACTCAAAGTGAAAATGTGATAAGACCTTAGCCTGAAAGGGCCAGAGTCTCTCATTTCAACATGGGCCATCTCCCATCATTAGGGAGGGGCAGGGCTGCTATTCAGTGTGAGATTAAGATCAGCTGCTCATGTGGGGGCAAGGCTGCCACACAAGGCTCAGTTCCCTCAGGGGGTTTA
>CM053771.1:355848586-355862122 GCA_028658325.1 Potorous gilbertii
AGGAGAAGGTTCAAAAGCTCACTGAACAAAATAATTCGTTGAAAGAGAGAATTGAGTTCAGGGAAACGAATGACTATGAGTTAAACCAAGCAGTTAGAAAAGAAACCAAAAATATTTGAAAAAATAGAAGATAATGTGAAACATCTCATTGGAAAAACAATTGACCTGGAAAATAGATCCAGGAGAAATAATTTAAAAATTATGGGACTACCTGAAAGCCATGATCAAAACAGAGCCTAGACATTATCTTCCATGAAATTATCAAGGAAAACTGCCCTAATGTTCTAGAACCAGAGGACAAAATAAAGAATTTTGGATTTGACTGTGCAACATGGGAGACACTGGCACAAGATTGTTAAGTGTAGTGTACTCGCAACAGAAGAAGTGCTATGCTCTATGAGCAAAGCAAAATTGAAACAGCACAATGGAAAAGTAGAATGAGTAAATTTGGAGTAACCACCCCAAAGGTTCACATGGATTATCTGTGCCCTATCTATGGTAAAGCATTCTGAACTTGTATTGGTCTGATTAGCCACAGTCATACACATTGACACTTGACTTTATCATGATGATGTCATTTTGATCCTCTTGGAGAATAAGGGACAACAACCAACCAACAATACATGTCATATATGATATATACAATATATTATATATACCTAAATACATAAACATATGGGGGTATGTATCTTCTGATCTCTTTGGAGGGCCCAAGGGAGAGAATTCCCCTAGGGGAAAGGTCAGCATCCAACTTGTGCTTCTGGAGGGAAAACTGAATGTTATTGGGAAGAAAATTTTACAGGGGACAATATTTAGAGAACTAAGATAGGGCCATGAACGAGACAGTAGGAGGGTTCAAAACTGGGAGGGCAGCTCCCAGGAAAAACACTATGAGGACAGCAAAATTGTGTGTTAGACAATGATGGCTTGTCTCATGCAAAATCCCTGCCCAAGACAACATTCTTTTATTATGGTGGTACCATGGCAGTGGTGGCTAGCCTTGGCTTCTTGTTGCTTAGAGATCTCAGTCTTACTGGATGCTTGTTTAGCAACTCCCTCCTTAGAATAATCACCCTGGAACCAAAGGTCAGGGTCTGATGAGAGGATGCTGGTGGAAGATCTTCTCTAACTCTAGGACAATCTTCTCCTATACTACTTCACATGTTCTCTCTTTGGTGTCAGTGTCCAAGTACCTCTGGCAGCAGCACACTCAGAAAAACAGGGATGAGATCTGCAGGCATGGTCAAGTCCATACTCATTGTTGTCACTGTGATACAGTAGCACCTCTATTCAAGTCCTTTCTAAGATGTTGATCCCTAAGACTTCCATTGGCTTGTTGGACAGTCCAGTGCATGAAACTATCTTGAAAGACAGAGGAACACAAACATGGAGTCACCCAGGTGACCAGATTCTCTAGGATGGCAGGACTCAGTTGACAAGATATGGCATAGCTCTCCTGCTCTTCCTCCTGATAGCTGAATCAGCTGTAGATTGTGAGAATCCTTTTAGAAATGCTAACCCAAAAGCTTAGGCTAAAATTGGCTTTATGGATGAGTTCTAAATATCCTCAGAGAGGAAAGGGGGGCATAATTTCAGTGCTTAGCACAGTACCTGGAACATAGGAGATATTTAATAAATATCTGTTGACTAATGGAATATTATTGTGCTACAAGAAATGATGATTTCAAAAAAACCTGAGAAGACTATATGAACTAATTCAAAGTGAAGTGAGCAGAACCAGGAAACCACTGTACACAGTAACAGCAAGATCATAAAGATGATCCAAATTGTGAAAGACTTTTAACTACTCTGATCAATACAATGATCCAAGACATTCTGAAGGACTCATAATGAAAAACGCTACCTTCAGAGAGAGAACTGGAGAAGTCTGAGTGTAGACAAATATGGTTTTTCCACTTTATTTTTTTGCTTTTTTGGTTGCAATGTGATTAATATGGAAATATGTTTTGCATGATTTCCCTTGTATACCATATTGCTAGCTTTCTCAAATCATGGGGAAAAAACTGAAAGGAAGCAAAGAATTTGGAACTCAAAACATTTTTAAATGTATATTAAAAATAATTGATAAAAATTTTTTGTGGTAGAGAATTTTTATTTGTTGACTGACTGACCCACTTGTGCTAATAACAGCTCTTGTCTTTCAGCTCCACAGATCAGTTGTCCTTCCTGCTTGTTTGTGGTCTTTTAAAATTCTTTTTTAATTCATTTTGAATTTAAATACAAAAAGACATGCAAAAAAGACTATTTCTATCTACACAGCACAACATAAAAAGAGGATTAAATTAAAATCATGAATTTCCATTTCATACTGTTTACCTTTCTTAAAAACAAGTCTATATAGTAAATACTACTCATTATTTTCAAAATTACCCTGCTTTTCTGTGCTTTCAAGTTTTCTTTCATTCTGTACTTGAAACTTCCTATATTTTACCCCTCCCTCCCACCATCCTTGCCCAGGAGAAGGCTTCATTATATATATATATACATGTATATATATATACATATATATATATATATGTATATATATATATATATACATATATATATATATATGCGTGTGTGTGTATGTGTATGTATATATATATGCATGCATATATATAGATGTAAAACCATACTATATGTACTTCTATTTATCAGTTCTTTCTCTGGAGGTGGATAGCATCTTCCTTCACTGGTCCCTTGTAGTTGATTTGAGTATTTAGGATACTGAAAATGAATTACTTGTTCAAAGTTGTTCTTACAATGATAATTCTTATTGTGTACATGTTCTCTTGATTCTGCTTATTTCATGTAAACTTTTCCATGTTTTTCTAAAATCAACCTGTTTATCATTTCTTATAGCATAGCAGTATTCTATCCCAATTATATACCACAACTTGTTCAGTCATTCGCCAATTGAGAGGCATCCCCTACATTTCCAGTTCTTTGCCACCACAAAGAGAGCTGCCAAAAATATTTTAGAACATATAAGTTCTTTTCCTTTTTCTGTAATCATCTTGGGAAACAAAGCTAATAGTGGTGTTTCTGGGTCAAAGGGTATATACATAGTTTTATAACTCTAGGAATAATTAATTTCAGATTGTTTTCCAACATGGTTGAATAGCATTTCTTTAAAAATATTCTCCTCCTTTTCTTCTTAGGAATGGGAGATTGGCGCCTTGAATCTGGGAAGAGTTGACTCAAATCAGCTAGGAGTAGAAATTATTTCTCTTTTTGTTGGATTGCCATATGGTTACCAAGACTTTGGCTGTTGTAAGTAATAGCTGTGAAAAACTAAGGGTCAGAACTGAAGAGCTCAGATACCTATAGGTTTGATAAAAATTATGGAGGCTATTAAGATCATTAGGGCTACTTTCTTTGTTGGACAAGGACTAAGTCTATAAGGTTTTCAGAGGCCCTGAAGTCTTTCAAAGCTGGGACCCATAATAAATGGTAGTGGGCATTTTTTTTTACTTTTAAGATTTATTAAAATGTATGGTTTTAGACCTGTCTCCCAGAGCCAGGCTTATTATCTCTCCCTTTAGGGTTCTAGTGGGTAAAGTTAAAATGTTTCTTTTCTCTGCCATCAGTTTGAACCCTCTCTGGTTATGTTCTACCCATTTGTTAGGGGTACCCAAATATCATTTAGCCATTTAACACTGGGTAGTTTTTTACAAAGGGACATTACGTCAAAGGTGTAGCAAGAACAATGTCTAAATGTTTCTCCCAATACCGTTGGGGCAGACTTTCTCCTATACCCCCTTAGTCTCTGGGCTGGTAGGCTGAAAACTTAGCTCAGTCTCTATATAGCATTGCTTCCATGAAATTCACATCTAAAGGTAGTATCTCTATTGGATGAATCTTGATTTTAACTTGCATTGGCAGGAGTCCAAAAGGTCACTCCTAAAGATCACTCTTTGTTTTTCAGGGTATCAGTGAGGAGCTGACTATAATACCAAGTCTGGAACCCAGGCTCTGGAATGCTAAGACTCCACAGAACCTTCACAAGAATCTTTTGAACTCACTAGGTCATAGTGATGGGGTGCTTGGGTGCATGTACTTGGGCTCCAATTCTAAAATTGTATTTCTCTTTAAAAATCCCATTTCTCCCTAGTCTCAAAATACTATCTCAGGGAGTTTCTCCCCAGCCCAAGGACACAGCCTGCCCTAGCAACAACTGTTATCTCCTTTCCTGTGATAGTAGCCAGCTGCACCTATAGAACTCATTAGTTTGAACCAGCTGTGAACTGAACTGACTGTGTACTGGGTCATAACAACATTTACCACTCACTGACCAATCATATGTATCCTAGACTTGGACGTACCTATACTCCCTTACATTAATCTTGTCTAATAAGACATTGACGAGAGAAGCCTGGTTTTTCCTGGTCATCCCTGACCATTGGTTGACTTAGTGACATTTCAGGCCTAAAGTCACACCTGCAGGTAACGCGCCCTTGGGCTATTTCCCGATGAATTTTGGGTAAAAATACTTGCACAGTAGATATCAAAAGTGCATGTTCCACTCCTTAACCACTCCCTAATCTCACCCTAAAACACCTAGTTAGCATATTTGGCACAAGTAATACTGTAGAATATCCTATATAAACTTTCCCTGTACCTCTTTAAGGTTGCAGGTTTCCCTAAGAACTCTTGCCTGCTGAAAAGTGTAATAAATCTTTACCTTAAACTCAACAATGTTTGAGTTGGTGAATCCTTCTCCAGATGACCTGCCCCTGGTACTCTGGTCTTCGTGGGGTCTCACACCCCTTTTCCAGCCCTCATCAATAGGGCTTTACTCCCTTCATCCAGAATGGAAGAACAAATAGAAAGCACAAGAACAGAGGCTTGTTTCTTGGGAGCTGAAGGACATCCTCCTTCCTGCATGGTCTCTCTCTCACCACATTCCCCCACTTATGAATTAAGTACAAAGATTTCCCTGAAGTGAACAGACCTTTTTGAATGCTCAGGAGTTAATCAAAGAGCCCCTTCTTCAACAAGTGGTTAGATGATTGGGATCAGCTGCAGAATATCTATGAATGTGCTATATTCCCTCCAAGTCCCATCCCTCTTGCCCCATGAGAGTTTTCTTGGGCTAGGATCCTCCACATAGAGAAGTTGCATCAACCAAGCAAGCTAATGGGGTCTATGCATAGGCTAGGCTCCCATTATATCATTAACAGGTGTAGATCAGGGGAAAAAAAAGAAAAAGAAATATTGCAATGAGAACCTAAAGACAAGTGAATGAAAGTTTACCTCACATAGTATCTCAGCTCATGCAAATACTATGATTGTTAATACTAACAATGCCAGAGAAATATATAACATATAAACTTAATAATACAGAATATATTTATATAACCCCAATACACTTAAATTTATTACATTTATATGCAAATATAAATATAAAGTATATAATAGATTGGTTCAAATTATTTTATTTGTTATGATAAAATATATATAGGTATATTATATGTTTATAATGATAATAGCCAAGAAATTGACTCTAATAAAAGGAATATGAATATTCTGGTGAGTAGTTGGAATTTTTTATTGTTATTTATTTTATTTTTTGCTGAAGGGAGGAAGTAGAAGATATCAGTCTCCTTAAATCATGGCACACAAGTAGTGGCATGTTCCTGTCTATTTCAGTCAGTCATTTCAGTCATGTTGGACTCTTTGTGACCCCATTTAGGGCTTTCTTGGCAAAGATACTGGTATGGTTTGCCATTTTCTTCTCCAGCTCATTTTACAGATGAGGAAACTGAAGCAAACAGGGTTAAATGACTTGCCCAGGGTCATACAGTTAAATATCTGAGGCTAGATTTGAACTCAGGAAGATAAGCCTTGCTGACTCCAGGCCCAAGACTCTATCTTCTCTGCCACCTAGCTGCCCTGGTCCATACTATTCCCTAAAAGGGCAGTGATATTTTATGGAGTTAGATAGAGGATAAGGTGCCTTTCTCCCCTTATCACCATCACAGATATGGACTGTTTAGCCTCAGCTAGATTCTCCATTACTCATTTCTTTTCATCTCCTTATCCCATTCTCCAGCGTCCTCAAACCACCACTTCATTCTCAGCAGATGACCTCCCTTCCCACTTTTGTGGAACAAAACTAACTCAGGGCAGTGAGTTCCCTTATCTCTCCTTGCTTGTATCTCCAAATCTTTATAGCTTTACTCATTTTCTTTTCATTCCCTCCTATCTTAGAAGAGATAGTGTTTCTCTGTGCCAAGCCTAACCTCCACGCATCTGTGTTTCTTGATCTTACCCATCCTACCTCAAGAAACCTGAGTTTAGACCTTCTAGTCATCTTGAGCAAATTCTTCAACCTCCCAGGACCTATTTTCTCATTTGTAAAATTAAAGGGATTGGATAAGATAATTGGTAAAGTCTTTTCCAGCTCTAACATTCTATTACTTATCAGTGAATTGGTCCTTTCTCCTTTTCTTTATCTTACAGTCTCTTCATTAGCATGACTTTAGCCCACAAATATTTTGCAAACTCACCTTTCCTCTCTCCCCAAAGAAAAAATTCTTGATACTTCTATCCCTTCAAGTGTTAACTCTTACCTCCTTTATCTCATCAAACTTTTTGTAAACGATAGTGTCTAATATGGAAATGTTTTGCATGATTATACACAAGTAACCTATTCAAATTTCTTGTTTTCTCAGGAAGGAGGGAGGAGAGGAAGGGAAGAAGGAAGACAGGGAGAGAATTTGGAACAAAATTTTAAAAAAACAAGTGTTCAAAATAGTCTTTACACATAATTTGGAAAAAATAAAATATAAAAATAGTAAAATTATTGTATCCAATTAATATATTGATCTCCTCCCCAATTATTTCTTCATCCTTTGCCATCTTGCATCCATCTTAGTCATATGTTTGAAACTGCTTTCTCAGAAGTTAGTAATTTTCTTCTAACCACCAAAGTCAAAGATCTTTTGTCTGTCCTCATTCTTCTTGCACTTTGACCTTTTTTGTAGCATTTCATGCTGTTTGCCATTCCTTCCTTTTTAATACTCTCTAATTTCTTGGGTTTCAGAACATTGACTCCTCCCGGCAACCCTCCTACATCTCTTTGTGCCTTATCTTGGTCATCTTTTATGATTCCTATTCCTCTGGTTAAATGTAGGCATTTCTCAAAATTCTGTCTTCTGTTTACTCCCTTTTCTCTTGTATTGCTTTCACTCACTTCCATGGCTTCAAGGATCATCTCTATGAGAGTGACTTCCTCCTGGAGGCCCCAATCTGTGTTGCAGACCCACATTCTTCACTTTCTGTTGGCTTTTTCTACCTGAACATCTCACTAACTTCACACATTTATTGTTTTCAAAAGGGATCTCGTAATCTTTCTCCCCAAGTCTCTCCTCCTAACTTCCTTAGTTCTATTAAAGGAATCACCATTCTTTTACCTTTCATCTTGGGCATAAAACCTTGAAGTCATTTTTAATTTTTTTCTTTTCCCTTATCATCCTATCTAATCAGCCACTATGTTTTGTTAATTCTGTGCCTAGCACGTACTCAGCCTACCTGTGCCATTCAAGGTCTTGCTCAGATAGATGTTACTCACTCCATGAAGTTTTCCCTGATGCTAGCAGCTAAAAGTAATTTCTTCTCTAACTCTTCGCATCTTGTCTGTATGTGTCTGGCACACATACTCTAATTTATGTTTATTAATGAATTTTTGTGTTTGGTTTTATATTATTATTTATGTGTATTATGTTTTTATTATATATTGTCATATGTAATAATATTGTATATTATCATTATTGTATAGCTCTTTTTAGAGAATAAACTCCTTAAGGTCTCTCTGTTTTGCTTATTTTTGTATTTCTTTTAGCACTTAGGCCAGGGTGAAGGATCAGGGGAACTTAAGCTGACCTGGCTATTCCACATCTAGAAAACTGTGTTTATTTCCAGGCACCACCATTTAAGGACATTATTAAGCTAGAAATCATCCAAAGGAGAGTAGCCAGGGAGGCAGATAGCATTTTGGGGACTCAGAAAGTGTTTGCTAAATTGAACATATGTCATTACTTCTCCTTTTCATCTTTAGGCTCTCCTTATTCACCAATTATTTCATCACCTATATAGAATCTGAATCACAGAGTCATAAAAAACTTCAGAGTTGGATAGCGCCTGTGTAGCCAATGAATGCAACTCCTATCTGAAAGGAATTCTCACTATAACATTTCTGACAAGTGGTCATCTAGCCACTGATTGAAGACCTACAATCTGTATGTGTCAGTAAATAAGCATTTATTAAGCTTCTACTGCACACCAGGCACTATGCTTAGCTCCAGAGATCCAAATAAGAAAAAGAAAGGTAATTCCTCCTCTCAAAGAACTCGTAGTCCAATGGGGAAGGGGGATACTGTAATGTATGTGTAGTCATGATCTACAAGAAGATGTAGCATGCATAGTGGCCACACCCTGGTAAAACTATTTTGACAGATGGCCAAATCAGTTTGAGGGTAAGGAATAGGCTTCAGACCCATCAATCAATTAGGGGGATGTCTACCCAAAGCATGTGAAGACTTCACCCTGCACAATGAACATGTGAGAACAATTTGTTCCAGTGACCATGAAGGTGACTGAAGCAGGTAGTGTGGAGCTCTTAGAGCAAGGTCAGACATTGAAGATGCCAAGGTCATCCACTGCATCCTGACTCATCGCCGGTCATTTGGACTTTCATCTTGCCTTTAATGACTCAGGAAGAGAGAGTGAGGCTGATGACTTTGTGTTCCTTTGCCTCACTTAAATCCAATTCATCCAGGGTCAAGACATCACTCTATAATGTTAGTGGTCCTCTTTGAAATAGGAAAAGCAGTAATAGTTGTTCTCTCCAGAAGTAGCTCAAGTCACTTTTGATAGCTCTCATCAGTTTTACCTGATAATAAATCTAAATTTATCCATGCAACTTCCACCCAGTATTTCTACTTCTGCCCCTGGAGGCCAAACAGTAAACATCTAATCCCTCTTTCACATGATAATCCATTAAATACTTTAAGATAGGCTATCCTTGCTAAGGATGGCATTTTATCTTTAGGCTAAATATTCTTAATTCCTTCAACTAATTTCCACTGAGTTGACAACTAGTCCCATGGACTTGAGCCAGTTCCACCATCCTGGTTGACTTCTTCTGAATACTCTACAGTTTATCTCCAATATCCTCTTTAAAAGGTGATACCCAGAACTGTACACGGTTCTCCAGTTGTGCACTGACTAGGGCAGGTTAGGTCTCCTTGATCTTTAAAAAAAAATCCTTTCCTTGAGATGGCCATCCCTTCAAATTATTGTCCTATATCTCTTTTGCTGAATTCCTAGAAAGAATAGTCTACGTCGGGGGATGGAGAACCTGTGACGTTGAGGCCACATGTGCCCTTCTAGGTCCTCTGAGTCCAAGTTTTACAGAACAAATTCTTTTATTAAGGGGATTTGTTCTGTGAAGTTTGGATTCAGTCAAAGGGCTTCACTTGAGGACCTAGAAGGCCACATGTGACCTCAAGGCTGCAGGTTCCCTCCTCCTGGTCTACACTTTTTCCCTTCACTCCCATATCACTCACTTGGTCCCTAAACCCTTACCATTTGGATTCTGACTTAAACACTCTACTGAAGCTGCACTCTGACAACTCTATGGCAATCTCATTATTTCAGTGGCTTTTTCCTAACTTCTCTTCATCCCATCTTAAGTATTCAAAGCCACTGACCACTCTAACCTCCCAGACACTTTTTCATCCCAGAATCTCCAAGTTTGACAGGAACTCAATGGCCATCTAATCTAATCCATATTTGACCACTCTCAATCATCCTATCACCTCACCATTCTTACTGAGCTTCCACGTTACTGCTCTGTTCTGGGTCTCCTTTTCTTGTTTGACTGCTTCTTCTTGGGTTTTTCCACTTGTTTCCATCTTCATACTTCTTCAGTCTTCTAAGTTTGGGTGCTCCCTAAAGCTCTGTCCTAGATCCTTTCTCCTCCTCCTGTTTCTCCTTCTCCTCCTCTACATCCTTTGGTTACCTCTCCCACACTCGTGGCTTCAATTATCACCTCTGTGGAGGTGATTCCCAAATATTTACCTATACTCAATCTCTTCTGTGAGTATTATTCTGACATTTCCAACTGCCTGCTGGACTTTTCCACCTTGTTGTTTTGTTGGGAGACCTCAAGCTCAGCACATCCAAAACTTCATCTCTAAATCTACTCTTCCTCCAAATTCTCCTATTTATTTCGATGACATGACCATCCTCATAATCACTTGGGATTAAATTTCAATCATCAGATCATAGATTTAGATATGGAAGGGAATTTAGCAACCATCTAAGTCCAATCTTATTTTAAGGGGAAGGAAATTGAAGCCCAGAGAGGTAAATGTAGCTATGAAGTAGTTAAGTTGTAGCTGAACAAGATCCTTTGATTCCAAATTTAATTTTTCTACTGAATTATACCATCTAATCTTTGATTACTTCTCCTCCCTCACCCTCAAGATCCAACCATTTTTCAAATCTTGTGGTTTATTCCAAGCACAGTATATTTCACATCTATCCTCTTCAATCACACTGCCACCAACCTAGATCAGGTTCTTACAACCCTCTATTCTCTCTTTCCAATCCTTCCTTCTTTATACAGTTTTACACAGCTTTATAATCTTGATTAATATTTTTAATGAATAATCTTAATATAGGTCTAGCTGTGTCAATCCACTCCCCGTAACGATTGCATGCTTCCCAGTTACTTCAAGATTAAAATTCCAGCACTATTCATTTAAGATCCATCACAGTCTAACTCAAGCTTCCCTTTCCAGCCTATTTTCCATTATTTCCCTTCACAAACTCTAGGTTCCAGGACAGCTGAAATAATAGCTTTTCACCAAACTCATGATGGCATATTATTATGTCATTATTATGCAATCTCTATATTTTGCAGATTCATCCAAATCATTCTCCATGCTTAAAATTTACTCTTACCTTATCTCCAATTTTCATAATCCTGGTCCATTTCAGATGGATCTCTCTCTCTCTCTCTCTCTCTCTCTCTTTCTGTTCAGTTGTATCTGTCATGTTTAACTCTTCATGACTGTTTGGGGTTTTCTTGGCAAAGATGCTGGGCTGGTCTGCCATTTCTTTCTCCAGTGCATTTTATAGATGAGGAAACTGAGGCAGAAAGGGTTAAATGACTTGCCCAGGGTCACACAGCTAGCAAGTGTCTGAGGCTGACCTCAAGGCCAGAGTTCTATCTACTGAGCTATCTAGCTGCTCTGGATCTCAGTTTAGGTGTTACTAAAAATATCCCTGATAACCTGCAGTTGTATAAAATCTCTTCCACTTCATTTTTTTTCCCAGAGCACTCAGAGTCCTCAGACAGAAAATATGATCCAATGAAAAGAGTTCACTAAATTTTGGAGTTAGAGGACATGGGTCCAAATCCCTCCTCTGTCATTGACTGCATGTGTGACCCTGGGTAAATCATTGAACCTTAGGTAGTGTTCAACTGATCAGCTGATGTTGAATGGAAATCTTAGTCGTATTGCAAAACTATTTTATGTTTTGATGCAGCTTAAATATTAGTAATAATAGAATTTATATTGTGCTAAAGCTTACTCAACTGCTATCTATCTATCTATCCATGTATCTGCATTTGACCCTTACAAAAACTTTGTGATGTAGATCTCTACTCTACAGATGAGTAAACTGAGGCAAATAACGTTAAGTGACTTGCCCAGAATCACTCAACTAGAAAGCATCTAAGTTAGGATTCAAACTCAAGTCTTCCTGACTCCAAATCCAGCACTCTTTCTAGTGAACTGAGTAGCTGTCTAGCCTTCCAACTGATTGTAACTGTAATTATGAGTTTTTACTGCATTGACTCCCAATAGTTTCATTAACATTTGCTTGAATTCTCTAATTATTAGCATTCTTTTTTGTGTGTGTATGTGTGAGTAAGAATAAATTATCTTTCTTTCATATTGCATATTGCGTAACCTCTCTGGGACTTGATTTCCTTCTCTGTAAAATGAGGATACTCGGCTAAAGGAATGCTTTATTTCTCTCCTCTTTGGGGGGAATCCTAACATTGTGAGCTATGATTGGCATCAGCCCTGAGACACTGGGGTAAAGATTTGTTAATGAATCATTGAATATGAAGAAAGAGGAGCCCTCTCTCATTAGAGACCAGGCCCCAAAGGACTGAACCTTGTCCAACTTCATGTCTGTGTATCCTGTGGAGAGGGGGCACTGTCTTAGTGCCCATGGGCTCCGCTGAGTGATTTATCAGTATGAGAAAAGTGTTCAACAAGCCACCTGGCCTCCAGACTGGGTGTTTTAAAACTACAAGAACAGGTATAGGAAGTAGAAAGAGGAAACAGGCAAGCTTCACCATATGTCCTTAAAGAAACATGGAGTGGTAGCAGTGGTGAGACTATAAAGGGGGAACTGGCTGATTGATAGTAATGAAAACAGCGTCTCTGTCTATGACAGATGGATCAGGGAGTTTGCTAGAGAGGTATTTCCACTGCAATTCAAGAAAGCCCTTCCTCTTGGTTGGCTTTGATTTGGGGATTATAACCCTGTTATACTTCCTTTCCCTTACTTCCCTAGGAGGCTATGGGAAAGATTTCATTCTGTTGGTTTATGAGGACTTCTGCAAAGATTTCATGGCCTGGGTCTCCTTGTTCAATTTACTTCAACAAAAGAATGTTTATTTCAAAGGTATAATAAATATACAAACCTTATTCCACTCCCAACAACTGAGGGCATGATCCCTTTATACACCTCCTCTCCAGAGGAGGAAGATGAAGTTCTCAGCTTAACTCAGTTCCTGTAAAACATGGTACCAAATTTCAAGTTGAAAACCTCTCCCGGCACTCTGTCTTCTTAGAGCTGTTCTGCTAAGTGGGCAGCAACATCTGACTTGGGATCCTGGCTCCAAGGTTACCCACAATAGTTCCATCACCTGTTTCTAGAACTAAAAGATCAAATAAAACCCCCAAACCACAAACCTGGTTCGCAGGGCCACAGGACCTAACATGAGGGGAGAGAGAAAGGTTGACCACTGTTGCACACTCACTCTAGTGCATGGTGTCCCAGCTGTGGCTGAATGAGACTTTCACCTCTAGACTTACCTTGAAAGAGAAAGGGAGATTGTCCCAACTGGATAGTTTTAAAATTCAGCCTGTTCTCACTATGCTGTATAGAAGGTTGACCTAAAAATATACTTCCTTTATTAAACACTAAACTATATCAGAATTAAGAACACTGAGTGAAAGTTGCAATGGGACAAATTTAGGCTAGATGCCAAGAAAAACTTCCAATCAGTTAGAGATACTGGGCGGGGGGGGGGGGGGAGGGGGAGGCAAAGTATGGTGGGCTACCCCCAGAGGTGATAGGATCCATTCCCATTGGAAATCTTCAAGAAAAATTCAGATGATCACCGTCAAATGTCAGGGGGAATAAAGTATTAATGTTTTACCCTGTGTTTCAAGCACAAGTCTGCCAGAAAGAATTTTATTTAAGTTAACATTAATATATATC
>CM053771.1:355869047-355942945 GCA_028658325.1 Potorous gilbertii
CCTCTTTCTAGATCAATCTACCTTGGAAGCACTGAAAACTTACAGACCTCCAGGACGAGCTCTGGAAACAACAGAACGATGAAGCCAGAAGCTTGTGATGGTGCCTTTTCACCCCCAGGTGAGCAGAGCCCAACTTTAACATAAAGTTCAAAGTCAATAAATAGGCTGGAAAAAGAAACAAACACTGAAAAGAAGAACTTGACCATGAAAAACTCAGAGTTCATCCATGTGAAAACATCTACAACTAAAGCCGCAAAGATCCAAGCTTTGGATCCAGAATTGAACCCAAGCCCTACAAGAATTCTGGGAAAAGCTACTAAAAGTGGTCAAGGAAAAATTGGGAAAAGAAATGAGATGCAAAGTGAAATGACTAGAACTGGGAGATCATTATAAACAGTAACTGTAATATGATAATGAAGCTCATCTGTGGAACACTTAGTAACCCCGGGAATGGTCTAAGACCATTGCAAGGGACTAACGATAGAAAGCGCAGTCAAACTGCAGAGAAAGCACTGATGAATTCTGGGTGCAAACTGAAATATAATTTTCTCATTGTGTTTTTGGCTTTTTTTTCAATATGGCAAATATAGAAATGTTTTGCATGATTACACATATATAATTGATATCATATATAATTGATATCATATGGCTTGTCTTCTCAGTGAGTGGGGAAAGGAGGGAATTTAGAACTCAAAATTTTAGAAAAATGTTCAAAGTAAATAAATGTATGTGTGTGTGTGTACACACACACACACACACACACACACACACACACACACACATATATATATATATATATATATATACATTTTAAAATCATGAGATCATTGAAAAATGTAGGCAAGCAGGAGAT
The DNA here is from genome assembly GCA_028658325.1 of Potorous gilbertii. NCBI lineage: Eukaryota > Metazoa > Chordata > Mammalia > Diprotodontia > Potoroidae > Potorous > Potorous gilbertii. Next base: position 355,869,901 of record CM053771.1, read on the forward strand.
CACTCCTTAATATTCCTTCCATCAATTTCAACAACTGGCTCACCTGTCAATTAGTTGTAGTTCAGATAAGTGGTAGTTTTTGAACTGAGCTGAATAGATACAGGCCAATGGATCACTTTTCTAGCCAGTGACAGGGAATGAAGCTGAAATGGAGAACAATGTCCATTTTCCTCTTCCCTCTCAACTGATTCAAAATAAGAACAAAGGATAGAAATGGAGAAACAGCAGTTCTTAGCAAATCTTCAGAATATTTATATATTAAATTTTCTTCTTTCCCCTCTAAATAATTATAGGCCTAGAGGATTTGAGAGTAGAAAATACATTTAACAAGGTCCAGGAATCCATAAATACCTCAATGCCACAAACATCATCGAATGGTTGTGGTCCTCTGTACTTGGAGACAAACATGCTCTTCTTAATATTTTGCTATAATAATCATAACTTTCTTTTCCTATGTATGGTTTTTCACAGTTAACAAAGCATCTTATGGACATTATTTCATTTCATCCTCCCTGCAAGATAGATAGTGAAGCTATTATGACGGCTATATTGTATAGGAGAGACTTGAAACTCATAGTCGGCTGACTTGCTCATTTAGTGGGTTTCACAGTCAGTATTAGAACCCAGGTCTCCCTGGTTCCAGAACCAATGCTTTTCCCATCATCTATCTGCATGACTTTTAAAACTCTTAATAACCTGGTCCCTTCTTTATTTTACGTGTACATTAAACCCTGCTTCCTACTTGGTGATTTATCCAGACTGGCCTCCACTTAATAGTATTCCATCTTCCATCTCTATACCTTTGTACCTTGTTTACTCCTTCCCACCCCTCCCTGCCTGGAATGCTTTCCTTCCTCACCATCTCCTCTTGGGACTCTTACTTCCCTTTTAAATTCATCTCAGGTGCTACCTTCTACATGAAACCTTCCTGAATCCCCTCAATTAGTGATCTCCTTCTGGAGATATATGTATACATATATATGTATATGTATACACATATATGCATACACATATTATATACCTACATACATCCCTATAGGCATACAAATACCAACATATGTTTTCATGACCTCTCTCTTATTAAAATTAAACTTCTTGAGGGCAGGTTCTGTCTCACTTGCTTCGTCATATTTTCAACACAGCAGAGTTCCTGCCTGGAATATAGTAGGTAATTAAAAAATGTTATTGATTGCTTCACATTTGTAGCCTATGGAAGGGCAGAGGAAAGTAGGATTCATTTAACTCGAATCCATAATAAAATTTGCCAGAATGAATCCATTCTGTTAAGTGATGGATTCCCAGATAACATTTAAACCATTCAGAACCCTCCTTGAACCCGCCCCACCTCACCATGCAGCATGAAACTAGTGGGGTCCCTTTTATGGGGGGACAAAATCAGTAGCAGCTGGTTGCCATCAAAGCAAGGACTGTGGGTCTTTAGCCACTATTTTTGGAATATCAACCACTAAAACCAGAGTTGTTTTTCCCCTCAAAGATTCAGATGAAAATAATAGTACCTTACACATACTTATTTACATTTCTTTTTCTATTAAATGTCTAAGTTAGTAGAATGATTGTAAAAATATAATTATATTTCAACTTCTCTTGAGGAAATGTTATTCAAGTGTTAATTAAAAGGGTTTAATTTCTTAGTAACTCTTTAATGAATTTCTAAACAATTATAATTTTTAAATTTCTAAAACATTAAGCAAAACATGCCTTAGGCAGGGAATGATGGCACATGGAGAGAAATCCACTCCCATATTGCTTAACTGAAACCTAATTATGGAGAAAACGTTCTGGAGATGACAGAATATATTCTGAAAAAATTTACAATAATAATTTGATTTGCAGATGCCCTCTATCACCTCATATCAAATAGTTGTTGAATGAGACCCCATCAAAAAGAGCTGCCTTTAATATTGCAAAGGGGAGAGGGGTCAAAAACATTTTATTTTAAAGATGAAGAGCTTAACCCAGCAAGGTTTAATTTTAAGTATACAAACTGCAGCTGGAGGCTGCACAATGTATTTCCCACAGCTTCATGAAGGCTCCACCTCCTTCTCTTTCACTGTACCCTGAGGGCCAGACCCTATTTCCAGCACCTAAACAGCTGGCTTTTGGAAATTAACTCTTTGGTGACTCATATACACTTTTTCCACACATACTTTCCTAAGATTTGAAAATAGCGAATTTAGGAATTTTGTGAATATAGGAGAAAACTTGTCCTTACGTAGCAAAAATGTATTAATACGTATTATTAAAAAAAAAAAACACCAAAAAACCCACAACTACTTCTTGGAAGGATCCTAGTAGGAAAATGAATGAAATAATCCTTTTTTATTCCACAGGCATAAATTGTTTCTAGCCTCAGGTAACCATAGATGAACTAGATGACCCCTAAATTCCCTTTCAAATTGGAGTCTGTGAAAAAGTGAAGCTATTTCCAATATTGAGTTAGATAGTAAAGGAAAATCAGCTCATCCACAAGAGATTCAGTATTCTTGGAATTTATCTAAAAAGATGGGATTTGGCCAGCAGATGAGATATAGTGTCTAAATACCATATCACCCTCCAGGGTGTGATTGAAAAAATAGTTAAATGTTCATTTGCATAACTATTGAGATTTAAAAACAGATTAATCAGGTCATTTCAGGCTCTCTGGACTTCCTCATTTATCCCAGGGAGGAGTTTAGAGTTGATTTGACTCGTGTCCAGACTTATCTTTCGTTTATTTTCAACAAATTCAGATCAGTCACACTCCAGGTGGGGGCCATTTGGCTTCAGTGCGTAAGAAAGAAGGGCTCTTAGAGTCCACAAGGAGATCAAAGAAATGGAATTGGGATGTTGGTTTGTAGAGGAGAGACAGGCTGTGTTTACTTGTCTAACAGCAGAATTTTTTTTTTTTTGAGAACCATTCAAAATTAAATTTTCTCTTAAACAAACAGGTCTTCTTCCTCCTTGTTGGCATGACCATAGTAACTGATACCTCCAGTCTGCCAATCTATGCCAATCTTGCTGCCACTTAGTAGTGGGCATCACAACTGGAAAGGCTCAGAGCATTACTCTACAGCTGTTTATGCAGACATAGCCCCCAGACTTTGAGGGAGGGAGATTGGCTATCTGAGGCTGTGAGCAGCATCCACTTCTGCTCCATCGCAGGCACTGAGGCCAAGAGAAGACAAGGAAAGAGACTCTGTTCCTACCATGGAATGAATAAAAGACCCTGGATATAGAATCAATAAAGGCCCCTGCAAAGAAAAATAGAGGGTGCTGTTGATCTTGTAAATACCCTACAACAAAACACGGTCTTACTGAGCCTGGGAGGTGTTTTTCCTGCTGTGCACCTAAATCTGAACTCCTTACTCATCTAAGTGATACTGCACAGTCTTACCTGGAACACAAAGTATTATGAAGTGTGATAAGGTGAAAAGAAAGGCGTGGATTCTGGAGAGGAGTGTCTAATGGTACTCATGCTTTCAAAGATAATGTGTTAGGTTCCTAGGTAGAAGCCAGAGCTTCCAGATTGAAGACCTGAAATAATAATCCACAGGCAGGAAACATGGAGTGTTTTTATTTACCCTATCATAAGACAGCAGGGCTGATAGGTGGCACTGTGGATAGAGTGCCAAGTCTAGAGTTCAAATCTCGCCTCAGACTCCTTATTAGCTGTGTGACCTGGGTCAAATCACTTAACGACTGCCTGCCTCTGTTTCCTGTACTGTAAGATGAGAATAAAAATAGTACCTATCTCCCAGGGTTGTAGTGTCAAATGAGATAATATTTGTAAAGCACTTAGCACACTGCCTGGAAGACCGTAGGTACTTAATCTATGCTTGTTCCCTCCTCCCTTCTTTCCCCCTTCTCTGTGGAGTTTCATTATTTGAAATATGCCTGTCTTAATAATTCAGGTTTAGTGAGGATATGTGAAGTATATGCAGTAGGACTTCTCATTGATTACTAAAGTATCCATTTCATTTAACAGCTTTCCAGGTCTAACCAGAGAAATTCATTTCATAGAACAGGCTTTTATCATGCTACACCCTAAAGTTATAAAAACAGAACGTTTTGGGAATGTAGATACCAAAATGGTTGTTATAAACAACTTAATCCTAGCTGACTTCTTTAGCTGCCCCCAAAACAGGATTCCATGGAATGAGAATGAGGATGAAATATTATAATCTACTTTCGGTTCATCAGCTTTGGGCATATATTGGTGCTAAACTTGGAAAATGCCTTATTTACAGGTTTTTATTGAGCTTCTCAGGAACATCATGGTGTCTTTTGTTTTTCCTTTTTAAAATAAAAAAGTTTCTAATGGGATCCTTCAAAGACTCAAAGGACCCTAAAGATTTTCCCCCACAGAGCTGCCTCTCCAGCTTGTTAAATAACTGCTTTTGCTTCATTTGCCAGCTATTCTGAGAGATTTTGCTATTCAATGCTCTCTCTAACTGTACTTCTTTTTGTTGCTAGTTATTTATTTAACGTCATTAGGCAATGACTTTGCGAATGTGTATGTCTGTTTCTTGCTCCATATTTGGAAAGAATTGCAATATGTTCTTGGGCAAGAATGTGCTTTGGGTGGAGGCGAATGAAGTTGGGAAATAGTGAGGGGACAGGTAAAAGAGGGATGGGATTTCTGCTCATGGAGCTTTTTCCTTTCTTTCTCATTTTTGTTTCTCTCTCTTTTTTTTTTCCCAGGGGGAGGAAAGAAGGACTGGTTGTGTTTATTGCAAACAGGTTGAGAGACAGCTTGTTATTATAGATAAAGGAGGTACAAAAAGCCATCTGTAACCTGCCTTGGAGTGGGAAGACTCAATTCAATGAACATTTTAAATTCCTACCAGGTATGTACTAGGCATGGGAGATGTAGAGACGAACTGTGAAACCATCTCACTTCTCAAGGAGATCAATCACAATCTAATGGGGGGTTATGATACATAGGCAAAAGGTAGTATAATAGATTTAAATGTGAAGATTAAGGAGGGGATATGAAAAAGGAAGGAAATTTGAAGATAGGGAGGAAACTTTCAAATGATGGGATCAGGGGAGGCTTCATGGAGGAGGGAACACCTGAATTGGGTTTTAAAGGAAGGAAAAGATTGAAACAGAGAGAGTCTGGGTGCCTCTAAGCGTGGGAAGTGCTGTGCAAATATATGGCTGTGGAAAGACATTAAACAAGACAGGGAAACATAATAGTTCAGTTTGGCTGAATACAGAGTGTGTGAAAGGGATTAGGATGAAGTAAAGCTGGAAAGATACGTGGGAGTCAGATTATGTAGGACTTTACATTCCAAGGTAAGGAGGTTGTTTTTCATCCTACAGGCAATAGAGAGCCATGACAGATTTTGGAAGGTAGAAGAGGAGGGGAAGAGGTGTGACATGGTGAGACTTGAGCGTTAGAAAAATTATTTTGGCAGCTTTTGGAGGATCGTCAGAGAGGGTAGTGACAAGAAACCAAAAGTCTACTGAAGAGTCTGTTGCAATGGTCCAAGTGATAGGGTATGAGGGACTGAATTACAGAAGCGTTATATGTAAGGAAAAGGAAGGGGATGATTTGCGAGCTTATAGAGGCAGAAACAAGGAACTCAGCAGTTGATTGGATATTTGGGACAATGGAGAAGGAAGGACCAAAAATAGCTGAGGTTTTGAGCCTGGGTGACTGGTAGGATGGTGGTACCATACATAGATTTAGAGAGACTGGGAAGAGGGAAATGTATAGACAGAGAAAATGAGGAGTTCACTTTTTTGACCATGTGAAGTTTGAGAGGTCAGTGAAATATCCAAACAGAGATGGCCCACAGGTAGTTGTAAATGTAGGTCTCTACTTCAGAAGAGACATTGAGGGCCAGACACGTAGAATTATATGCCTAGAAGGGATCATAGTATTCTAAGTTTACAGCTGAGAAGGTCTTAAATAAGCACCTAGTCCAACAACTAGTGTGCTGATAAATGTTTAACAATCAGCTCTTCAAAATAAAAAGTGAGCCAAACAACCTTTTAAATTTGACCTGTATTTTTAACATTTTCTCCATTCCTTTCTTAAATCTAGACAATCAACAAAATAATATGTTAATCAAGTCCTGATTTGTATTGTGTGTAGATTTTTGAGGTGTAAATGCTCACCCTGAAAATTTAACAATTGGCTCTCATGAGCCAGTTTAAGTGACTCAAACACACCTCTAAGTCCAACTCTTTCATTTTACCAGTTAGAAAACTGAGGATCAAAATGGTGATGTGACTTATCTAGAGTCATGCAAGCTAGAAAATGTCACAGCAAGGACATAAAATCAGGTCTTTTAAGTCCACTATACCATTCTGCCTTCTTAATGCCATGGGAATGGATGAAATCACTAAAGGGAAGTGTAGAGACAAAATACAAGAGGACTTTGGACAGGCTCTTAAAGACTCTAGCATTTAGGATGAACCAGTGAAGGAGATCAAGAAAGCATAGTCCAGAAGATGGGAAAAGAAACAGAAGGGAACAGTGTCCCAGTAGACAAGGGATGAAAGAGTATTCATGAGGAAGAGGTTAATAGTTTCAAAAGCTGCAGAAAGTTTAAAGAGGACAAAGACTGAGAAAAAGTTCATTTTATTTGGCAAATAAGAGGTCAGCAGTGACCTTGGAAAGAGCGTTTGGGATAGAAACCAGATTGCAGGGTGATGAGGAATGAGTGGGTGGTGGAAATGTACAGTCAGATAGAACAGGCTACTTTTCCTGGAAGTTTTACAGGAAAGGGGATGGGAATAGGATGAACTTGAACATGTTTTGTAAGCAACAGGAAAGACTCCAGCAGTGATACAGTTAGAACACATGAAGATTAAGGAGAGGGAAGGATGGATGGGACATAGTTCCAGGATTCTTTAATTCTGCAGCAAGGGAGATGAGGCTGGGTAGAGGTATAGAAAAATTTTAAGGAAGATTGGAAGAGATTTTAGAGATGGAATGCCCATTACCTGTGACTTTCTTCTCCGTATTTCTGTTATGCAAAATGGTAGGGGCTTTGGGATTGGGAAGCAAGAGGAAATGATGTGACACAATTGCATGAAGAGACCAGGGTGAAAGAAAAAAGGTAGGGTGCATGGCAGCCAAATGGGGCCATTTCTAGTACTCTATAAGTGATGAGCTAGTGGAGGTCAGAAGAGGTTAGCCCAGACTGAGAAAACTCCTGTCTTTTTTGAAGTTCACTTGGATTCAGAGTTCATGATTCAAATGCCATGAGTCCCAGGTCCTGAGTTCCTCCAGTTTCTTCATTGCTATATGCAATGACTTGTCTTTATGGATGTGAGTCTAACATCAAGTTTTGAGCTATGTTGTATTTTTTACATATTTTCACCACTCAAAGGAGGACTAACTCTCCTGGAATGATTGGACTTGAAGTAGTTAAAATACTTGTGACATTGGATTTAAGAAAATGGCAGGATAGTTCATTAGAAGTTAGTTATGCAATGTTCTTCTGTTATTATGTACTATTTTTTGCTTATTGATTCTGTACTCTGGGTTTCTGTAAGCATACCCAGTTCTCCTGTCAGAGATACCCCTGAAGGACCTTTTGAATATGCCTTGTTTGCTTAACACATAGCTCTCTTTGATCCCTATCATGTGGGCCTCTTTTGCTTGGCTGCCTTCAGCTTTAAAAACTGGTGAGACCATGCCAGTCAGCCATCTTCTCTGTCACTGATTTTCTGCTACGCTCTTTAAAAAAAAAATCTTACTTAATATTTTATTTTTCCCAATTATATGTAAAAATATTTTTAACATTTCTTTTCAAATTTTGAGTTCCAAATTCTCTTTCCCTCTAATCCCCCACAATGAGAAATCAAGCAATTTGACATAGGTTATACATGTGTAATCATGAAAAACACATTTCCAAGTAAATCATTCTGTAAAAGAAAACACAGAGAAAAACACCCAAGAGAAATTAAGAAAGTAAAAGAAAAAGTATCTTTGATCTGCTTTCAGGCTCCACCAGTTCTTTCTCTGGATACGGATATGGATATGGATATGGAATTGTCTTGGATCATTTTATTGCTAACAGTTAAGTTTTTCAGAGCATATCGTCATACAATATCGCTGTCCTGCATACACTGTCCTTCCGCTCATTTCACTTTGCATCAGTTCATGTAAGTTTTTCATGCTTTTCTGAGAGTATCTTGCTCATCATTTCTTAAAGCTCAGTAATATTTCATTGCAATCATATACAACAACTTGTTCAACTATTCTCCAATTGATGGAGATTTTCAATTCTTTGCCTCTGATAAAGAAGCTGTTATAAACATTTTTGTAAGCATAGGTCCTTTTCCTTTTTGTTTCTTATCTTTCTGAGACACAGACTGGTAGTGGTATTGCTTGGTCAAAGGCTATGCATGATTTTATAGCCTTTTTGGTGTAGTTCCAAATTGTTCTCCAGAATGATTGGATCAGTAAACAACTTCACCAATAGTACATTAGTATTTTTATTTTCCACATCTCCTATTTGTCACTTTCCTTTTCTGTCATATTAGTCAATTTGACAGATGTGAGGTAGTAGCTCAGAGTTGTTTTAATTTGCATTTCTCTCATCAATAGTGATTTAGAGCATATTTTCATACGACTATAGATAACTTTGATTACTTTGTGTGAAAACTATCTATTCCTATCTTTGACCATTTATCAATTGAGGAATGGATCTTACTTCTATAAATTTGACTTCATTTTCTATATGTTTGAGAAATGAAGTTTTTATCAGAGAAACTCGTAAAAAGTTTTGGGCAGCTATGATTTCCCTCCATCCTGTTTCCCTGTTTAGCCTACTCTCTCTCTCCTTTTACTCCATCCATTCTCAAAAGTGCTTTGCTTTTGACTTTTACTTCCCCCAAACCTCCTCCCTGATACTAAGACCTAGGATTGCAACCCAGATGCAAGTATAGGCAATACAACAGAGTCCTGCACCTAGTGCCAGCAGTAAATCTCCTGACTTGTTAGATCCCTTACCATCTGTGGACTGAGAGGTATGGAAACTGCCCCTTCACCCCAAGGTCTACTCCTGGTTTGCTGGGTCCCAGTTCATGCTGGTGTAGTCCATGCTGGACTGTGCTTCTCTTTTACCTGGGTGAAATAGACCTTCCCTGACGATCTTCTAAGTTGTTGGGTTGGAAAATTATTTCATTCTGCCTTTTTGTGGGTTCTGCCATTGTAGAATTTTCTTAGTCATTATTTAAAGTTATGTGTAGAGGTTTGGGGGAGAGTGCAGGTGAGTCCCTTGCCTCCTCCACCACCTTGGCTTGGCCTTTTGCTATGCTTTTTTTGGCATCTCTTACCTTCTACACCCAGATGGCATGCTATAAACTGAACCGCTGAGAGGGAAAGGAGTTTGACTTTCCTTCTCCTGCTTTGTCTTTTATCCTGGCTCCAAGGAATAGACCTACGGGTATTTGTTTCTGTTCTGTGTTATTTGTCCTCCTTAGTTTCAGGTGCTGGAGGTTATCTTCATGGGACCCTGGAGTTCAAGTCACGATGATCCTGGAGCCAGCATTGCAGGTAGATTGGTGAAGCCTGCCAGCTCAGCAGAGAAGCCCTGAGAAACCAGGGTTCTTGGTACTGAAGCCTAAGGAAGATTTTGGACTTACAAATGGGACTGTGCTTCATAAGAACTGAGCTAAGCTATGGTCTTAATTCCCTTCCCCTACCTAGGGACTAGGCATGAAGTGAGAGGGGAATTATGCCTCCCATGCATTAGGGAGTATTGTTGTATGTATTTGTGATTATACCTTCCAAAGTAAATATGTCTGTGTAAAAGTCAATCCGACTAATAGTGGCTAATTAAAAGTGGAGTGTAGAGGATCTATACCTTCTACATTTAGGGGAGTACAATCAGTGGGGGCTGGAGACAATGACAGAAAACCTAGATATCTCTTAATCCTCTTAAGAATACTAGGGGGACATTCTTCCATGGGGAGTGGTAAAACATAATACATCTGTCCTCAGGTAGTGGGGGCCAAAGTGGCCAGTGTTACAACTTTATATTGAGTACAAACCACTGTATGCAGTATACAAGCCTGCTTGTCTGATTTTATTGAGATCCAACTCATGGAACTAGTTATCGCTGAATATGAAAGAAGGAAGGGTTGGAACAGTAGGTGGGGGCTCAGAGCTACTTTTTTATTGGGTAAGTCCACAAACCCACACATCCCCTAACAATAAGTTGATGTTATCTTGTAGAGAGAAATGGAGCTAGGTGACAGAAGTTTGCTAACTCTCTAAGAATCATAGAGAGGACAGCACTTACATAGCCCTTCTACCCAATGGGGCATCCAAAAAAACCACCAGTGACCATAAGACTCAGAAAGACCTAGCTTAGGTAAGTTGCTGTCAATGCCCCCTCATAGTTAAAAAGATTTTTTTACATGTGGGTAAACTGAGGCCTAGAGAGGTTAAGTGACAGTATAGCAGAGGTGGGACTTTAACTGAATTCATTAGATGCTGATTCCAATATTCTTTCTAATACAGTACACTTTCTACTCATGAAGGAGTTCAAAATGGATTGTCAACCTTCTCCATTAAATAGGAGGTAAAATCACCTGACAAGAGAGAATAATTCTTTGAAAAAGCAATTATTAAGTACTGACTGTGTGCCAAACACTGGAAATACAAATAAAAAAGTAGAAATTTGTCTCTGTCATTGTGGAACTTATATTCCGATTGAGAAGATAATACATATAGAAAAGTGGTGTTCATGAAGTGGTATTTTAGTTTGAAAAGTTACCAGGAAGTAATATTTGAGGCAATGGATGGATAGATTGACGTGTCCTTTCCAGTAGCAATGACAATGTAGACTGATTATAGGACCAAAGCTAGCTAACGGGTTGGAGCTGGGGTAGGGGTGGTAGAAAGTACATGGATTGAAAAGCTGGTAGGCAGTAAAGTAATCCTAAGGTTATCTAGATATAGTAGACCGTATAAAGCACTACTCAATTAGACCAGGAGATTCTATAGTAGAACTTTTAGGCTAAGTCCTCCAAGGCATGGGTAGGGGGTGCATAGGAAGCATGGTTATTGAGAAAGATTCATGGAAAAGTGCACATGGAAGATTGAAGAAACAGAAAGAGATTTTTAAAAACCACTAGGACTTAATCAGAGTCGAATGAGGATACTGTGCTGCAGTTGTAGGTGGCACCAGAACTTAATAGCATACATTTGTAATAGACCCAGATCATAGTTTCATGGCTTCTCTTAGCAACTGGAGAATAGGAACAAAGAAGTTCTGTGGTAGAGGTGAAGCATTGTTGGGCTTTAATGGGGCAAGAAGAGTGGAGGTATAAAGGTGCAAGGGATTAAAAGGTGGAGGGAAGACAGGGTCATTTTACTAGGGTCAAAACAGTTAAGGGAGGGAAGTGAAGCCAGAATACGGTTGGTGGACTGGGAGAAAGAAGACTGAGATACAGAGATTAAAATAAGCAGGGAAAACTACCAGATTCAGGAGGAGTTAGGTAGTGGAAGTGGTAGAAGGATTTAGGCACATGAACAATGTTTGTTGAATTGAATTGATATGAGATGGCGGAGATCATGAGAGATGGGGACATTGATGACCCAGGAAGAGAGAGTATTTGGTACATAGCTTTGATATTAAAGTCACCAAGGAAAATAATAAGCTTTGGCTTTGCTAAATGAAATTTCAGGGATTATGGCTTGACCTGGGGCATCAATCAATCAACATTTATTGAGAAGCCCTACATTCTAGGAATTACAAAGAAAAAGCAAAAACAGTCTCGGACTTCAAGGAGTTTACATTTTAGTGGAACAGACAAAAAAATACATAAATCAACATATAAAAGATACATACAAGATACACGGAAAGGAGCCTTAGAGGAGAAGGTACCAGTGGAAAATGGACCTGGGATAGGTTTCCTGCAAAAGGTGCTTGAGTTAAATCTTAAAAGTTGGGATTCCAAGTTCTGAAGTTAGGAAGGAGAACATTCCAGGCAGGAGATGTATGTAGCCAGTGAAAAGCTAGACACAGGGGATGGAGTATGTAGGTGGGGAATATTGAGTGGCCACAATAGTTGCATTCTTGAGTGCGTGGAGTAACCCTAACCCTAGTATAAAGATCAGAAGAAACAAGAAAGGGAGGAACAGTAAATGCCAAACAGGAGAATCTATATTCGATACAGTAATAGGGAGCCATTTGAATTGATTGAGTGTGTGTGGGGTGACATGGGTAATGAAGGTCATTAACCCCTAAGGCCTTCTTCTAGCAGTGTCTGAGTAGTTAAGATTCCAGAAAGTGGCAGGAAATCCTTCTGTTCCCTTCAACAAATTAAAATATTGAGATAGAAGCAAAATGACTGTTCAGAATGACTGTAGGCATGTCCCCCTGTGATGACACTGGGCTCCCAGCTAAAAGTCTCTTTCTATCACCATTACTATTTCTGGGGTGTTCATTTGCATGAAATTATTGCAAACAGTTATGTTTAAGAAGACTTCAAAAGCGTTTGCTCTGCTGATGGAGTTTTAAAAGGCAGTAACTTCAGGGGCCCATCAGCTAGGGTTGTCTCTGCATCCTGTCTACCCTGTTAGTCATTACAAGTTCTTTCCTGGGAGCATACTTCTCATGATACCGTAGTGATGTCTTATTTTCATCTGGCTAATAACTGTCATGGCAACACAGGAAAAAGCAAAGCACTTACTTTTGTTCTTTTAAAAAGGTGAAAAAGATGCAAATGGGACGGAGGTAAACAATCTATATTAGCTGGGGAAAACCTCTTTCTTAAAGTTTTAACCAAACTTGACCCTTGGGGCTCATAGAGTATTAGCAGTAGAAAATACCTCAGGGATCATTTGGTTCAACTACCTCATTTTACGGTTGAGAAAATTCAGTTTTCTGGAAGTGATTTGCCTAAAAGTTGCAAAAATTAGTGACAAAGGTGAGAGGAGAACTCAAGTCTTTCTAGGCTGTGCCCCCATTCTCCTAAATCTGTAAATTCTCCACTGACATTTTATTTTACTATATCACCTTTAAAAAACCATTGTGAAGTGTTATTTGGTTACACTGGATAAAGGAAAGCAGACATTGAAAGAGATTACAACATATTTAATATCTTTGTATTTTTTCTTCCAGTCTTACCGTTATTGGGAAGGCTCAGAGACTTAGGGAATGCAATTCTAACTGTTGTAGATATTTTTGTTATAATTGGCCTTTTGGGATATGGGTATGTGATAAGTGTATTCATATTAAGAAAGTAACTAAATATGTTATAAATGACTATCAGAGGAATCTTTAGAAAAACAAGGCAAACAAAAAAATTGGTAACAACCGTCTTGTCCATATAGTATTTTAGAAATAACACAAACAGGTTTCTATTCCTTTTTCCTTCCTTCCTACACCCTTCCCCCACCCCAGGCAATTTCTGCTTGGGCAATCATCCAACAATCATAAGCAAGTACTTCTAATAATGAGGAAGCATCGCTGAGAGTTCAGGCTGAGCCCAGCCTGTCCCTTGCACATCATTAGGACATCCTTGATGTATTCCTCTGTGGTTTCTTCTTTGGGACCACATCAAAGCCTAAAGTTGACTCTGGTGACCTGAAAAATACAGACACAGTCAATACAATCTTCTTTACATTTGACACATGTGAAAGAAACTGTGGCTTTCCTTGTCCCTGGTGCTTTTCTGATCCCCTCTGTTCCTGCATTTCTTGATAGCTCATGTTCTTTAAGAGACTACAACCATGTGCTGATAGTAATTTTATGAAGTTTTTCTCTCAGTTTTGGAATGACATCTGTTCCAGTCACAATACCAATGGCCAGTCATTTCAACATCTCCATGACATACAAAGACAATGTTTAGATTACTAGGCCTAGATTTTCTCTTTAATTCTTAAAAAGATAGTCTATTCTTCTACTTCCAACTTTCCCATAAAGTTTAAAAGCAAATGGTCTCTAAGGTCTCTTCTAGCTCATAATCCATGAAACTGCCGGTCTCTAAAATGACAGACACTGTTAAAGAAAGCAAGAATGTACAACTCCACATTTGGTCATGAGATCATAGACTGAAAACTGGAGAGTACTTTAGGGGTCTTCTTTTGAACCCTCTTGTAGTATTATAGATGAGGAAATTCAGATCAGGAAAGTTTAATGACTTGCCCCTGAAGCAGCTGATGGTACAAGAGAATGTTGGGCCTAGAATCAGGAAGATGAGTTCAAATGTGACTTGAGACACTTACTAGTCATATGACCCTGGATAAGTCACTTAACCTGTCTGCCTCATTTTCCTTCACTGTAAAATGGGGATTATAATAGAGCTTACCTCACAGGGCTAATGTGAAGACCAAATGAGTTGATTTGTAAAAAGCACAGCACATAGTAGGCATTATTTAAACGCTTATTCTCCTCTATTCCTTACCTCCCCACCACTTGCCCAGTGTCACACAGGTAGTAAATATGACAGGTAAGATTTAAACTCAGGTCCTCAAAGCCATTTTTCCACCATATCACATCACTTTCTTTGGCCTTAAATGAGACAATAAATATGTAACATAAAGGATTTGATGAACTCTTTGTGATATCATCAATGGCCATACTAGAGCTCAGAAGTCAATTATCTTGGAGTAGTAGGGAAAATTTTGCTCTTTCCAACCTTAATCTTGGACTTTAGAAATGAAATTTAACTCTATGAAGGTAGAGCTGAGCAATGGCATAAAACTCAGATACTCAATGCTTTGATTTTGAAGATTTGAAGATTTTCTAGAAGAGAAATTCAATGGTTTCTTAATTGAGCACCCAGAAGCTCCTGCAAAACAACCCAGCAATTAGAGTAATTTGAGAAATTTTAAAGATCCTTTAAAAAGCAATCATAGTGAAAAGGAAAATGACAAATGCTGGAAGGGAATTTGGAAAACCCCCGCTGTTGGTAGAGTAGGGAACTGCTCTAACCATTTTATAGAAAAATTTGTAACTATTCCCAAAGAGCTAACTGTGCATACTCTCTGACCCAGAAATACCACTACAAGGGCTGTATCCCAAAGAGATCAAAGAAAAAGTAAAAAGACCTACTTGTACAAAAATATTTAGAGCAGCTCTTTTTGTGGGAGCAAGGATAGGAAATCAAGGGAATGCCCATCAATTGGGGAATGACTGAACAAGCTGTGGTATATGATTGTGGTGGCATACTATTGTGGTATAATAAATGCCAAGCAGGATGGTTCCAGAAAAACCTGGGAAGTTTTATGTGAATTCATGCAAAGTGAAATGAGCAAAACCAGAGAATATTATGCACAGCAGCAGCAATATTGTAACGATGATGAACTGTGAAAGATGTCACTTCTCTGATCAATATAACGTTTCAAGACAATTCCAAAGGACTCATGTTCAAAAATATTAGCCACTTCCAGAGAGGGAACTAATCAGCTGAATGCAGATTGAAGCATACTTTTTTTTTAATTTTGCTTATTTTTCTTGCCTTTAAAAAAAAGCATGGCTAATATGGAAATAGACTTTGCTTGATTTCATATGTGATAGATATCACACTTTTTGCCTTCTCAATAAGTAGGGGAGGGGCTTGATAATGAGGGAAGGAAAAATTGCAACTCAAATCTTTTTTTAAATGAAGGTTAAAAACAAATAAAAATTTTAAAAGGATATGCAGAAGGAAAAAAGAAAAGACATAGCATAGACAAAGAAAAAGTCTCATTACATTGGACTTAATTGAATTGAATCTGAGAGATAGAAGTGACTTAAAAGGCCACCTCTCTGGTCTGACTTGTACCTAAATTAGTTTCCTCTGCGACATATCCAACAACTGGCCATCCTCTCTCTATTTGAAGACCTTCAGGGAGGGGAACCTGCTTCCTCCCCTAAGGCAGCACATTCCACTTTTGGATTACTCTGTTTGTAAGGGATTCTCCTCCCCAATCTATGCTAGTTTGAGAAAGGGGACGAACTAGTGATGCAAATTACTGAAGTAATGGTAATAGAAAAAAGACAAAGAACCCTAGCTGCTGTTCCAAACCTTGATTATCTCACCAATAGGATTTTTTGATGTTGAAAATAAATAGTGGCAGCATCCAGACTAGGCACTAACTCATAAGAAGATGGTATGAAGTTGGCAAAGAATTTTTGCCAAAATGATTTTGTCGGATATAGACCTCTAAAGTATCATCACTCTCATTTTTCACATGAGGAACATGAGTTTTAGGTAAGTGAAGAGACCTACCCTTGGTTAAGTAAAAAGCTGAAAGGGCATGTAAGCCTGCCCAGAGTGGTCAGATTACACAGTCTGGGTACTTGGCAAGAGGTAGGACTTAGTGTGATTAAACTTTTCCCTGTGAGAAGACTGATGGGGAAGTGGTATTTACATGCCCCTTTTCTCTGGTCAAGAGGAAAATCATAAAAAGACATTTTCCTGTCTTTTTTAAAAGTTCATTTACATTTTTTGTTTTAATTAGTACTAATTCTAGCTTACCCTAAATAAAGATTTGCTTGATTGTAATGGTTCTGCCCATATAATTCATTATTTTTGAATAGACAGTTATAAAAGACAGAGGAACTTTTACTGGCACAATAGGCAGAGAGAAGACACAGAAAGGATGAACCATCTTTGTCTGAATTTCCAGTGTAGAATGAGTTTTCTGCATTCCTTCCTCTCTATTCTGATGTGTGCACATGTATGTTCCTGAGCTATATGGAACAGAATCTTAATGATTTATTAATATTACATAATTCCTTAAAAAACCCAAAAATCAAGCTATATGATTCTGGATCATTAACCTTAGGCATTATTTGAGTCGTCACTAAGTAGTTTTAAGTTGGGGAAAGAGATTGTGTGATTTGTCCTTTGGTTTCAAAGAGGACCATGACATGGGGAAGATGATGCCATGACTTGCAAATCAATTGTATTTAAGCAAAGAAGGGGCTGTGCCAAGTCAGCAGCCTCACTTTCTCCTCCTGAGCCATCTGGGATGATGGCTAGATATAGATCAGGGCAACTGGAGATAGCACAGGATACAGTAGGAGGCATTGAATTTTAAAGGCATTTTTAAGCTAAGGTCTTTCAGAGTTCTGACTTTGACTGAGGCAATGGCCATTCAGTGATTTGGGCTGTTTAAGAAGTGTGTCAAAGGATAGCCTGTTTAATAAAAATGAAAAAAAAATCAACCTAAGAGGGGAAGAGCCTCAGGGTTTCTGGCCAAAAGAAAAACTATTTCTAGGGAACTGGTAAGTAGAAGGAAACTTGATAGTTCACACTCTTCATTCCACTGTTGTCCTTCACAGAAATTTCCTCTCCAGAATGGAGTTGAGAACAGCAATCAGAAGTCATGCCCGATGAGAGGAGAAAGGGAGCGAATGAAAAGGCCTGATGATAGCTACATCCCAAAGGGGGGAGCCAGATAAGTAAATGTTAGTGCATTGCTAACTTGAACATCTTCAACTCCAGACAACTAGAAAAAAAACATTATCCATGATATCTCACTCCTCACCTCTGCCTTTTGAAACCCTAACTCCTTCCAAGGCTCAACTCAAGTTGAGTTTCCTTCAGTGAAAGGCCTTTTCTGATTCCCTCCTGTTTTTAAGTTCCCCCTCACCTTAAAGACAATTTTGTGTTAGTTTTGTATATATTTTGTATTTCATTATCTATGTGCATCTCGTTTCCTCTCAGTAAAGTGTAAATTCTTTGAAGGCAGGGACTGTTTTCATTATATCTTTGCATCCAGAGCATTTTGGAAAATATCTGAAATTGTAGATAATAAATAGCTGTTGAATAACTGAACTGAGTACAGATAACTGTCCTGTCTCATGCTTTTTACTGTCAATTTTTTGGAGAAAGATGGCTGCCTCTGATACTGTTTTTTCCATAACTCCTTGAAGACAGTCTTACATAACTCCCATTTTACTGTACTGAAATGACTCTCTCAAAGGTCATCAGTGACCTCCTAACTGTCAAATCTAATGTTCTTTTTTTAAAGTCTTCCTTCAACTTGACTTTTTTTCCAACTTTTTATACTATTGACCCCTCTACATTTCTTCCCTTGAGGTCAGTGATGCTATATATTCTTTTGGTTCTCAGTAACTCTTCAAACTATTCCTCTTTCACTGACTTCTTGCTGACCACTTATTGAAAATGTTCCCCAAATGTTCGTCTCTTCTTTCTCTACCCTGTTTCCTCTAGTTTCCTTTCTATCATTTCCATGACTTTACTCACTATCTCAATATAAGGGGTTCCCAAATCTCTCTTTTTAGTCTTAACTTCTCTTCTAAGCTCCAGACTCATATCTTTACCTGGCATCTTTACCACTGACACCTCAATTTCAACATATTTCAAACCAAAACATTATTTTTTTCTTTAAATTTGTTCTTCCTTTTGACTTCTGTTTTTTGTCAGTGGTAGCATCATTCATCATTTCTCATGGTCAGAACCACATGGTTGTCTTTGTTTTTTGTTATTTATCTAGTTATTCCAACATCTGCTCTTCTTCCCTTTCAAATGATTCTTCATACTGCTACCAGAATAATCTTTGTTTTGCAAAGATTTGATCATATCATTCCTCTGAAGGTTTCCTATTGTATGCCAAGTAAACAGTAGACTTTTTCCACATTAAAGATAAAGTCCCCTCAGTCCGACACAGCTCTATTCTTCTAGCTTTCTTTCATATTTTACCCACTCACATTTTTAAATAAAACTAAACTGCTCTACTTCTTTGAGCATACCATGGGTTTTTCCATTTCTGTGCCTTTGAAATACCCTCCATGAGCAAGGAATGGTTTACCTGTGAAGTCTATGGAGAAGGAAAGAATTTATGACCAAATAAAAGATAGACAACATTATGAAATGCAAAATGGATGATTTTGATTACATTAAATTGAAAAGTTTTTAAATTAACAAAGTCAATCAACCAAGATTAGAAGGGAAGCAGAAAGCTAGGAAACAATTTTTACAACCTGCGTGTTTGATAAAGGCCTCATTTCTAAAATATGAGAACTGAGTCAAATTAATAAGAATACAAATCATTCTTCAATTGACAAATGGTCAAAGGATATGAACAGGAAGTTTTCAGAGGGAGAAATTAAAGCTATCTATAGTTATACAAAAAAATGCTCTAAATCACTATTGATTAGAGAAATGCAAATCAAAACAACTCTGAGGTACCACTTCACACCTATTGGATTGGATAATATGACAAAAGAGGAAAATAATAAATGTTAGAGAAGCTGTGGGAAAATTGGGATGCATTCATTGTCGGTGGAGTTGTGAGCTGATCCAATCATTCTGGAGAGCAATTTGGAACTATGCTCAAAGGGCTATAAAAGTGTACATACCTATTGACCCAGCAATGCCACTTCTAGGGCTACATCGCAAAACAATCATAAAAACAGGAAAAAGATCCCCATGTACAAAAATATTTGTAGCAACTTTCTTTGTGGTGCAAAGAATTGGAAATTGAGGGGGTATCAACAAGTTGTGGTATATGAATGTAATGGAAAGTTATTGTGCTACAAGAAATGATGCTGAGTGAGGGGAGCAGAACCAGGAGAATGTTATACATTGCAACAATAGCATTGTGCAATGACTGACTTTGATACACTTAGCGATGCAAGGATCTTTAACATCTCCAAAACACTCATGATGGAAAATGCTACCCACATTCAGAGAATGAATTTTGGAGTTTGAATGCAGATGGAAGCATACTATTTGCTCTCCTTTTGTTGTTTTGTTTTGTTTCTTCTTTCTCATCATTTCTCCCATTAGGTCTAATTCTTCTTTACATCATGATGAATGTGAAAATATGTTTAACATAAATGTTTAAGTAGAGCCTAAAAAAAAATATCCTCCATCAAGTGTCCATTGAAATGACAACTCAACTATTGAAACCCTCCCCTTGTTGATAATGATTTTCCCTATTAAACCTCATATAACACTTTTTTGTACCATTTTTATGCATTTATCGCATATTATTACATATCTATATCCATCTGTTTTTGTCTCCCCCTCCCCATGTATGTTAGATTGTATGCTTCCTGAAATCACAGATTATGCTTCATCAAAACTCTGTAACCCCATCTGCTGGGACAGTGCTTTGCACAGAAAACACACCGAATAAAGGCTTGTTGAAAGAATATATTAATCACTACTTGCTGATTCAGAAGGCATTTCATAATTTTATAATTTTTTAGCTCTCAATAGCAAAATACCCACAACTCACATTTGCTTAACACTTAAGAGTTTTTAAAAGCATTTTCTATGCAATATGTTGGTAAATAGAGATTCATAATTGCTAGAAGGCTATATAAGCCAGTTTTATTGTATTTATGTATGAACTATCTTAGAGAAGCCAAGCATTTTCTTGGGGAAGTATCTTTCATTTCCCAATAAATGCAGATTCTTAAGAAAATCAAGGTAAATATTCATAGAAAAGGTAAATAGAACTTCCTCATTATTTCTGCCAAATCACTGTCATTCTTGGTCTTTTTCCTGAAGAATTGTTCAGGCCTTTGATGAGGCTGTTGCGTTAGAGCTAGGTAAGGAGTATGATGGAGTTGAAACTGTCACAAAAAGACACTGTGTTGGGTAGCGAAATTGTGTGAAACGACCCAGGGCTCCCTTTGTAATGTGTTTTGTTTGACTTGCTCCACTGTGACTTTCCCCAGCTTGGGACCATTGCTATGGTCCCTGGTCAGCCTTTTAGAGCTGGTTATCCTGGGAAATTTAGCTTGACCCAGCAAAACATTTTGTTTACTCTCTCAAATGATGACATGGCCCATCCCTTCTTTCCTCTGGAGGGTTCTCTCTCAGGCTCTGTTAATTGCTCCTAATCAGGGACAGGTGTCAGGTTCATCTTCCCATGGGAGAGGGCTCAGACAAGAATACTTCTAATCTTTGGTTATTGCTTTTGAATTTTAGTTTCTGCTGTTTTCTGAACCTTTATGAAATGTTTTGTTATTTTCTGGTTTATAAAAATGTACTTGCTCTTCACCTATTCATTATATCTGTTATTTATTACATTTCTAGTACAATGTAATGTATGACACTGTCAAAATTAATAATATGTTAGTGGCTCAAAATATTCATTCCTTTACTAAAAATAGATTAAGGACATTTAAGTTGTAATTGCCAGGTGTTGGACTACCTGATAAAATAAGACTACAAATCGTTTTCTGAATGTGAATAAATAGAGGTTTGAGATTCCTTTTTCCCTAAAAAGGGATAAATGCAATGACATTAAAAGAAATTTGGACTATGCTAATTTGAAATTTAGGATTATTTGTTCAGAGGCCCAATTTACATTTATCTTTGCATGAGGAAAGGGGGAAGATATAATCTACTTGTGGCACCTGGGATGCATTCAAACTTGGGTCCCCAGTAAACTACTCTAGGTTCTAGGTACTTTGTGAATCAAAATTCTCTCCAAACCATTGATCCCACCAAATCCTAAGTTCCCCCACCCCCACTGTGTTTAGCCACTAGTTAGCCACAAGATACAATTAATTCACAACAAAAGCATTTAATGAAATAACATGGTAATAAGATATCAACAGAGCATTCCTCCATAAACTTTGAGGTATCCCACAAATACAGAAACTCTCAGTAAGAAGAATCAACATGCATATGAATCACTACGTTGCATAAATACATGGGGAATAAATATCACTCTATCAACAAGCATTTATTAAGAACCTACTATGTGTCAGATACTACGTTTGATGCTGGGCTAATGAAACCATCCTTGCTCTCAGGAAACTGACATTAAATTTATCAATTTAATGTCAATATCAATCAAATGCCAATTTATCAATAATTTATTAAATTATTGAGTGCTTACTATGTACCAGACACTGAGTGAAGAGCCAGAGGTACAAAGGAAAAACAAAAATAGCCCTTGAGGAGCTTACATGCTAGGGGAAAGACAAAATCTATAAAAATAGGTAGATAAAAAATACATAAAGAGGAGAGAGAAGATAACTATAGAAAGGGAAGCACTAGCAGATGGGGGTAAGAGCAGGTAAAGGGATGGGATGAGGACCATTAAAAGTCTCTTGTAGTTGAGGTGTCATTTGAGCTGAGTTTTGAAGGAAACCAGGAAATTCTAAAAGGGGAAGTGAGATGGAAAAGCTTTCTAGATTTGAGAAACAAACTGCAAAGACATGGCAACGGAAGTTGGAATATTATGTATAAGGAGCAGTAAGAGGGTCAGTATGGCTGGACTGTAGTTTATGGAGAGCAATTAAATGTAAAAAGACTGAGTTTTTTTGCTCAACTATTCTCATTGGTTACGAAGGTTTTTTTCTTCTTCTTGCTTTTAATTGGGAGAGGGGCTAGGAGAGAGAAAGGGAGTTAGCAATAGTGGTGCCAAAAAAAAAAAAGAGAGAGATCCATTGAAAGATTTCTTTTTTTTTAGTGCTTGGGAAAGCAGAAAAAGTTCAAAAGAAAGCACAGATGATCAGGGCAGTTATGACAGAAATAAATGGAATTTGTTATGTTTACCTGAAAAAAATAAATGGTATAAAATGGGGAATAACAGTTTATATACAATCCTCTTTTTTTTCTGTTGTGTATAGGGAAATGCTTATTTTGTGTGTGTGTGTTTAAGTTCAGAATAAAAATGATAAAAACTTTTAAAAGAGAGATCATCAGTAACCTTAGAGAGAGCAGATTTTATTGAGCAATATCAGAAGCCATATGGCAAAGTGTTCAAGAGTGAGGAAGTAGAGGCAACAAGATATTTCCAGTAGATTGAGAAAGAGAAGAGAAATACAGGATGAAAGTAGAAAGGCTGGTAGGGTCTAATGAAGGCTATTTTTTAAAAGATCATTGAGTCTTGGAAATGGCTGAAGGTAATAGGAAAGGAGCCAGTAGAAAGGGGAAAATTGGAAAAGACAAATTCTTCTTTGCAGGGTTGGGAGTGTGTGGGATAGGATCAAGGATACAGGTGGAGGGGTTGGCATTGATAAAAAAGGACCATCTCATTTTTTAAAACTGGAAGAGAAAACAGTGGAAGATAATGAGAAGTTGTGATGAGGTTGAAGAATAGTTAAGAGGGTTGAGGAATAGGGTAGGGATGCAAAGATAAAAAGTTGTGATCAGATAGAGGAATCTCAAGATTTTTTTTTAATCATCTCCCATTACAAGCCCCTGAGTCATCAATTCATCCTATTTAACAACCAGGTAGGGGATTCTTCATCATCATTTGGACCAAACCTACATACTTGGATAGAAGTAAGATTCCTTCAAGTTTCCAATGACTTCCATTTGCCTATCTTTCATACAAATGTACCTAGAACTCTCCAGCTGTACTTCAGTGGTTGTGGCTGCATTAACATGGACTTTTAACTTGAAGGTCCTAGATGGATTCAGACAAAAGAATCACCGAATTCTAGAGTTAGAAAGGATCTCAGTGGCCAGAGAGTTCAACCTATGTCTGAAAGGAATCCTTATTACACTGTACATGTATGTTGTTAGGTGGCATGGTGGATAAAGCGTTGAGTTCAAATTCCGCCTCAGACATTGCCTAGATGTGTGACCTTGGGCAAGTCAATTTACCTCTGTTTTCCTCAGTTTTCTCAACTGTAACATGAGTATAATACACCTACTTTGCAGGGTTGTTGTAAGGATGATCCTGAGATAATCTTTGTACAGCCTTTCGCACAGTGCCTGGCATATAGACTGCACTATTTACAAATTAGCTATATACCTGAGAAGTAATCTTCTAGCTTGAAGACCTCCAATGAGTGGCACCCAACTACCTCCAGAAGCATCACCTGCTACTTTTGGATGACTCATTATTAGAAGTTTTTCTTGACATGAAATTGACTCCTTACAACTATAATGCATTTTTCCTAGTTTTCCTGCTGGGGTCAAGAACATGTCCAGTCTCTTTACATCTCTTGATAACCCTTCTGATACTTGAGGATAGGTGTCATGTCCTCTTGGTGTTCTCTCTCCTACAGGTTAAACATTCCCATTTCCTTCAACTGATCCTTAGAGAATGAGAACTCAAGTCACTTCACTGACCTGCTTTCCATTCTCTGATGCTGTCTTACCTAATGGTTAGACAATGGTTAAGCTACAGTACTCAGAACTAAACACAATGCTCTTACATATGGTCTAGTAAGGGAGAATACATAATGAATATCACCTTTTTTCTTCCTGGAAGCCTAGCATCTCAGTTTTTCTGTCTGCTTCTTCATATTGCCAGTTAATACTGGGCTTGTGGTCCACTAAAAAGAGAAAAACACCTATGTGTGTGTAAAAATTTTTAAAAAGCAACAGAAGTAAAATAAAATTATTCCTTTCTTAAAATACACTAGGGAATAAAGATGAAGGCAGGATGGAAAGAAATAAAAATGACATTGAAAGAATAGAACTGAAACACTA
Organism: Potorous gilbertii; assembly: GCA_028658325.1. Classification (NCBI taxonomy): domain Eukaryota; kingdom Metazoa; phylum Chordata; class Mammalia; order Diprotodontia; family Potoroidae; genus Potorous; species Potorous gilbertii. Next base: position 355,894,246 of record CM053771.1, read on the forward strand.
TGGAATGAATCTCACAACCCCTCTGATGGTTAATTCAACATATTTTTTGGTGAAATTAAACTCTAGGATGGGAGAAAGAAGGTAGAAGATGGAAGGGATGTGTGATTTCCTTAATCAAGCCAATTATAGACAATAAAGTGAAAATAGCTATTCTCACCTCTAATCCAGAAGAAGGGTTATGTGTGGGTGAGTGGGTAAGAAGGCAAAGTGAGAGACTAGAACAGGGCAAAAGAAAGAAAGTAGGAAATCTTGTTTTGATGGTGGGAAAGAGTTCTACTGAAGAACACCCCCATAGAAAGAGAGATAAATGCTGTAAAGAAAGATGAGGACCTTGCAATGGGTATAACCTACAGAGATTTTGGTGTACAAAGAGATTACCAACTCTAATAGAATGTGGGGCTTCCATGAACAACGTCTTTATTTGGGAGAAGGGGAATTACAACTCTTGGGGGCAACTGACATCCAGAAGGGTGGGAAGGCATGGGCCTAGAAAGGCAATTCCATGTCACATGGGAAAGAAAATGATTATGGGGAGGACAGGGTGTAGAACTGGTTTGCATGATCAAGGACACAGGGAAATTTCTACTACTGGAGGCAATAATTCTATCCTAACTGCCTCCCATAGGAATAGATACCCCTAAGACTGAAATACAACAGAAAAAAATTAGCAGGGGGAGGATCAGATCTACAAGGAAATAGTATTGAAATTATTTAGAAGAGGGAACTCAAAATTGGTATTTTGGAAACTTTTGATTGAGATATGAGGTCTTTATTAACATGCTGTCAAAAAAGTTCCCCTACCCCCCAGCCCCCCTGTTTCCTGCTTCTTGGCTGTGTTGACTTTGTGCAAAATCTTCTTAATTTAATGTAATCAAAAGAATGCATTTTATATCCCTGTGGTATTACCCTTTATATCTAAATCATGTACCCATTTTGACCTTATCTTGGTATATACAGTGTGAAATATTGGTCTATACCTAATTTCTGCCAAACTGCTTTCCAGTTTTTCCAGAAGTTTTGGTCAAATAGTGAGTTCTTGTCCCCAAAGTTTGGACATTTGCATTTATCAAACACTAGATTACTGTGGTCATTTCTAATTGTGTGTTGTGTACTCAGTATATTCCACTGATCTATCACTCTATTTCTTAGCCAGTGCAGGTTATTTATCACTTTATAATACAGTTTGAGATCTGGTATAACTAGACCATCTTCCCTTGCATTTTTTTCATAATTTCCCTTGATGTGATTGACCTTTTGTCTTCCAGATGAATTTTGTTATTTTTTTCTAACTCTATAAAATATACTTTTTTTGTAGTTTGGTTGGTATGGCACTGATTAGCCACATTTTTAAAATAATTCAGAAATATCCTGCTGCAATTCCATGTTCTCTTAGGAATAAACAAGATTGTGTGTTTCATCAGATGTCAGTTTAATTTTCTTTGCTTTAAATCTTTATTTAGAAATGCTTGCAATCTTTTTATTTTCTTCCCTGTTGATTTATCTGCTTGTGCCCTAGATTTTTGACGAGTTTTCTTGCTCTTGAGATCTTTGATGATTTTAGTCTTTATCTGTAATGTTCCCCTCACATTCACTGGTTTACTCCTTATTTGATATTAGGTTACCTCCAGGGCTAGACTACAAAGCTGTGTCAGTCTTCTCCCCAGTTGGGAAATGGACTTTTCTCAGGCTTTGGTCTTTTGCCTCAGGTAACTGCTGGAGGGTCTGAACTGGCCTCAACTCTATGCGAATACTCTATACTTCAGACCTGCTATGGGATCATTTGCTAGCTTCCTGCCTTGGCTCCTTCAGCTCCTTAATTCTGTGGTTGGGCTGAGTTAGTACCTGCCATTTTTGTAGGCTTAGGGGAGGAATCAGTGTTCTGGGCAAAGTTATTGCTGTCTGGTAATTTCCTTAAGGGTGACCCCAAGTAGGGAGGATATTGCCTTCCTATTCACAATTCTGTGGATGTCTGTTGCTTGTTTCAATGGAATGCTGGAGGAATGTTTTATTGTATTGCATTGTATTGTATTAGTACAAAAATTCCTGAGTGGGTCCCAGAGTTTGAGACTGTGGGTCTGTTTGTGAACCTTTTCTCAGCATAGGGGCTAGTGGTTAAGGGGCACTTAGTGAGTTCCTTATGGATTAGTATTTCTAGTATTTATTTATAAGGCTGTTACCTTATTGGATATCATAGTTTCATGTCCTGTTGACCGTAACTGGCATACCTGTGGAGTATAATTCCTATTTTTTTCCTTTTTGAAACTTTTTTTTTCATATTTTGAATTTAAACACCCCAAAAGAGGATTCTTCTGCCCAGAGAAGAAAAAAAGGAGTTTTAAAAATGAATTCATGAATCTCCATTTCACGTATGTTGAAAAGTATAGAATAAATTCTATATATTACTTTCTAAGCTATCCCACGTGTCCATGCTTCCTTCTAAATTTCTTTGTGTTCTATGGTGTAAAAGAAAAAAAATTTCAATGACCTTTTTTTTTGTGTGTCACTATGGACAAAGTCTTTTTCCTTCTCCACCTCAATATTTCTTCAGTTAGCAGAAAGAAAGGGAAAAAACCCACAAAAACTTTGTCAAAAATAAGCTTAGTCAAGCAAAAGGAATCCATGTCCAAAATGTATGTCTGCATTTTGTGTCTATTATCTTTCTGTTAGGAGGTAGTTAATGTGCTTCATCATAGGTCCTGTGGAGAAAGAGTTGATCATCATATTGATCAGAGTTTTTAAGTTTTTCAAAAATGTTATTCTTTATCCTAGCATTGATCTCATTTAAATTATTTTCCTGATTCCACTTGAATTAGGTCACGCAACCCAGGATTATTTAAAATCATCTCTTTCATAATTTCTTATAGTGTAATAAAATTACATTACATTACTATTCTGGACAGCTAGATGACTTGATGGAATAGTGGATAGAGTGCCTGACCTGGAATCAGGAAGACTCATCTTTATGTGTTAATATCTGATCTCAGACACTTACTAGCTGCGTGACCCTGGGTAAGTCACTTAACACTGTTTGCCTCAGTTTCCTCATCTGTAAAATGAGTTGGAGAAAGAAATGGCAAACCACTCCCGTATCTTTGCCAAGAAAACACCAAATGAGGTCATAGAGAGTTGGACAAAACAGAGCAATCACAGCACCTTAATATTTCATAATTTATCCAGTCATTCCTCACAATAGTCTAAGAAGCAATCCTAAGGCATGTTCTTGTATTCTAGCACAATGGCTAGCACGAATGTTACCTGTTATCAACATTATTAATTCATTTATTTTTCCCTCTTGAGAATTTTTTGAGAAATAGTGAGAACTGGAGAAAATGACTAGTCTTCTATTTTGTTGGTCATAGGATATGAAAGTCTAGAAGTCAATTTCATCTTAATTAGAATCAACCTAACATTTGAACTTGTCAATATCTGGTATCCTGACTGTTAATCAACAGATTAGCTATCTTCAGCTTTATATAATTGATAGATTATACAATTCAAATTCAAATAAAAAATATTAAACAACAAAAAGCCAAGTGAAAATTCCTCCATTTGAGACCCAGTTCACTTTAAATGATTAAAAATAAGACTTCGAGACATCATTCAACCACTATCAGATACACCTAACTGTATTATCATTTAGTTCACATTTTTTCATCTTTCCCTACAGTAATAAGATGAGGTACTTTGTCAAACAGTTTGCTAAAATCTAGGCAAACAATATTTTATATATATTCACTTGATTTGCCAATTCAAAAACCCTGGCAAAAAAATAAGATTAGGTCTGCTTTTGATGAAGCTTTTTATAATATCTGCTTCCTCTTCCAGATGTTCACTAGCCCTCTTTCCAATGGTTAGAGTTAGAATTTTTCTAAATATTGAAGTCAAGTTGATTGGTTTGTATTCACAGAATCTGTTTTTTTCCCTTTTTTGAAAATTAGGACAAAATTTGTCCTTCTCTAGGCCAATGTCATCTCTTTTGTTTTACACAATATTACAAATATTACCCTATTCATTTCTTTATTCTGTTTTCCACCCAATATTACTATTTCCTCTTTACCCCAGTTTCATTTTCTTTAGCTTCTCTTGCCAGCCTGAAATCATTCTGAGGTTTAGCATTCCTGATGCTATTTTTATAGGACTATACCATAATCATATTGATTTACTGTTACCTGATCTTTACATTTATGTTTTTTTAAGTTGGTTGGTAAGTTCCTTGAATATCCACATTAGTTTCTTTAAACAAATTCAGTTTTTTAGCCTCAATTGAATTGTTTCCATTTTTGCTTTCAGAATTTTTTTTTTTTAGTATTTCCAGTCCTATGAAGTTGACTTCCCTTGCAGCATTTATTCTATGAGATCCTACCTATTTTTCTCTAACCCAATTGAGATCTATTTTCCCCAGATCTAAGGTGAGTTTTGGACAATGCTTGGTTTTCCTCTGGATTTAGAGCATTTTTTTCATGTGATTATTGATAGCTTAGATTTCTTCTTCTGAAAACTGCCTGTTCATGTCCTTTGAGCATTTATCAATAGGGGAATGACTGGAAAATGATGAAAAAGTAAATTAAAACTATTCTGGCTTAGTTTGCTCATGAGCAATTAATTTTTGTCCAGTTGTTTAGACTGTCTTTATTTGTGTAATTGTGTTCATAAAGTCCCTGGGTTTGTCTTGCCAGGTACACTAGCAAGCATTTTTTTTTTATTTTCCCAATTATTTTAAATGAGATTTCTTTGTAGATCTCTTCCTGCTGGATTTTGTTGATCATACATAGAAATATTAATACTTTTTACGAGTTTATTTGATATCAAGCAACTTTGCTAATGTTGTAAATTGTTTCAAGTAGCTTTTAGTTGATTCTCTAGGATTCTATGTATGACATCATATCCTCTGCAAAGAATGATAGTTTTATTTCCTCATTATCTATTCTTATTCTTTCAATGTCTTTTACTTATTTCATTGCTATAGCTAGCGTTTATAAAAACAGTCTAAAATTGTAGTGATAATAGCCTTTTTTGCTTCACTCTTGATTTTACTGGGAAGGCTTAAAATTTATCCTTATTACAGATAAACCTTGTTCTTGATTTTTGATAGATATTACTTATGATTTTCAGAAAGACTTCATTTATTCCTAAACTTTTCAGTGTCTTTAATAGGAATGGGTATTATATTTTGTTAAAATTTTCTATCTCTGTATTTTTATTATCTGTATCATACTATTTTTCAAATGATTTTTGTTGTTGACATGAATTATACTGATAGTTTTCCTAATATTGAAGTGATCCTACATTCTTGGTATAAATCCTAGCTGGTCATAGTATATGACCCTTGTGATATGTTGCTGAAATCTCTATGGTAGTGTTTTATTTAATTTTTTGTATCAACATTCTGATATCTGTATCAATATTCATTAGAAAAATTGGCCTATACTTTTCTTTCTCTGTTTTGATGTCCTTGGTTTAGATATCTAAATCATGTCTGTGTTCATAGGAGAATGTGGTAGGACTCTTTGCCTATTTTTTCGCAATAGTTTATTTAGTATTGGAATTAATTGTTCCTTAAATGTTTGGTAGAATTCACTTGTAAATCCATCTGGTCCTACAGATATTTTCTTTGGGGCCTCATTTATGGCTTGTTCAATTTCTTTTTTCTAAAATATGGTGATTGAAGTATTCTATTTCCTCTTCCGTTACCCTGAGCAATATATATTTTTATAAATATTTATCCATTTCATTTAGATTGTCAGTTTTACTGGCATACAATTGGGCAAAATACTCTTAATAATTGCTTTAATTTCATCTTCATTGGTAGTATATTCACCCTTTACCATACTAGTAATTTGATTTTCTTCTTTTTAAAAAAATCAAATTAACCAGTAATTTATCTATTTTATTGCTCCCCCCACATAAAATCAGCTTCCAATTTTTACTTCTAATTTTATTTATTTTTCCTTTGACTTTCAGGATTTCCATTTTGGTGTCTAATTGGAGATTTAAAATTTGTTCTTTTTCTAGTTTTTTTTGCAATTCACTGATCTGCTCTCTCTTTTATTGAAGTAAGCATTTAGAGATATAATTTTCTCTGTAATTACTGCTTTGGCTGCATCCCAGAAATGTTTATTATGCTATCTTATTCTTTTTAATGAAATTATTGATTGTTTCTATAACTGGAATTTGATTATAATATTCTTTGTTGTTTTCATTTTGGAATCTGTTTCAGGAGGTGATTGTGGATACTTTCAATTTCTATTCTGTCCTCAGTTTTTAAGTTTCAGTCTCTTTTTTGATCATGATTTTTAGGTAGTCCAATAATTTTGTACTATCTCTCCTTGGTCTGTTTTCATAGTCAATTGTTTTTCTGATATTACACTTTTCCTTATTTCCCCATTGTTTTCATTTTGTTTTATTGTTTCTTGATGTTGCATAGAGTCACTAACTTCCACTTGTCCCATTCTAATTTTTAAGGAATTATTTTCTTCAGGGAGCTTTTCCACCTCTTTTTTCACTTGGCCAATTCTTCTTTTTAAGTTCTTTTCTTCACTGAGATTTTGTACCTCTTTCACCATTTAACCAATTCTGTTTTTTAAAGTGCTGTTTTCTTCAGTATATTTTTGCTCCCTTTACCAAGCTGTTCACTGTTTTTTCATAGTTTTCTTGTATCCCTCTCATTTCTCAGTTTTTCCTCTACCAACTCTTATTCAACTTTTAAATTTTCTTTTAAACTTTTCAAGGAATTTATGTTGGGCTTGTGTCCAATTTGCATTCTTCTTTGAGGCTTTGCTTGTAGATTTTGACATTATTGTCTTTTTAGTTTATTTTTTGTTTTCCCCAGACACTTCAGTAGATTTTTAAGGTCAAGTTCTTTTTGTTGTTGCTGTTTGCTCATTTTTCCAGGTATTTTTCTTGACTTTCAACTTTGTATTAAAATTGAGTTTTACTTATGCTATGTGCGTGTGTGTGTGCATGCGCGCATGTATATGTGTGTAACATTGCCCCAAGATTCAGTCTTTTTCACTCTTCTGCTTTCACAGCTAGTTTTGGTGATCTGTAAATTTTTGGTGCTTCCAAAGTGAGATGATTTAGGTAGGTGTGTGGTCACTGATCTCCTGATCTGTTCTCTGGTCCTTATCCAGGCAGATTATTCCTTGTAGTAAACATTATTTTGCCTCAGATCCTTTGCTCCCTTGTGACCACAAGCACTCTTCTCCACCCTGGTACTGTGACCTTTAAGTGGGTATGAATTGCTTAACAGCACCATGTCTGGCACCCAGTGTTAGCACAGCATTCTCTGTAATCTCTTTTTGACTGGTTCTTCAATCCCCTATCTGAGCTGAAAGCTCCTGAAATGGCCTCTGATGCTATTATTACTACTAAGTCTCATACCTAGTGTTACCACCACTTGTGCTCTAGGATAGACCTAAGCCCAAGGTCACAGACTTCTCCTTCTGACCTCCTCATTTGCCTTGGGTTGGAAAAAATGTCTCACTCTCTTTTATTGGCTCTGCTGATCCAGAATTCAATTTGAGGCATTATTTTACAGTTGTTTGGATGGGAACATTAGGAAAGTTAGATTACAGAGAAAACTTTAATAGTTGGAGATGTGAATGAAGTATATTCCAGGCATGGAGTATAGCTTCCACAAATACATGAAAATGAAAGCAGGCAAATGAGTTTGGGAACTAATTATAGGTCAAGTTTGGCTCCAGTGTAGCCAAATGGAAGTCATTAAATATTAGGGTAAATAGTTTACATCTTATTCTAGAGACCATAGGGAGCAACAGAAAGTTTCTGAGAGAATTACATGCCAGACCTAAACATTAGGAAGTTCATTTTGACAATCATGAAGGGTAGATTAGAAAGAAGACAGGGACCTGGAAAATCAGTTCAAATTAAAGGTGATAACCCTGACCCAAGAGGGTAGATATGTGAGTAGAAATAAGGGAAAGGAAAGGAAAGATGCTAAGGAAGTAGGACTGATAGACTTGTCAGTTGATTGGATGTGGGGTGGAGGGTAAGGAAGATGGAGCATTTTAAGGCTTGGGATTTGGGGGTACCCCTTGAGCACAGTAGAGTCATCAGTGGAAATAAGGATTTGGAGAGGTTAAGGTTAGGGGAAGAGTGATTTTAGATAAAGAGTGATTTAGTTTGAGTTGGTGGTGCTGATAAGATGTAAGATCAATGTCCAGTATGCAGGTGGATAGGGAAGATCAATGGTGAAGGATGCTACTGTGTTCCTGACAAGAGCTAATGGGCTCAAGATGCAGAACAAGCCATACTTTTTCAGACATGGACAACATAGGGATTTGTTTTGCTTGAGTATGCATTTTTGTTAGAATGGCTTTATTTATTGTTTTCTTTTTTTCCCCAATTAGCAGCAGATGGGAAGGAAAGGAACAATTGACACTTGTCCTCAAGGAGAAAAGAAAGGAAATGAAAAGGAAGAAAAGAAGGTTACTGAAGCATTTTTAAATGAACAGAATAGAAGGAAAGCCAGAAACAACCACAGAAAATCAGGAGAGCTCTAAAAGTTGCATGTTGAATTGATTGTGATCATTCAGCAAATGGAATTTATTAAGTGCTTACTAGAAGCAGCTAGGTTGTCCAGTGGATGGTGGAGTCAGCAGGACCTGAGTTCAAATCTAACTTTAGACACTAACTGTTTGACTCTGGGCAAGTCACTTAACCTTTGCCTGTTTCAGTTTTCTCAACTCCAAAATGTAAATAATAGCACTTACCTCCCACAGTTGTTGTAAAGATCAAATGAAATACTATTTGTTAAAGCATTTCGCATAGTACCTGGTATATAGCAACACTTAAATAAATGTTTATTCCCTTATTCTCTATTATGTACCAAGTAGTTTTACAGTTTCATGTATAGTTCTCTTTTTTTTCAACCAAGTATATGGAAATACACAATTTATTTGGAGTTTGCTGAATTCAGAATAAAAAAATTAAAAAGAGAGATAGGAATGGAGCTCCAGGAAGAGAATGGAGCTGGATATGTAGGTTGGAAAATCATTAGCTGTAGGAAAGGATTAATTCCCTCAAGCAAGAGTTTAAAAGAACAGAAGACAAGCGGCTGAGGACAGAGCCAAACCTACACTCAGGAAATGAAAGTTGGGGAATGAAACTGGGAAGGAGTTACTGATCTTTGACCAGTTCCTAAAACATAAAAACAGACATCATAAAACTAACTTTTCTGTTTAGAATGAATTTAAATGTTTCCTTAAAGAGAAGGCCTCCATCTTAGTCTGATGAGAAGGTAAATGAGCTAAAAATAAAGGCTTAGATTCCTGCCTCTCCTTAAATGTGGCTGCCACTAATAATAATTCACATTCACATAACATTTTAAGGTTTATAAAGAGTTTTCTTCAAAAAAAAACCATAGTATGAATATTATCTTTTTTTCAAATGAGAATATTTATGTGCATAGAAATTAGATGTTTGACAAGTGCTAATCAGTGTCATACTTTGAATTTGAACCCATGTTTTTTGGCTGTTAAGACCCACTATGGCCTTTCCACTCCACTTCCACTCTACTCCAACATCACACTAATGTGAGAATCAGTGTCATTTACAAGAACAGAGTATTATATGGAGTTACTCAATATGGCACCATTCAGTGGTATATAAGTATAGTGACCTCTGTGAGCAACTATTTCTCTGCCTTATCCTCCTCCCACTCTGTAAGTACAAGGTGACACTTACTCAGAGAGCAGCATAGCCTAGAAAGGTCAGATTTATTTACTATCTCACTTCACTACATGACAAAAGGCAGCTTAGGATCTATGATTTTATTGGAAAGGTACTTCTTTTCCACTGAAAGGACTGGACACAGTTTTTTCAAACCTTCTTATTCTGTGTGATCTTTGGGCCATGTTTTCCATAGAATTTTTTTAAAGTAAATATTCTACCTAACATGCTAGAGGCCTTTATCAATATATTTAGTTGATGATTTGGCACTTCCTTGGTTGTTCATTTATTGTATTTCATTCTTACTAAATAACTTGTCCAGTGTCTTTCTTTACTCTTACACATCCTTGGTAACTTTTTTACATTATTTCTCCTCTTAGAATTCCATGACTTACAGTCATATAGGATAATGAAGGGAAGTTAGGTGTTAAAAAGATTGGCTTTAGTGGTAGACATCAGTTTGGAATCATTGTAGCATATTCCAAATGCAATCCAACTTGATGTTCTATTTTATTTAATCTCAACCCAATTTGTTGCATCAGCTGTACAAGATAAATATATGTATGTGTGTATATGTATAAAATTAATCCATATAATACGTGTGTCTACATGTGTATTATATGGATTAATTTGACAGTTTGCCATTGTCTATTTTCTGGACAATGTATATTTTTATCTGCTCTATTTTTGCATGGAGAATAGTTCACCTAATTTCTTTCACACCACTTTGGATCTCCCTGAGACTTTTTAGAGTTCAGGTGCTTAATGCAATTAGTTCAATGTCATCTATGAATCTGACATTTTGGAGAGACTTTCCATCAGGAGGGAATTCCTTTTTTGTTTGTATTTTATGCAATGTAATGCTCTTCCTTGATAATGAGAGGTGATACGGAACAGAAATACGATTCCTGGGTCTGGGGTCTGTAATGCCAATCATGGCAGCACAGCTGAGGACTGCTTCTGTGAATAATTATAAGGGTCTAATTGCATAGTATGGTGAACTCTCTATTTGTTCATCAATAAACTAAACAGTGTTCAACAAAATAAAGCCTAACATTTGTAGCAACATCCTTAAGCAAAACATATCATCTAATACATTTACATATCTCATAACACCCAGTATATCATATAATGCATAGCATATATCATTGAATTCTCAAAGTCAGGGGGTTCCAAGCTAGGGTCTTCCCTAGAATCCTTAAGAGGTAGCAGAAAACACCACACCATCCATCCATAGGTCATTGTAAGAACAATCTTCTTAATCAATACACAGTGTCCAAGTAAAGTCTTCTCTTGTCTTGACTCAAGGCTGACTTCCAAACCCTATGGCTCCTCCTCTGTGGGCCAACCACTCCCAGCTCTTGCCTGGGTTCACAAGCAGGCACCTCTCTGCTCCTGCTCCTTGTCTCAGCTCATGGGGATTGTTGCACTTCAAACTCTTCCTGCTTCTGCCTGACAGCAGGCTCCAAAGACTCCTGTCTACAGCTTCTGTTTCTAGGAAAACAAAGCTTAACAGGGCTATAACAATATTTATACACATTACCAATGTCATCATCTTGATTGACTCATAAGGACCAAGAGACAAGACCTCTATCTGAGAAATCAACACAGAACAACAGACAAGACTTCTGTCTGATTAATCAACACAGATCAACAGACAGGGCTTCTGTGTGAGAAATCAATACAGATCAACAGACAGGGCTTCTGTGTGAGGAACCAACACAGATCAACAGACAGGGCTTCTGTGTGAGGAATCAACACAGATCAACAGACAGGACTTCTGTGTGAGGAATCAGTACAGATCAACAGACAGGACTTCTGTCTGAGGAATGAACACAAATCAACAAACAGGGCTCCTGACATCACAAACATTTTTTCTATTAGGCCTCCCAAAAAGCTAGTTCCCCTAGCCTGCTCTTGGTCTCAGTTTCCTCATCTGTAAGAAAAGCATTTTGGACTCGATGACCTTAAATTCTAAATAACCTTCCAGTACTAAACCTATGATCTTGTGAAAACATTAGGGTTATCCTATATCTGTCTCTGCATTATAAGTATTCAGATGCTTACATAACAATAGCAATTATGCCCAGGAAAATCTTAGATTCTAGTATAACTCACTGTTGTTTCACCTTCAACATTGGTTCTCTGTAACAAAAAACATTTATTAACTATCTAATATATGCAAGGAGTTGCCCTAAGTGGTGAGAAAGTTACAAAATTTAGATCACAGCTCCCTAAGCTCAGTTTCCTCATATGAAAAATGAAGGTGTTGGACAAAATGGCCTCTAAAGTCCCTGCCAGCTTTAAATTTATGAACCTATGAACTCCTGTGTCTACCAAGGTTCTGTCCTGATCCTTTTTTCTTCTCTTCTGATGCTTTCTTGTTATTTCTTCCACTTCAATGATAGAAGACTTCCAATTTATGTACTCAACTTCAATCTCTTTCTCATGTTCCAGTCTCATATCTAACTGCATGCTGGATTTCTCCACCTTGATGCTCCACCAATACCTCAAACTCAACATGTTCAAAATTAACTAATCTTTTTTTCCCCTAAACTTGTTGCTTCTTCAGGTTCCCTATTTCTTTTTATGGCACCACCATCCTCAAATGAGGGGCAGTTAGGTGGCATAGCAGGTAATGTGCTGAGTCTGGAGTCAGAAGACTCTTCTTTGTGAGTTCAAATCTGGCCTAAGATGCTAGCTGTAAGTCTATGCCTCAGTTTCTTCATCTGTAAAATGAGCTGGAGAAGGAAATGGCAAATCACTCTAGTATCTCTGTCAAAAAAAGCCTCAAAAGGGGTCATGAAGAGTCAGGCACAACTAAAATGACTGAACAACAATAGATATCCCCAAATTAGACAATAATACCACAAGTCACAAAATTGTAAAGTCTCAGTAATTTTTTATTCTTCCTACCCTGTCAACTCTCACATGTAATCATTTACTAAATTCTGTTATTACACATCTATGACATCTCTCATATGAATCTCTTGTTCTCCACTAATATAATCACCACTACAATTCAGGTTGTTAGGAACTCTATGTAGGACTATTGGAATAGCATATTAATTGTTTTTCCTGCTGTTAAAACTTTGCCTCCTTTAATATGTATTTAACTAGCTGGACATAGGTGTGACTCCTGCTCCAAGCAGTCAGGGTAGAATTGTACCAATTCTCTTCACATATTATTCAGGGTGCCTGATCTTCTCTAAGTACTGCTATACTTCCCATTGATTTTTAGCATTGATCTATGATTATTAGTTTTGTGCATTTTCTGGCAACTGCCAGAATAATGAATGGTGTGAATATGAAATGGCAGCAGAGGTATGATTTCTCTGATGGTATGGTAGACCTTGCCTAGCAGGGGAGCTTGAGCCTGAATAATTTTCCATGATCTAAAGAGCATAGGTAATTGAATAACATGGGGAAGGGGAGGATGCCCTTGGCAAGATGACAGACCTGAATCACTGTCCAGCTGTACCATAATGTATGACTCAAACAAAAATTGGCTATCTTTTCTGTAGCTTGTAATAAAATATTGTTAGAGCACTTAATGGACTGTTAAACTGGCCATTAGTCAACTGTATCTGTGAATGAATAGATAGATAACTTTTGATCCAATATATACTTTTATGAGTCTTTGGGGTGTTAGACAACTTTTAAAGCTATATTTTAAAAAGAAAAAGACCCCTACTTTTTCCTTCTTGTATGTTACGCATGAAGTGTAAAACCTCCAAACCTGCGTTAGTACCTGTTCTTCAGTCCTGTCCTTGTTGCTTTTTGTGACATGACTTTAACCACCAATTTGTATTAACTGTTGACTTGTTCTATAGGTAGATGGAGTGGCCAACTTTAGAGATACATTTTTCAGAAGAAATGTTATTTTAATAACGTTGATTCTTTCTAGCAGCAATAATGGCAGTATATTCTTCCTGGACAATGAAGTTTGAATATTGCCCAACGAGAGACTAAGATTGAACTTGAATGGTTTTATGTAGCCTGTAGGGCTTGAAAAGTCCTTTACATTTGTGCCATTTCAGGACTATCAAGATGGCAATTCTATTTTAGTGCCTTCCTCACTAATACATACATTTGTGTGTGTGTGTGTGTGTGTGTGTGTGTGTTGTGTGTGTGTTTTAACCAGAGACCAAGAATAGAAAGATAGAATCACATCTTTTGTAGCTATTTGGGAGATTTTTCCCATGACAGTTAATCAGGAATTAAATGATTATATGTGTAACTAATATCAATCAGAAGTTAGCATTTGTCAGAATGAATACTCATGTAATAGTAGTAATGTAATGTAATGAGCCATTCAACCTCTCCAATTTGCTCCTTTCAACCTATTATTGATGCATTGATTACATGGGTTTCCCAGTATAAATGCTTTTCTCTGTTTTGTGTAGTGCTGTCAAAGACCATGTAATTCTCTCTACCTCTGTTAGGCCTGAACTCCCAAACAGAGATAGTGGTCTGGTAAAACGTCAGCATTAGAGCTTTCCTTCTTTTTGGGGATGTTCCCCCATCTATTGGAAACTTCATCTCCAATTAGTATATCCAGACTAGCAAAGGCCTGGGGTTAATGTAGTTTGTAAAATATGTAAATTGAAGGAAGATGAGCAAACCTTTTCACATGTGTAGCAAGGCTTCAGAATTCTATTTTAGGGAGTCCAGTGGTTAACATGAGATAATAGCATTATCACTGTGATGGAACCAACATCTACCAGGTTTATCTTGGTTAACTTTTTACCTCCTTATTTCACCCACGCCCCCCCCTCCCCAGTATGGATTAGGCTACATTTTAACTAAAAAAATGAAAAAAAAACAGGATTTGATTGTCCTTGGGCAGGGAGGGGTGAGCGGGGTAGGGGGCAAGGCTCAAGTTGTCCCTCTCTTGACTCAGCTTCCTGGTATGCTCTGTCCCTGACTTTGTGGCTTCCTGGTCATTGAAACTTAAAAGGTTTAACTCAAGTGGGACCAGTGTCCCCTCTAGCTCAGGGGATGTCTGATCACCACAACTTGGCATGCTGACCAGATGGAATGAGGGAAGCGACATCATATAGAAGCTCAGAACCACTAGGGCTAAGTAAACCTCCTTTTGTTAATTGTTGAATAACCCAGGAATACTCTATTTCATCCCCACATTGGACCTGAACTGATGGATGCTGACTTAAGTGAGTTCCCTTTACCCCACCATGGAGTCAGTAATTTGAATGAGATAGCCTCATCATGGTTAAGTTGGGAAAAAGGTGCTGCACATACTGAGGGTGGAGTGATGGTAGGGTAGGAAATGGCATTGTGATACATAGTAATAAAGGTCTTTTGGGTATTATATGGTGAGATCTCTTCATGGATCAAGGAGCTGGCCCTGACTCATGTAAAGCAATTAGCTAAGTCGGTGCTGGAGGAGGCTGCCATTGTGGGTAAAGAAAATGCTACATCCAACATTCCCTGGCTTCTGTTAACCATCCTGCAAAACTTTGACTGCCAGCATAATGACTAAAAAAAAATTGGCCCAGAATCTAAAGACAGAATTTTCAGCTTTTAAGAAGTATGTCACGAAGCCTGAGGGGGAGCTAATGGACAAAGAGACTGCAAAAGTGAAGGAGCTCTCCTGATGGGGGTGGTAAAACCAGGAACCTACTGTACCTCCACACAGAGATGCCATTGTATCCTGATGAGAATGGAAATGAGAGAATGAGAAGTGAGGAAGAAACTTGGGAACAACTAATTTTTTTTAATAGTAGTTTAAAAAAAACCCCAGCAGACTGATCTTATTACTTCTTATGGTAGGAGGGTGGTTTCCTCCACCCAGAGAATGGGGGTGAGGTGGGCTTTCACCACAAGGAAGCTAGGGAAGCTGCATGAGGGATTCAAATTGAAACCTCATGATGTATGGATTGGTGGCTTCTGAGAGCATGGAGTTAGTTCACTCTGTGAAGCAGAATTCCTTAGACTTGAGGAGCTGTCCCACAATTTGTTACTGAGTCAACTAAGTCACTGACTCCAGTCAAATGGTTCCTTTTGGTTCCTTTGGTTCCTTTATAGTTTGCTGATATGGGGAGTTATTCACACCTAGCCCTCCATAAAAAGAGGAATTCTTACTGCAACATTCTCCTAGATGGAGACCTACAAGGAAGGCAGAAAAGTTCTTAAAAGAAATAGGTTTGATAGACTGAATCTACCCAGTCCTCCCCACTACAAGTCTGCTATAGTCCAAGACCAACCTGACTTGGGGGCAATTAGACTTCAATTTCTAGGTGAAGTACCACCTTCATGATTTCAGACTTAACTATAGGTCTCCCTTGATACGTAAGGTGAAGGCTGATCCATTGGTGAATTTTGAGCAAGAGGTCAAATCAATTGGGCAAATAAATAGTGCTATTGGTGCAAATAGGTACTCTGGGAATGGGGAGAGGAGTCATAGATTCTGTAGTCTCCCTAGAAGGGCAGAAGACAAGGCCACCCTTTCTGGGAGGTGCTTTGATTGGTTCCTGGGATTGAAAAAAAAAGTAACTAATGGTCAGTATTTGGAAAAGCTAGTAAAGTTGCATAGGAAAATTCAAAACCAGGATAGTAGAGGTCTTTAAACCCCACCCAAGGCCAATACATTCTCTAATGTCTACTAATGTCTATTGATTAATTTGAATCATTCAAGGGAGGTTATAGAAGGCAGACCATGGAGGAAGGGGATATCAAGGTTCTATGTAGGACCTTTCAGCAACCTCAGTGCTGGTTATTGTGGCTAAAAGTAAATGGAAATCCTTAAAGTTGCCTGAACCATTCATTCCATGTAGTTAATACAATATTGGGTTGGGGGTGGGCATAGGTATTTCTTTTCTAGTGATGGAAATCAGAAAAGATGGCACCAGGAAGCTTACAGTTAACTAAAGGTAGCTGAAAAAAGTTATCATGTCCATCACTACAGCTGTTCCAGATCTTGTCACTTCATAGACCATGTAGTGCAGGTCCACGGTTAGTGGTATTTGGTTATTGATTTCACTAATACCTTCCCTCCCCTTTCTTCCTATGGATTAGACATACACATAGAGAGGTTAATTTACAAATCTACAGAGCAGGACATTTGACATTTCTTGAATTTCATTTTATTTTTCATGATATTGAAAACTGATATACAACCAAGAAAACATGCCTCCACTGAACCTAGGAGTCAAGAAATGGAGAGACAACCTCAATTGTTTAGTTAAATGTAGTAACTAAAATAGTGGGTTTGCTGAAACATTAATTCCTCACTGATACATCAATCATACATTGTGAAAAGTTTAGTGTGTTTTTCACTAAAGGAAAATTACAAAAACTGTGGGTTCTAAATTTTTTTCCCAATTACATGTAAAAACTGTATTTAACATTTGTTTTTTAAATTTTTGAGTTCCAAATTCTCTTCCTCCTCCTCCCCCTTTTTTGAGAAGGCAAGCAATTTTATATAGGCTACACATGTTCAGTCATGCAAACCATATTTCCATATTAGTCATGTTGTGAAAGAAAGTACAAAGCAAAAAAAGAAAAGAAAAAGAAAATTAAAAAAATATGCTTTGTTCTGCATTCAGACTCCATTTCTTATTTCTCTGGAGGTGGATAGCATTTTTTTTTATCATATCTTGGATTGTTATATTACTTAAAATAACTAAGTAATTTACAGTTGATCATCATACAGTATTGCTATTACTGTGTACAATGATCTCCTGGTTCTGCTCATTTCACTTTGCATCAATTCACATAAAGCTTCCCAAGTTTTTCTGAGAGCACCTTGCTTATCACTTCTTATAACATAATAATATTGTATCACAATCCCATACCATATCTTGTTCAGCTATTCCCTAATTGATGGATATCCTCTCAATTGCTAATTCTTTGCAACCACAAAAAAAGAGTTGCTATAAATATTTTTGTATATATAGGTCCTTTTCCTTTTTGTTTTTTGTCTCTTTGGGAAACAGATGTACCCCTGAGTTAAAGGGTATGCACAATTTGACTGATCTTTGGGTATAGTTACAAATTGTTCTTCAGAATGGTGGAATGCATTCACAACTTCACCAACAGTCTCAATTTCCCCACATCTCCTCCAACATTTGCTATTTTCCTTTTCTAATCAGAGTTGCTTTAATCTGCATTTCTCTAATCAATAGTGATGTAGAGCATTCTTCATATGATTATACATAGTTTTGATTTCTTTGTCTAAAAACTGTTCAGATCATTTGATCATTTATCAATTGGGAAATGACTTGTATTCTTAATAACTTTCACTCAGTTCTCTATGTATTTGAGGCCTTTATCAGAGAAATTTGCTTTAATTTTTTTTCACAGTTATGATTGTTATGTTTCCTCTATCCTATCTCCCCCACATCCCATTTTTCCTTCTCTCTCTCTCTCTCTCTCTCTCTTTCTCTCTCTCTCTCCTTTCACTCTCATGGATTAGACTTTTGAGATTTGTAACAGTTCTTTTGAATGACAGAGAAGTCTAGGATTTTTGGGTTTTGTTCTCCCTTTTTTTCTTTTCCTATCTTCTTATTCTTATGGTGATTTGGGAGAAGTATTTTTTTTCTTTTTTATACTTAATACTGTACTCACCAAAAATATCATAAACTAAAAGTCCTAAAAGCATTTAAATAGTGGAGATCCTCCAGAAGATCCTTTGTATTTTGCTATCATGGGGTGGTATATGATAGGACCAATGTTCTCCTGTTTTGTAAAACAAGGATTAGTTTAACCTGAGGGGTAAACTGTATATTAGACCTGATTGATTCCTACCTTCTTTAAATTGATAAGCAATTTAGCAAAAAAAAAAAAATACATTCCTTAAGATTCCCAATTGATTGCCAAAGGTTTATCCTCTTCAATTTTCAGAGGACAAAACATTAGAACTAGAAGGGATCTCAGGGGTCAGTGTGAGGTTTTCTGATTTGAGGTAACTAATGTCCAGGAGTTGTCTGGATTAATGTTTTGGCAACTAGGTGGTACAGTGGATAGAGTCCTGGGCTTGGAGTTAGGAATATCTCAGTTAAAATCCATCCTCAGATAATTTCTAGCTGTGTGAACTTGGACAAGTCACTAAACCTCAATTTGTACATGGGAGTCCTTTTCCCATTTTTATGATCTCTTTGGGATGTAGTCCTAGAATAAAGGTCTCAACTGCAAAATGAGGATAGTAGCAACACTTACCTCCCAGGATTGTTATGAAGATCAAATGAGATAATCATTGTAAAGTGAGACAATATTTTAAGGTGCCTAGAAGAGTGCCTAGTACATAAGTAGCTGCTACATAAATGCTTATTCCCTTCCCCTTACTTTCCCTAATTTTCAGGGAAGACAAGTAACTTGCCCAGGGTCACACATCTGGAGGAATAGGATTCAACTACACATTATGACAATCAATCAACTTTCTTTTTGTATTCAATTCAGAGCTTTTCCTTTTATACTTATCTTTTTCTGATTTGTCTAAATCTGAAAGAGGTACATTGAATTTTCCTACAATTATCATTCTACTATTCAAACCAGGAAAAGACAAAACAGAAAATGATCCCTCTAGATCCATGAAATTTGGTTAGCTTTTACTTTAAATACTTAAATGCCAGGCCACTTAGTGCAAGTATATTCATCAGTGATAGTAGTTCCTTGTGAAATTTGGTTAGCTTTTACTTTAAGTAATTAAATACCAGGCCATTTAATATTCATCAGTGGTAGTATTTCCTTGTCTATGAGGGTTTTAAACGTAATGACTTATGTCTCTACTTATTTCCCAACCATATCTATTTTTACAATCCTCTTGTCTGATGTGATTTCCATTCCTGCTTTTTAAAATTCAGTTGACATTTAATGAATTCTATTCTTAACTCCTTGTTTCTGAATCTTTCCCCCTAATTTATTGTTACCTTCCTATTATATGGATGTCTTCAACCTATTCAATGCACTTGATTGCTAAATTTCTTTTTCTCACCATCAAGTTATGTCGTCTCTTGCCTGCCTAACAATTAGACTTGATTTCATTTCTCCCTCCAGCTCTTTCTCTTTTTTTCTAAGCTTTAGGAGTTCATCTAGTTCAGAACAATCAGATTCCAGACCTAAATACTTGCTTGTTGGTCTTAGTCATCTTTACTTAATTTGTTTCACTTATGGCTATTCTCCACCCTTTTGATTCACTCCTGAAATTCTTGCTTTCCCTCTCCCTATTTCCTTTATCATATAGAAGGTAAATTCCTTGAGAGTGGGGATTATCTTTGTTTTTTGAATTTGTATACCCAGTTCTTAGTATCGTGCCTGGCACTAGGCTTAATACATGCTCTCTCTCTATCTATTCGTCCTCTGATCTTACCCTCATTTCCTGGTGAGCCTGTTTCCTGAGGGGAGACTGCTGGAGGCTTATGGAATGACTTCCATATGTGCCAGCACAAGACAACTTCCACCTCCTGTGGCCAACTGATCTCCCAAGTGGAATGAGGGAAGCTCAGGTGCAAAGAGGAAGAGGAAGGGAAAGTCAAACTTCAGGTTGTAGGTTCAACTTCAGTCTCCTCTTGAGAAAGTTTCCTACCTAATCTCCAGCTGTCGGTTGGAATAGTGTGTAGTTCAGTGGATAGAGTACTAGGCCTTGAGTCAAGAAGTCCTGAGTGCAAAATTGGCCTCAGATATTTTCTGGCTGTGTGATCCTGAGCAAGTCACTTAACCTCTATTTGCTTCATTTTCTTCATCTACAAAATCTGAGCAATAATAACACCTACCTTCCAGGGCTATTTATGAGCATAAAACACTTAGCACAGTGCTTGGCACATACTAAGTGCTATGTAAGCGTTAGTTATTCTTACTGCTGTTGTTATTTTCTGCTGAGCAGTTTCCTGCCTAATCTATAGAGAATGTATTGAAATGTATTGATCTGACCCTATGCTTTCTGTCTCATGCTGTATTTGTCTCTATGATCCCCTGAGAAGAATAATGCCTTCTATTTCCATCCCCCTCAGTCCTCCCACCCCAAAGTTCCAACCAATACCACTCACACTTTTCACGGTGCCTTCTGGAATGCCTGTTCCATAGGCAACAAACTTCACTTCATCCTAAATCTTTTCCTCTCCCATTCCTTCCATCTCCTAGCTATTATTGAAACCTGGATCCCCTCTGATGATACAGCTTCCTTGGCCATCCTTTTGGTACTAGCTATACCTTCATTCATTCCACTTGGCTCACTGTTCAAGGTGAGGGAGCTGGAATACTCCTTGTTCCCCATGGCCTCTTCCAGGTTTCCCCTTATCGCCAAAACCCAGTAACCTCTTATCCTTTGAAATTCATGCAATCTACAAAATCCTGGAAGTTGTTATTTATAGACTTCCAGATCACTCTCCTTTCAATGAATTTAGTATGTTGCTCACAATTTTTCTTTCCTCCCCAAATCTCTGTTTTCATGTCCACTTCAGGATACATATTGATTCTTTCTCATATACCCTAACCACCCAACTCCTCAACCTACTCATTTCCTGTAACCTACCTCTCCACCCCACCTTAGCTACACATAAAGATGATCCTATTTTTAATCTTGTCATCACCCATCACCAAACTCCATGTTCAAGAATTTCAAAATCCTTTTATGTGGGCATAATCTATTGGTTTTCCACCTCTCCTTCCTTCCCTCACATACCCTACTCTTTGTTCATACTGGGATCTTAAGTTCTTATTTATTTCTCAGAGAGAACCCTCACTTCTCTCCAAAGCCATCATCCCTGTCCTACCCACCCTCTTTCCTTTGCTCATTTTGACTCCATTGTGAACAAATTTAATTTTATACTGTCTTGTTTTCTGGAGTTTCTGGCCTCCTTGTCATATTTACAATTGAATCCTGAAAAGCTTCAGCCTTGGATCACTCCTACTATCTGCCACCTTTGATGCTATACACATACTGATGAAAGAAAGTGGAGAAAATCATACAACATTCTGATTGTATAACATAACATTCTGATAACATAACAAATTTATGTTACAACCTCAACTGGGCCCTTACTACTGCTAGGTAATTCTACTGTATCTCCCTTATGAACTCACTATCCTATTCTCCACAAGGCCCTTCCAAGCCTTTTCATCCCTTCTCAAACCTCCTATAGCTCACTTTCCCTCCACCCTCTCAGCTGAGAACTTTACCTCATATTTTATTGAAAAAATTGAGGTCATTCACGAAAAGTTCCCTCTTCCTCATCTGATCAGATATCTTCTGCCACTATCTTCTCTTTCACTCCTATTTTTCATGAAGAAGTGACCTTACTTCTTACCAAGATTCATCCCTTTCTACCTGCTCAGGCAATCCCATGCCTGTCTCCTCCAACAATTTGTCATCCTCTCTCCATCACTTATTTTTACATCTTTCTCTGTCTACTGGATCCTTCCCAATTGCCTACAAATGTGTGCATATATTCTTTCATCCTTAAAAAAACTATCACTTGACCTTTCATCCTTCTATTTATTTTATATCTCTTCATCTCTTTGTGGCTAAATTCCTAGAGAAGGCTTTTGATAATTGGTGCTTCCATTTTTTCTTCTCTCAATTGCTTCTTAATTCTTTATAATCTGGTACTGTCCTCTTCATTTTATGGAAACTGCTCTCTGAAGTTATCAATGATCTCTTAATTGCCAAATCCGATTATTTCTTTTTTCAATTTTCATTCTCCTTGATTTCTCTGTAACTTTTGAGACTGTCAATCACTTTCTTCTCCTTGATACTCTTTTTCTCTTTAGGTTTTTGGATCACCACTCTTTCGTGGTTCTCCTTGTGCCCATCAGACCACTCTGCTCTTCATTTACTGGCTCTTCATCTGGAACACTTCTAACTTAGGTGACCCACAGGATTCTGTCCTGTACCCTCTTCTGTTCTCCCTGTTCACCATATGGTGAGCTCTTTGGGTGATCTCATTCACTCCTTTGGATTTAATTACTATCTCTATATTTATGATTCTCAAATATACCTATTCTACCTTAACGTCTTTTCAAACTTCCAATCTTACATCTCCAACTGGCTTTCAAGAACTTGAACTGGATATCTAGTAGACATCTTAAACTCAAAACTGAACTCATTATCTCTCCTAATTATATCCTCATTATGAACTCATTATGTCCAAACTGAACTCATTATGTTTCTCCCTGAATCCTCTGTCTCCTCCTAAATTCCTTATTACTGCAGAGTGCAACACTATCCAGTCCCTTAGGCTCAAAACCTAGGGGTCATCCTCAACTCCTCATTATCTCTCACCCACCATATTCAATCTGTTGCCAAGGGCTGTTATTTTCACTTTTGCAACAGCTTTTGAATATGCCCACTTCTCTCCTCTGACACTGCTACTACTCTGGCACAGTCCCTTATTACTTCCCACCTGTTCTATTGCTATAACCTGCTGGTCTGCCTGCTTCAAATCTCTCCTTGCTCCAATCCACCTTCCATTCAGCCATTAAACATTTTCCTAAACCTCGGTTCTGACCATATCACCCTTCTGTTCAATAAACTCTATCCATTCTATCAGGTCCCTATCAATCTTGTTTTTAGATTTCAAAGCTCTTCATAACCTAACCCATTCCTAGCTTTCTAGTCTTATTGCACATTCCTCTTTGTTGTGTGGTCTTTGATCCAATGATACTGGCCTACCAGCTGTTCCACAAACAAGAGACTCCAGCCCTTGGCTCTGGCTGTATCCTCAACCTGTTGCCCATCCCAGGAACGCTCTTTTGGTTTAACTCCATCTACCTGCTTCCCTAGCTTCCTTTAAATCTCAACTAAAATCTCATCTTCTACAGGAAGCCTTTCCCAACCCCTCTTAATTCTAGGACCTTCCTTCTTTTAATTACTTCTTATTTAGCCTATATATAGCTTGCTTGTACATATTTGTTTGCACATTGTCTCCCAGATTTTGTTCTGAGCTCCTTGAGAACAGGGATTATCATTTGCTGCTTTTTGTATTCCCAAGGCTTGAGGAGAAGAAGTGAGGTTGGTGACCTTGCACAGCCCTCCCTCACGTAAATCAAAGTCAATTGCAAGTCATGTCCCCTTCTTGGTGTCATGATCCTCTTGGAGAACAAATGACAGACACAATCCTCAGGGCTTAGCACAGTGCCAGGTGCAGAGCAGGCACTTAGTAAATATTTATTTTCTATCTAGCCATCATGCACCATGATTAGATGGGGATTTATCTCTGAGACTTTAGAACTATCTGTAATAGACCATATTAATAAGAAGAATAACAAAATCCACAATTATATCAATAGATACAAGGAAAATTTTTAGACAAAATATAATACTCATACGGTAAGATATCTACCAGGTTTCCCTATTCTTCCTTCTCTTCCTGTATCCATCAATTAGGAAAAGGATATAAAGTAGAACATTAGTGGTCCAGGGGTAAGGCAAGGCTCCAGTTGTGCCTTCTTCAATGGTTCTCTGGTCATCTTGGGTTATAAAAGGTCTTGTCCACATGAGACTTGGTGGATAACTAAACTACATGAGTCTCCATTTCTGATCAGGTATGTTTTTATAAAGGAGCAACTTGTCTATAGACACTAAGTGCCACTAACAGCCACTATAAATATTTTTGTACATATAAATTCTTTTCCTTTTTGGTTTTTATCTCTTTTGGATACTCACCTAGGAGTGGTATTATTCATGATTTTAAGGGAACAAGGGAAACACTGGTCATATAAAACTGATGGTTTCAAAGGGACCCCTCAGAGGCCAGGAGAGGGGCAGAAGAAGAGGGAAGTCCCTCTGCTGTGCTACCAGCACCTCCTCCTCTCCCTCGTCATGATCTTTCCAGTGCTCTGCTTCTCATACAGAAAGATTGTGGGCAACAAGTAGGAGGCCTGCCTGGGGTTGCTGCAGGCAGAGTACACCAAAAGGGATGCCCTGGATCCACTGGGCCTGAAGTGCTACTGCTGCTGGAGGATGCTGCTGGCCCACAGGGACCTGATAGAGAAGCTCCTCGACTACATGCCCCTGGAGAAGTGAGCCTCTACCCGAGAATGCCTGGCTCAGCTATCAGTCATGAGGAAGAGCCTGAGGAAAAAAGCCCCCACCCCTGAACACCTTAATCAGCTATCTGCCACAAGGTTTCCAGAGATGGCAATAAACCCACTGTTGGGGTTTATTGAGTAACCCCATTATTGAAGTTACTTAGAAAAGCACAAATTAGCAAAAGCTATGTTGCATTGTATTTTTATTTTTTTTTAAACATTTCTCAATTACATTTTAAATTTAGTTCAGACAATATTAAGGGAATTTTATAGGCCAGGAATTTGACACCTTTGATTACAAACAATATAGCAATAAAAATTATGTATTAAAAATAAGGAAAATAGAAATAATTAGCCTAAGGATATCATCTTGCTTGAGTGACCCTGTTCTTTGTTCCAGAGAGCTTGGCTTCTGGGGCTTAGACTTTTCTACTTGGGAAATGATGGATCTCAGCCAAGATTCTGAAGGAGCAGAACTGGGGATGCTTTCTGCTATCCCTAGAGTAAGGATCCCCTGCTCTTTCTAAAAGAGCAAAGCCACACCCTAGTCAAACTCTAGTTCATCATCTGAATCTAACATATGAACCCCTCAGGAACAAGATTTATGCTTGTTCACTTTTCCTATATATGTATGAATGTTCATGAGTGTCCTCTAAGTTTGTAGGGGGGGTGGAAAATACCCTATTGCCACGAACTTTCTTACTATGCTATTTTCATTAAATCCTTTGTCTTGAATAGAAAAGAAATGAGTAGAAATTTTCAAAAGCAGGTTCTCCCCAGTAGACATCTTTATATCTCCAGCTTTGAGCTTTTGATTGATGGCAAAAAGGGGAATTACCCTGAAAGGAAAAGGGTGTCAGAGTGAATGCAAATATATCTAGGAACAGACCTATGGTTATTCCTGGATGTGAGAAACACAGTTATGGGGATCACAGGACTTCCCAGGCAGGGACAGGAAGTTAACCTGGACTAGCTTTCACTGTCCACTGCTTCCCTTAGGAAGATATGTGTAATATACCCCTTAACACAGCTGAGGGGCTTCCCAGGCAAGGTCAGGGAATTAGTCCAAGATAAGCTACTGCTGGCCATTGCTTCCTTTCCAAGAATGCCTTCTAGAGGACTAATGTGATAGCCTCATTCTCACTGAAAAAATTCAGGGACAGAATAAGCAGAGGATGACTTTTTCTTTTTCTTTTTTCTTTTTTCTTTTTTTTTTTGCTTCTCTGGAAGAAGTTAGTATGGTGCTTGCTAGGAACACCCACACTGCTATAGAAGTAGGTGTGGGCTTACACACTTCTGACCTTCCTGGTACAGTTAGGGTGAGTTCAAATTCCTCACTTGATTTCCCTACATTCCCTCCTTATGCAGATTACATAGGCGGGGCAGGGAGGTCCTAGCTGTTTGCCACAACTCTACCCATCTAGTTTCCCACTAAGACCAAGATGTGCTTGACCATCATCCTTGCAAAACAGGTTATGCATATATCACAAGCTCCCATCAGCCTGGAAGTTTTACTAATTTTAAAGAACGTTTGTGGAAGCAAACAAGCAAAAACAATATCCCTTCTTACACTGGATAAAAAGAAAACATTTGTGAAAAAAAAGAGTAGTAACAGCTCCTCTGAGGCTCATCCTGATACCCACCTTTGACACATGTTCATTGACATCAAGCTCTGTCTGTGAAAATACCAGATTGGTTTTTCTTCTAGGGTCAGTCAATCAATTGATCAGTCAACAAGTATTTATTAATCACCTATAATGTTGGAGAGAAGGTAAGGAGGGGGGCAGCTGGGTGGCACAGTGGATGGATTGCCAGGAATGCAGTGAAGAAGACTCATCTTCATGAGTTCAAATCCAGCCTCAGATACTTATTAGCTGTATGACCCTGGGTAAATCACTTAACCCTGTTTGCCTCAGCTTCCTATAAAACAATCTATAAATTTTTTTTATCTGTAAAATGATTTGGAGAAAGAAATTGCAAACTACCCCAGTATCTTTGCCAGGAAAACCCCAAATAGGGTCACAAAAAGTCAGATACTAGTGAAACATCAACAACTAAATGATGTGCAAGGCAGTGTGCTAGGTGTTGGTGATAAAATTAATAACAACATAATCCCTGCTCTCAAGGAACTTATAGTTGAAAAAGGGAGACAACACACAAAAGGAACCAGGAAAAGCAGTGGGAAGGGAACAAGGGACCCCAGAGCATTTTTTTCTGTGTAGTAGAGGGAAGGCTGAGGGAGATGATGTCCACAAGGTCTGAGTTAGCTGCATGATGGTGCGTTCAAAAGTGATGAACCTGTCCTGGGACAGGCATCTAGTTCCATGGAGCTAAAACCAGGCAGAGAGCAGCAAATGCAGAGTGAGGAAGTGTATATAACTAAATGTAAAATGAATAAATAAAAATATATGCAAAGTAGTTGAATACATGGTAAATCGGGAGGGAAGATGCTAGCTTTTGGAGGTGGTTTAGATCTGAAATGGTTTTATGCAGTAGATGGTGCTTGGGCTGTGTCTCAAATGAAGCAGAAGTAGGGAGAGCAATTCATGCATGTGACAGAGCAGTGCAAAGAGGCGAGAGATGGAGTATTGTGTGTAAAGAACAGAGAAAAGGACTGTTGTGAAGGAGGGAATGCAATGTCTAATGAGGCTGGAAATATAGGCTCTGGCCAGGCTGTGAAGGGCTTTAAAAGCTAAACAGAGGAGTTTTTATTTTATCCTAGAGCCAATAGGAAGCTACTGGTGTGGGTTGACAAGGGGAATCACGTGGTCAGACCTGTACTTAAGGATAATTATTCTGGCTGCAGTGTGTAGGATGCACTGGAGTGGGGTGAAGCTTCAGGTAGGGATACTGATTAGAAGTCTATTGTAATAATGTAGTTGGAAGGTGATGAGGACCTGAAATTCTCCAGAGGAAAAGGAATGATTGGGTTGGGTAGTTAATAGGAAACCAAATACTGCAGAGAGCTATTGTCTCTTCCAAAATATTTTCCTAGTTTAGATGAGACCCTAATGAAGATCCTTCCTCTTCACTCACCCACACCCCCTCCCCAGCTACATAAAATTTAGGCAAAAGTTCAAATTGAAATGATCATGATAAGGAAATCTTTTCAATATTGCAGAATTCTGTTAACGTTCTGATGGATTCGTATTTGATTCGGTTTGGTTTGTTTCATGCCCTAGGCTGGTACCAATTTTCAGGATTTTCAGCTAGGTTCACAAAATTGTAAGCATGTGGTTTTATATTCAAAGTGACTAGTACTTAAGTATTGAAAGGGATGGAATTATCTTTATCAGAACATAATTAAAATAGAGACACAGACTAATAAATGGGTGGAAGTAGTGCGCTACTAATTGACAGCAATAAAGATGTGATTGTGTGGCCATTAACAAAGCCAATGCTTTTCCTGTAATGTAATGCTGTTTATATTTAATTAAGGCACTTTACCGTTTGAACCAGATTACATAAAAATTGAACTTCCCCAAACTAATAGAATCTCTTCTTTCTCTAGAAGTGGTACTTGGAAAGGGTGGTCTAAGTTCAATACAGATAAAG
The DNA here is from genome assembly GCA_028658325.1 of Potorous gilbertii. Lineage (NCBI taxonomy): Eukaryota > Metazoa > Chordata > Mammalia > Diprotodontia > Potoroidae > Potorous > Potorous gilbertii. The sequence continues at coordinate 355,922,479 of CM053771.1, forward strand.
CTAGCTAAAGGGAAAAGTAGTGAGGGCTCTCCATTAAAATGAGGAGAAACTTAAGCAAGCAGACGTTCAAGGCTCCCCACAATTTCATCCCTATCTATTCTTCAAACAACATCTCTTACTAGCACTCTATACAAGATCTTTTTCACAGCCAAATCAGTCAATTTATTGTTCTCCAAACACATTCATTATTCCTATTCCTTTCTCCCCAGCCTTGTTTAACACTTTCTCCAAATCTTCCTCCTCATGTTGTTTAGTTGTTTCAGTCATATCTCACTCTTTGTGACCCCATTTGGAATTTTCCTGGCAAAAAATACCATTTCCTTCTCCAGCTTATTTTATAGATAAGGAAACTGAGGCAAACAGTAATTTGCCCAGGATCACACAGCTAGCAGGTACGAAAGCTAAGTTTGAACTCTTGAAGATGAGTCTTCCTCACGCTAGGCCAGGCACTCCAACCACTGTGCTACCTAGTTGTCCACCTACTTTTGAATGACACAATTCAAAAACCCTTTCTTTTGTTTTAGAGATTTTCTCAGAGTTAATCTGTGGTAAAGGCAACAAGGCAGATGAATCCCCAATTTGAAGTCAGGCCCCATCAAAATGAACCTGGTCTATGCAAATTCAGAAGTGAAGTCCCTTGTGGGAGAGAGGAACCTCCTGGGGCATGGATCTTGTTAGTTTAATATACATACATATATATGTATATACAATACATATACATGTGTATACACACATGTCCTCTCTCAGGTCCTCCCTCACAACCTTGAGTGGTCAAGAAAGAGTCTTTTCCAAACCAATCAGGATATTAAACCAACATTATTTAGAGAGCCAATGCATATAATTTTGGTCTGGTAACTCCTCTTTCAGAAGAGGTTAGAGATTTCCAGCTGTTTTTCCTTCTCCTTTCAAGGCAAGAATCATAATCTCCCTTGGAGAGGGTGTAATAACTCCAGAGATCTATCAATGCCTCTCCTAGAGCCACCTATCTCTATAGACCTACATATCTCATGTGGGCAGCCTGTCTCGCACCAAGAAGTCAACAAATTTTTCAGTAACATAGCAGAGTGTGGTTTACTAGCAGTAGTAGAATGCATTATTTTTTCTTTCTGCCACAGTGTATATTACTTTAAGGGAGGAGCTCAGAGTCAAAGAGCAAAGTATGAATCTGATGGCAACAAAATGCTAGATCGCTCAAAACAGAAATCTTTTAAAACTGGAACTCTCTCCCATAAGGGAGCGAAAAAGATTTCTACATTCACTGTGAAGCTTGTGCTGTTTGCTTGGCAAGGTGTTAAAACATGTTTTACAAGCTTTCATGAGCTCCCAGGGCAGAAAGGGTGGGAGGGATGAAGAATTAATACCATAAGTAGCGTTCTCAGAAGGACACAGACTTTTTTCCTACTCATTTTTTTTTTGCTCAGTAAGTTAATTGAGCATCCCTGAAGGCAACGTTAAATGATTCATGTTTTAGGAAAATCAAACAAACTAACCCTGGCCCCTGAATCATTACCGTCAGATATCAGATCAGGAAGTACACTCTTAAAGAAAACATTTAGACACATAAGTTATCATGCTATCTGTCAGTATGAATGATGACATTCTGTATAGAATATTATAAAATTTTAGAGTAATTTACCAAAAAAAAAAAGTCATTCCATTTAATGACAAGAAAAATTTTATTGGAATTGCTACCAAAAGCCTTTAACTTCTTTTTTAAATCATATTTTATTTTTCCCAATTACCTGAAAATAAATTTTAAAAAACCAATTACCTGTAAAAAAATTTTTAATATCACTTTTTACATTTTTTGAGTTCCAAATTTTCTACCTTCCTCCCTAAGAAAGTAAGAAATTTGATATAGTTATACATGTGTAAAACATATTTTCATACTAATCATGTGCAAAAAACACAAACCAAAAAAAAGAAAAGAAAATTTTGAGTAAAATAAAGTGAAAAAGAGTATCTGCCGTCAGACTTCATCATTTCTTTCTCTGGTGGTAGATAGCATTTTTCGCCATGAGTCCTTTGGAATTGTATTGGATCATTGTATTGCTCTAAACAGCTAAGTCATTCACAGTTGATCATCGTACAATATTATTGTTACTTTGTATAACGTTCTCCTGGTTCTGTTCTCTTCACTCTCCATCAGTTCATGTAAATCTTTCTAGATTTGTCTGAAGTTATCCTGCTCATCGTTTCTTATGGCACAATAGTACTCCAGCGCAATCTTTTACCACAACTTGTTCAGCTACTCCCCAGCTTATGGACATCTCCTCAATTTTTAATTTTTTGCTACCACATAAAGAGCTGCTATAAATATTTTTGTACAAATAGGTCCTTTCCTCTTTTAAAAAAACTCTTTGGGATACAGACCTAGTAGTATTATCGCTGGATCAAAGAGTACACACAGTTTGGTTGTCCTTTGGGCATAGTTCCAAATTGCTTTCCCGAAAAGTTGGACAGTTCACAGCTCTGCCAACAATGCATTCGTATCCCAATGTTCTCCCATCTTCTCCAACGTTTATCATTTTTCTTCCCTGTCACATTAGCCAATCTGATAGGTGTGAGATGGTACCTTGGAGTTGTTTTGATTTGCCTTTCTCTAATTAATAGTGATTTAGAGCATTTTTTTCATATGACTACAGATAGCTTTGGTTTCTTCTTCTGAAAACTGCATATTTGTATCCTTCAACCATTTACCAATTGGGGAATGACATGCCTTCTTATACATTTGACTCAGTAGCCTTTGACTTCTTGCAAAGGGTATGCATTTGCTATAAGTAATGATGTGTTGGAACTGGTGAGCTGATTGTTAATTTTTCAGAAATTGGCAAATCCTACAAAACAAGGTTTAATTTATTGTGATAGAGAAAGTGATAGAGAAAACATTACTAATGAAGATGCAATTTACAAGTATGTGATGTGCAAATAAAAAAGGGGAGGACCTGGTGGCAAAAAACTGGAAACTGAAGGGATGCTCATCAACTGGGGAATGGTTTATTAAGTTATAGCATATGATGGTGATGGAATGCTGTTGTGCCCTAAGAAATGATGAGCAGGATGATTTAATGATTTAAAAAAAAACCTGGAAAGATTTACATGAACCGATGCAGAGTGAAGTGAGCAGAAGGAAAATTGTACATAGTAACAACAATATTGTACAATGAAGAATTGTAAATGACTTAGATATTCTCAGCAATACAGCAATCTAATACAATCCCAAAGGACTCATGATGAAGCGCGCTATCTGCCTCTGGAGAAAGAACTGATACTGTCTGACTATAGACAGAAGCATGCTGTTTTTCATTCTTTAATCCTTTTTTAAATTCAAGTCTTCTTGTAAAAAATGACTAATATATGTTTTAAATGATATTTTTTAAAAGTATGTATGATGTATATATTTTCTTCCCAGAGACAAGTTGTCAAATATTTGGTGATATACCCCCATCAACTTGTCTTATTTTCTAGCACTGGGAGCTATAAAAGGGAGGATACCAGGAAAATAGGATACCTCTCACCTTGATTTCATTGAAAAGGAGTGAGAAAATGGTGGCCTTAAAAAATTTAACAGTGAAAGTCATTTCTAATGAGTGCAGAGCATGGTTTAAAAAAAAACAAAAGAAAACAGAACATATGGTGCTAAGTTCCAAAATCCACTCTTAAGGAATTAAGAAACAGGGTAAGATTGAAGAAAGCTGTCAAATCTTGAAGGTTCATATTATTTCTTGTCTTTCACATCTGTCCCTTGGGTTTGCCCTTGCTCCCTTCTCACTGCCATCTTGCTCAGGCTTTTGTTAACTTAGTTCTAGACTCAAGGCTGATAGTCTCCTAAACTGTCTTCCTACAATTGAATTTAACAAAAAATGCAACAAATATTTATTAAATACCTGCTGATCAGAGGGCACTATGTGAGGTGCTGGGGCAGGGACATGTTTAAAATTTCCCTTTATAATTTTGTCCTTAGCCCTCCTGGAGTATTAGTCTACTATGAGTATAGTAGGAAACATCCATTTTCTCAAACCACTACATATTGCTCTAAGTTTTTTCTCTAGGGTCAAGCAGAGTCAGTTTGATTTCACTACCTTACCACACGACAACCTCTCAGATATTTGATAGTATCTATTAAAAATAAGGGGGTAGCTAGATGGTGCAGTGGATAGAGTACCAGGTCAGGAGTCAGAAAGATCTGAGTTCAAATCTGACCTCAGACACTTACTAGATGTTGGACCCTGAGCATGTCACTTAACCCTCTTTGCGTCACTTTCTTTATCTGTACAATGAACTAGAGAAGGAAATGGCAAATCATTCCAGTATCTTTGCCAAGAAAATTCCAAATAACCTAAGGAAGAGTAAGATGCTTCTGAAAATCACTGAAAAACAACATTCATGTGAGAATAGGAGCAGCTTTTTGCAGAATCTATGAAGTGGAGGTAAGGAGGGCCTACATTTCTCAGTGTATGGAGGATGGCCTGTGCAAAGGTTCAGAGATGGAAGATGGAGTACTTTGTGTTTGGTTTTCGTTTTTCCCAAAGAGAAACCAGTTTGACTGGACTGTAGGAATTGGGAAAACAGAGTAATTTATAGTGAGACTGGAAAGATAGTTTGAAGCCAAGTTGTAAAGAACTTTGTACACTCAATAATAATAATAGCTAACCTCTATATAGTGCCTACTATTTCCCAGATACATAGAGGTAGCTGGGTGGCTCAGTGGATAGGGAAGTGGGTCTGGAGTCAGGAAGATCTGAATTTAAATCTGGCCTCAGAGGCTTATTAGCGGTGTGATCCTTGGCAAGTCACATAATTTCTATTTGCCTCAATTCACTGAAGAAGGAAATGGCAAACCCCTCCAGTATCTTTGCCAAGAAAACCTCATGGACAATTTTGGCATACTATGGTTCATGGGGTCATGAAGAGTTGGACATGTCTGAATAACTGAACAACATGTGCCCCGCATTGTACTAAGCACTTAACAAATATTATCTTATTCTTACAACAACCCTGGGAAATCGGTGCTATTATTAGGCCTATTTTATTTTTTCTTTTATCTTTTTTTTTTCCCAATTCTATTTTTTTCTTTTATTTATTTATTTAATAATATTTTATCCTTTCCAATTACACGTAATGACAATGTTCAATATTAACTTTTTATAAGGTTTTGAGTTCCACATTTTTCTCCCAACTTCCCCCAATCCTTCCCCAAGATGGTCAGCATTCTGATATAGGTTATACATATGCAATCACGTAAAACATTTCCACATTAGTCGTATTGTGAAAGAAGAAACTGAACAAAAGGGGGAAAAAACATGAAAAAAAAACCCCAGAGAAAGTGAAAATAGTATGCTTCAATCTGCCTTTAGACTCCATCAGCTCTTTCTGAATATGTATTATCCTCATTTTACAGCTGAGGCTGACTGTAAGCTCACCTCTATCCACCAGGTCATCTAGCTGTCTGCATATTGTACATTCCTTAAGAACCAGAGTGATGTCATATACCTATTTATATACCTTCTCTCAGAGGAATTTACATTTTATTCTAGAGGCAACAGGAGTTTATTGAGTAAAGGAGTGACATGATCAGTTCTAGGCTTAAGGCAAATTGCTTTGGTTAAATATTCCCAGTTCCTTGAACCATTTCTCATATGATACAAACCACTCTGAACATGTCCCAGTTTATCAACATTCCCCTTAAAAGGCAGCACTCAGAACTGAAGCCAATGCCCCTGCTATGCTTTGCTCAATGAAGAATATATATTTAACATACTTCAGTGGCTCTGTGATTTCACTGATGTGGGCCTTCCCTCCACTGGTGCAGATCACAGCCCTTTTCATACCATGGGAATCTTGTCCATATCTTCCTGTAAGCCCTAGGAACAGAATCCACCTGACATCCTGGGAACGTTCCAGATTTTTTGACATCGTTTTGGTACCAGTACAGCACACAGGCAATCCATCTGTTATTCTTGGCTACATGACTGGGACAATTCCTTTTCTGGTCATATACCTTCTAGTCCTAACAAAGCACAATATTATATCCTGAATCTTGGTGAACAATTCTTTATTCCTTGCTATACCTTATTCACACAACTACCCCCTCTCCAGCACCCCTCTCCATTGTCTTCTGTATGACCTATAACTTTAATTCTTCAGTGACTGTAGTCACAATTCCAAGACATGCGACATCAATAGTACTTTAGTGATAAAAAGATGAAACTTTTTCAGGGTATGGCTTGAGGATTATTAAAAGTTCTATTCAATTTCCTGATTTCCATACATACAATTCTTTTCCTTCAATTCAATTTTAGACCCAGTTCATCCATTGTGTTTCTCTGCAAGTTACAGTCTGAACAATGGGTGTTCATTATTCACTTAGTTTTTCCTATGTAGCTACTTAGGCTAAATCTTGTAAGTGATTATGGATGGAATTTAGGATGCAATATTTCGGAGTCTGATGCCTTCTGAACAAAGTTTTCTGCACATAGAAATACCTAGAAGACTTTGCTATCTATAAGAGATCCTGCTTTCATTTGGACTATGTGCTATAGCATCCCTGACAGCAGCCTACACATGATAAGCACACACTTCCTTATTTTGCAGCTCACTTAATATTAGTCATGAGAGAGTTATTGAACAAAATTACCTTTGTTGATGCAAGTATATATGAGTATATACATATATATATTTCAAGAATGTATATACATAGACATATATATATATATATATATACATATGTGTGTGTATATATATCTATATTTCAAGTAATTTAATATTAGCATATGCATGAAAAACACTTTGTTAGAGAAGTGCCCTTAAAGCAGCATTTTGCTCTGTTGAAACAAATGCTTTGTTATTGCTTGGTTTCTCATTGGAAGGGAGAAGAGGGATTTGGAACTTGAAATTAAAGAATTTGGAACTCAAAATTATTTTCAGATGTTAAAAATTGCTTTTGTATGAAATTGAGGAAAAAATAAGACATGAAAAAAACCAAATGCTTCTTTATAGTAAAATCAGTAAGTTCACTAAGACCTTCTATTATTTGCTGCTTTCAGTTAATCATGTGATTTTAAAGATGTGGTCTGCTAAAGAATATTGTTTGTTACATCGCTTTTTCTTTCCATTCCTCATAGATGCCTTCAGTGTTGATTATCTTCACTCAGATTGTTTTTTTTAGAGATGGGAAAGAAGACATATGGGTCATTGTTTATTGATATTTTCTTGATTGCTTTGAATATAGTAATAATGTCTATGATTTTCTCTAAACATTTGGTTTCTTTTTAAGAAGTGATGGTCTTCCCACACCCTCAGAATTGTGTCATCTGTAGTAGAGATCCTGCTTCAACTGTTCTTCCCATCTTTGTTTTCCTTTGGCCATTTCTCCTTTTTCATGTAGCCTATTGGAGATAGCAATGTTAGAATTCCAATGTAGACATTCCACTGTAATTGGAAGAGAAAGCAGCTTGTTATGAAAGTTTTGGCAGATTTGTTCTTTTTTTATCTCTTATTCTTTTTCCATTAAAAGCCCTTGGGATGATGTTGCTTAACTGGATGTCTCGCTAATATTCTTGTAAAATTGTTTTCCCTCTATTACTTCTCAGTTTTGTTTATGAAAGTATATTATTCATTATCTGTTCCACTGTCTTCCTTCATAAGATTTTACAAACAAGTTTGTATTACAAATTAATATTGTCCTTTGCTTCTGGCTAGGGGATCTAGCACCATGTTTTTCCTTCTTCTCACAAGACAAACATAAAGGAGGGACTAAGGCCCAACACCCTTGTCCTTTGCTCAGCAAGGACATCCTTCGGAGACTGTGAGCTTGACTTCTCACCTGCCACTGCCTACCATCTCTTTCTTTCCATGTCCCTATATTAATCAATTTATTAATATTAATCAATCACTGGCCAGAGAAAATCTTCCCCATCATCCACTTCCTGTTCCCTCATCCCCATTCTTCTCAATCTTCACTCTCTCACGACCTCTCCAATTTAGCCTAACCCTTCAACCATGTCCTTTGGAATTCCCAGTCTTGAGTGAACAAATTTTCCTTCATGATGCACCTCTTTTTCTTACATGCCTGGCCTCACCTATCTTTTGCTCAGACATGATGATGCTGTATACCTGGTCTTCTTCTTCACTACTCCTCTCCGTCCTCGTTCACAGATGCCAATAAACTGGACATGGAGGTACTGTTGGAAGACTCCTTGTTCCCCATTTCCCTCTTTAAGAAATTTTCTCTTTATTGTGATATCAGTTGTGATGGCCACTGTATACTAGTGTCTCTTCCTCCTTTCTTAGGTAGTGAAATATCCGGCTTACCATCTTCCTTATCTTCCATATTCCTGCCCAGTCGCACACAGTATCTCATGATTGCTTATAATTTTTCTGCTTCCTCGGTTAGAAACTCTGCTAATCCTTTATCTGACCATAACTTCCTATCATTTAATCTCTTCTTATGCCTCACCCTTCCTAAGTCCATTCCTAGCCCTTATTGAGACCTCCAATCCCTTTAACCTTCTGTAGTTTCCCTCTGACTTCCTTTTCCTTTCTTTTTATTTTCAATGCAATAGTTAACCATTGTAATTCTCATTAATAACTCATTGTAAATCCTACTCTCTTGATTCCCTTGTCCCTTTGGCCAGTCTACTTCACTTCTAGTCATCTTCTGCTGAATGCAGCTGGAGTAAGTCTCACAACTGTACTGAATGAATACATTACAATTTCAGGTTACCCAAATTCAACTGAACCCTCGCTGCTGAAAGGCAGTCGTTTTATTCTTTCCTAATTAATTTCCTATCTTACTTAGAACAAAAGCCTTCACAGCAAGGCTAGGATCTAAAACATTTCCAAAGGACTACTTCCAAAGGCAAAATGCCATCCACATCCAGAGAAAGAACTATGGAATTGGAACACAGAATGAAGCAGAATATTTTCTTTTGTGTTATGTTTTGTTTGAGTTTCTCCCATTCATTTTAATTCTTCTATGCAACATGACTAATGTGAAAATGTGTTTAATAGGAATGTATGTGTAGAACCCATATAAGATTGCACACCTTCTCAGGGAGGGAGGGGAGAGGGGGGAGAAAATCTAAGACTTATGGAAATGATTATAGAAAATCTGAAAACAAATAAATTAGTAATAATTTAAAAAAAAGAACAAAAGCCTTTCCAAACCTTTTCTTCCTTCCTCAAGTCCACTAGACCCTTCTTTTCTGAAGAAAGGAAAGGAAAGGAAAGGAAAGGAAAGGAAAGGAAAGGAAAGGAAAGGAAAGGAAAGGCTCTTACTTTACTAAGAAAGTTAAGATTATTCAACATTTGCTCCTTCTCTGATTTTCATCTTTCAGCCTTTTCTCATTTCCTCAATCTTGATAAAGAGATGACTCTTGTCTTTGTCAAAGCTAATCCCTCTATATGTGCCCTTTATTCTATCTCCCTTTTCTTCAGAAGAACCCATCATCGATCATACCCTTTCCCAAGTCTTCAACTTGAACCTATGCTTCCTTCCTACTGCCTTCAAACATGCCAAAGTCTCCCCATCCTTAGAAAACAAAAACAACAACAAGAAACCCTCAAAACCTTTAGTAGACCTTACTATCTCATCAAACTATTAGTACTATATTCTCCCTTTTGGAAAAAATGTCTACAGAGCTTCCTTTATTTTCTCTCCTCACTCCCACTCAACTTTTTGCAACATAGTTTCCATTCTCATCTTTCAATTTAACCACTCTCTTTAAAGTGATCAATGATATTTTAATTTCCAAGTTGGATATTTCTACCTCCAATATTATCATTTTTTTCGTATCTGACCCTTTCTAATCACACAGCTATTATCTTAGTTCAGGCACTTACCACTTCTTGCTTAGATAATTACCATGTCCTCCTGACTAGTCTCCATGCTTCCAGCTTCTCTCCACTTTAGACCATCCTCTGATCCTATCATATAGCTCTTTAATAAACTACAGAGACTCCCTATTGCCTCTTGGGCTGAGTCCCAACTACTCTGTTTATTGAAAGCTTTTGACCTGTTGTCAAACTATCTATCCAGTTTCCTTGTACATCAATCCTCCTCCTATCCTCTGATCCAGCCATAGTCAATTTCTCTCTGTTCATTACACAAGATATTCTATCTCCTGTTTCCATACCTGGAGTGTATTCACCTCCTCATCTCTGCCTCATAAAGTCCCTTTCTTTCTTCAAGACACAGTTCAAGTACCACTTTCTACAGAGAACTTTTCCTGATCCTCCCAACTGTTAATACACTCCCTCTCAAATTATCTTGTATTTAGTATGGTTTTGTTCTCTACTTATTTCACACATATCTACATATGCACTTTCTGCTGCCTGCATTAGAATACAAGTTTGATAATAAAGGTTGTTTCAAATCGTTCTATTTTTAATCTTAGCACTTATCATACTACCTGTCACATAGTGGAGACTTAATAAATAATTATTGATTGATTGGCTGCCATATGTCTCTGATAAGTAAAGAGATCAAGGATTTGCTCACTGACATGAATTCTAGACATTTTGAGCCTCTGTATGGGGAGTTATTTACACTGGCTAAATTTCCTTAACAAGTGGTGTTAAGTTGCGTTGATGTTTATGCTTTCATCTGTTTCCCATTTTTTTGTGCATCAGTACTTGTTTTAAGTAAATTGGGTTGGAGTTGTTTTATTTGCATGCTATATCTCATTTTTATTCTTCTAATTTGGTACTGCTTTTGGTCTTTGCTCTAAGAAGTTGCTGGTCTGACTGTACCTAGACAGATCATTTGGAGATAACTTCCTCATTAGTCATTTCCTATTAAAATATAGTCAACTTGTTTTTTGTGATATTATTTGTTGCTCACCATTTCTAGTGGTTCCTCTCTTTTTGAAAAAAAAAAGTGTTCATAATACATAAACATGAGACTTTGCTATCATCTGTAAACCTTTGTTCTCTTAGTCATATTTTTCATTCTTTTCTCTTGGCCATTTTTGCATTGAAATCACAAAGTATTAAAATATTCAGTTCAATTATTTTTCAGTCACATCCAGCGCTTCATGACCCCATTTGGGTTTTCTTGGCAAAGATACTGGAGGGGTTTTTCATTTCCTTTTCCAGATCATTTTACAGATGAGGAAACTGAGACAAACAGGATTAAGTAACTTGTCCAGGGCCATGTAGCTAGTGAGTGTCTGAGGCCAGATTTGAATTCATGAAGATAAGTCTTTCTGACTCCAGGCCTAGCATTCTGTCCATGAAGTTCTTATTGAGTTTGTCATAGACATTTTTAACCTCATCTTTTTGAACAGATGTTGGCATACAAGGCATACTTAGTGTGATATCCTTTGTGCAGAGGTATATTAGGAATATTTTTTCCTATAATCCAGACACTGTCCTAACCTAATGAAAGTCTGGCACTTGAGAAGGTTTCCTAGCATCTGCCACATGGAGAAATTTCATGAACTGAACAAGGTAATGAGATCTGTACATGTGCCAACCCCCCCATTACACTAATAAATAATGATAATAGCTACCATTTATATGTCACAGTAGGATTATATGAACTTTTTTGAGAGCCATACTATACAACTGGTGTATCTTAATCTTGTCATTAATTATCTTTTTCTCCCTTAGCTCTCCCTTCTTTAATTGCGTAATTGTTGCTGAATGTTTTTTTTTAACTTAAGCATAGGACTTACATTTTATCTCTATTTACATCTCACTTCATTATTTTTGGCCCATTGTCCTAGCTTGCTGGGAGTCTTCTATTCTAATGTATTGTGTCAGCAATCTCTTTCAGCTTTGCACCACTTGCAAATATGCTAGCAATGCCATCTCTTCATCCAAGTCATCGAAACAAAATGGTGACTAGAACATGGCTGAAAATGGTTCTCTGACCCTCTAGTGGAAGTCCTTCTACCTTCATAGAACTTGCCAGAGCTTATACTCTACTTGGGTTTGAGAATCTAAGGTCACCTTTATTTCTCAGTTAGGCATCAGAGTAGGACTTTGATGGTGGAATTATTGATGGTTATTAAAGAAATCTCATCTGGAAAACAGGTGAAAAGGAGAGAACTTGGTGCTCTTTCCCCATGCCAGTTAGAAGACAGCATATAAGCTAGTTATCAGATCTTCAGTTGTCATAAACCCAGTTTCATCAAATTGACCCATTCTGGATCATGATGTAGGGAAGAAGGCAAGAGACTATTCAAATCTACCCTCTCTTAGTTGCCTTGTTTTTGCAAAGGTAGCTTGCCTAAAAGGAAAAGGCCCTCCATAAACATCAAATAAACTATTTATTCCTCCTACTATTTATTCATCTCAAGTCCCCTTTTCTCCATGATGCTTTCCTGAATGACCTGAGCTTTTCCTACCCTTACCTTACTGTTCATACCACAGATTTGTTATTTATTTGAAGTTCTCTTATATTATTTCATATTTTCATGCTTTTTTTCTGCTTGTATCTATTTTTCATATATATACATATATGTATATGTATGTGGGCATATATATATACATATATACATATATACACATATGTATTATATAGACTATGTATAATACATACATATGTATTATATAGGGACAATGTAGAATATATATGTATGGATGCACGTACATGTTTGTCTCTCTCAGCTAGATCATAGACCATAAGCTCCTTGAAGTTCAGAGCTATTTTCCCTTTTATCTTTTTATGCCCAGCATCTAGAAGAGTGCTTATTGATTTAGTAATTAATTAGTAGATTTGCTTAAAGGCAGAAATTCAGTCTTAATGGCTAAACTTTGCCTGCCTTCCTAGTCTACTTGTGTTCTGATTTTCAGAAAATTGGTTTTAGGATCTCAGAAGAGGTTGTCAGGTTGTCAAAATCCTCAGTTAAATTGATAGTCAACTATAATAGAAGACTTTGATCACCGGGTATTATCACAGAAGACCTAATCTTAGCCTAAGGACATATTTCCTGGTCTTTATTGGGTGGGTAAAGTAGTTATGACAAAAATGTCAGTCTGACCTTATCTGCATTTGAGAGGTTTTAACCTCTAGATCCTAACAGAGTGAAACCAAGATGTCTAAGCTGATCCTTCAAGAGGTGAGTGTAAGACAAGTAGAATCTCCAGTGGAGTCATGTCCCTTTGGTGTAGCATTGAAGTACAACCTCACGCAGCAAAGATGTATAGTGAGAGTAGCTCAGTGATATCACCTGCAGAAATTAGGAGGCCTGCAGTACCTCCAAAGGTATTCCCCGTATTGAGTAGGCTTATGCTTGATTCCTATACATGGTTAGGCCCCCCGCTGACAGCTTATATGTTTGTAGGAAGACATGTCCTATGTTTCTGGGGGAAAGGTTCTATTGCAAATTTTCTTATTATGTTACTTTATTTTAGCAGCCCTCTAGGGTATTCACCAACTCATGCATGTAGACTGGGGTCTCTGGAGGACTGGGGTTTCCTGGATCCTTTGGGGCTGCACTCCTAAAATCATAGCTCAAAGACTCTTCACCAATATATTTATTTTCAGCAACCAGAGGACACAATTTGCATGAGCAGAACCATTTACTGAAGTAACACTATTAAGGATTTACGTTACAGCAGTCTCCCCCAAAACCTAGGACACAATCTCACAAACATGCATAGTGTCATTGGGGAGGCTGAACATTTTTCAACATTTATAAATGTTGTCATCTTATAAATGTGAACTTTCTCCTCTGCCTCCCTCTAAGCTGAATATGTTTATTGCTCTGGGAATATTACACCTCTGGCCCTTCAGATCTTCCAATGATATCCTAGAATTGCTACTTACTTTGTATGCTTACTTCAGGTCATGCTCCTAGAGGTTCCCTGGGCCAGCTCCATGTGAGGTATGGGGTCATTGCTGGGCTTGATGCATTCCGACATTATTTGATTGTAGTCTCCACCACTTCTAATTTCTAGTGAAGATGACTAGGGTATTGGCCGGGCTCGGAGAAAGAATCCTTACCTGAGGACCAGCTAGAGACCTCTCCAGATCCACTATATCAGTCTCAGCATCATTCCTACTCTAGCTGCCAAGCTCTCTCTCTCTTTGAACTCCCTTGACATAAAAAGCTGGGTCTCAAGGAGGCGATGTTCTTATATTCCCTTCCCAGGCTATGTGCCAGTACATCTCCTGCAGGCATATGTTTCTGTAGTAAGACACTATTAGCAGTAGAAGGAGGGGAGGTCAGTTTGGCTGCACTCTTGGAGAGTGGGAAGTTATATCGCAAACGTTTTCCAAGAGCTTCGAGTTCCTTCACTCCTCAGAATTGTCTTTGTGACTGCATCTCCAGGATCAGTTCCTATTTTTTAACAATCTTTCCTGCATTTGCCCACATCATTGAGTGGGCAAGGAAAAGTTACGAAGGCAATCTGAGAATCTGACACAATTTATTTTGTCAAGCAGTTTGGGGAGTTCAGTTGATTGGAGTCCCCTGACCAACGTCCAACTACATAATTAAATGCTTTGCTTTGAACTTATTTTGTCTTATTGCTGACATGAATGAAGTCTTGTGCCCAATGATTTTGCACAGCAAACCTTGTACCTGGAGTTGCTATCTTGGGGACCCCGGGTGAGAGAAGGAGCAGCCACAGCTGCTACACATGTAAACATGTTTGATTTTACCAACTAAATTATAAGATCTTTGATGTCTGGGGTCAGGTCTTAAATTTTTTTTTTAAATTTCTCACAGTATTGAAACAGGGTCTTGTATTGTGCTAGGGCCTAAGTAGGTCCTAAGTGACTGTCTTGAGGGCTAAATATCTCCTTGACTCTCAAAGGTCTCTGAGTAAAAGCAACTGTTGCTCCCTTGCAAGATGCAGAACTGACAGCTTGCATCAGCTAACCCAGCTGCCTAGCCACACGCCCATGTCCAAATACCCTCAATGTTGAAACCTATTAAGTCCAAGAACTTGATATATAAAGTCTCTCTTACCACAGATATCCTGCGGAACTTCTTGGAAAGACAATTCCTTCCCGTAGAAATCTAGTCATCAATGGAAGGAGGAATTGTACATACAGTTCAGGGGCAGGATGCCACCAGTTGATAGTTGAAGGGACCAGTCTTGGTCATACTACCACCACCATTGCCACTACTACTACTACCACTACCATCACCACATCATCTTAGCAAAAGGCTGAGAAGTGAAATATTAATACAAGTAGTAGTGATGGAACTGATAGTGGTGGTAGTGCTGGTGGTAGTAGAACAAGTAGTAATGGTAGTAGTGGTGGTGGTAGCAATAGTGATAATAGTAGTAGTGGTAGTAGTAGCAGTAGTAGCAGTAACACCAGGATCTAGCATTTATATAATGCTTTGAGCTTTGTACAGTTCTTTAGAAATGTTAGCCTTCTTACCTTGGGAGTGTCATAACAGAACCCCACTGACTGGCTGGGACACTTGCTGTACTAGATCCTGGTACCTGTCTTCTTTATTTATGAGAATGCAATCCTACCTACAAATAAAGATCAGTATTAAAACTATATGTCTTGGAACCTGATGTTCTATGAATGTTTGAGTCCTCAGGACATAACCATAATAGTTGCTTAAGAAATATTTGTTAATTTCTGACCACTTTGGGAAAACCAGTCAACCAGTTCTTGAAATTTAAAAGCCTCTACAGAGCAAAAAAAAAAAAAAATGATACTGAGGTTGAAACTCTAGTGGAAGTGGGCCTTGAGGTAGGTAGCTCAAACTGGTTAATAGGGGCCTTGTGACCCTGAAAATGTAAAGTCATTCTGTTTACTTTAAAGGAGACATGAAGTCATGAAAGGTGACTCTCTGTTGGTTTAAGTCAGCCAACTCCTGATGCACAGGGCAGAGCCCCGGGCTCATTGAAGAGTAATATTGATTTTAATTTAGGGCAAATGACAGATAGACCAAGTAACTTTTCCTGTCTCTTATTTAAATGATAACTTAAAGACACTCTTTTGCTTCATCTTTCAAATCCAACTGATTGAAAATATATTAAAATATTGAAAATGCTGATTAAAATATATTTCTTTTTTAAAAATTATTTTATTTTCCCAAATTACATGTAAAAACAAGTTTAACAATTTTTAAAGTTTTGACTTCCAAATTCTCTCCTTCCTTCCCTTCTCTTCTCTTTCCTTACAATCATGGAAAACATATTTCCATTTTAGTCATGTTGTGAAAGAAAACACAGATAAAAAGATAAAAGAAATAAAATAAAAAGTATTCTTCAATCTGTATTCAGACTGTACCAGTTCTTTCTCTGGAGGTGAATAGAATTTTTCATCAAACGTCCTTTGGAATTATCTTGGATACTTCTGGGAATAGCTAAGTCATTCACAGTTGATTATCATACAATATTCCTGTTAACAAAGTTTTCCTGGGTCTGCTCACTTCACTCAACATCAGTTCATGTAAGTCTTTCCAGGTTTTTCTGAAATCAGCCTGCTCATCATTTTTTATAGCACGGTAGTATACCATTACAATCATATATCACAACATGTTCCCCAGTTGATGGCCATCCCCTCAATTTCCAATTCGTTGCTACCACAAAGAGGAAACATTGTGGGGTACTGAGAGATAGCTAACTACTTCCTGAAGAAACTTAGTCAGTTAACTATCATTGCAGAAAAAGTCTAGGGGAGACCAACAACTATCTTGGAGAATGGGTCTGCAAGGGACTTAACTCTTATCCTTGAAAAGGACCAAAGACTACTTTAAGAAAACTCAGCTTAATTGGATTTTAGAAGAGAACTGGATAATTTTAACTGTTTGATGAGAACTGAATTGACTTAACACTTATTCTGTGTCAAAGACATTCTGAGAATTCTTGAGGAGAACTGATAAGCTTTAACATGTTAAGTCAAACTCAGAGACACTGAGACACTGTTAAGTACTCAGTAGAGATGATACATTAACTGACATTGAAGAGGACAATTGAATAAAACATTCTGAAAAAAACTAGATTAATTTCACTCTGAAGAGAACTGAATTGTTGGACTGATTCCAGTGGTTTACAAGAGCTAGCAGTTACTGCTGTTAGTGAGAGATTTCTGGTTAACAACCTCTTATTTTCCAGAACACAGAAGTGACTCTAGCTGTAATTTTTTCCTACCCAATACATTGTTTACATATTTTTCTATGTCTTTGTATTATTTGTTACTGTTAGTTACTGGCTAGTGACGTTGATATTTGTCTAAAATCTATGTGTTTTGGGTTTGAGAAGAGAGGTAGAGCTTTTCCTAGCTTTCTTCAGTGGGGGCTCAGAGCTAATTAAGAAATTGTTTTCATTTAAGATAATTTCTGATATAATTTTCACATCATATCTATTAAATTGCATTTGAAGTCAATGAAAGAGAATTGAAAAGTAAGAAGTTTATTGACTTGTTATAAACTGGGGAGGTGGAGATTTGTTTTTTGTTTTTTTTTCTGCCCTCAAGAGCAATAACAAGGAAGTTGTTTCTTATAACTTGTACTCTATCCTGTCCTGTCTGCCTTTCAGAGTTAGTGTGAGGATGAAATATGATAACATTTTGTGACAATTTTTTGTAGTATAACAGAAATAACATCCTTATTACAGTTATTTTACATTTAGAAAAGCACTTTCCTCACAATTTTGTGAAGTAGGTGGTAAAATAAGACTCAGATAGGTTGAGTACTTTGTCTACCAAGATTGAATCCAGTTTTTTAAATTCCAACCCCAAGTTTAATTTTTTTTTTTTTGTAAACTTTAAGACACTATAGGGATATTGTTGAGAGCTGAACTGAATTAACTCCTATCATATGGCAAAGTTACTCTGTGGAGAAACCATTCTGAGGTGAATTCTTGGTGGAAACTGAGAGACTTTAACTTCCATTCTGAAGTGAACTCAACTAACTTATTTTCTGAGGAGAGATGAGTTAGCTAACATTTCTTAGAATAATTAAGTTAAATGTGTTCTGAGAAGAAGGGAGTTAATATATAATCTCTAGATAATAGTTAGTATCTCCAGCCAACAAAGGGGCCTCCAAAAAGTTCTACTACCTGTGATGATCAAGAAATGCAAAAATAAATAAATAAATAAATAAAAAGCTTATAAATTTGACTCAGAGTCAAGATGGAGGAGTAGAAACAGGGACATGCTTGAGTTCTCTCCCCATATCCCTCAAAAAACCTATAAAAATGATTCTAACCAAACTAGAGGAGCAGAAGCCATAAAATGACAGACTGAAGCAAATTTCCAGCCCAAGACAATCTGGAAGGTTGACAGGAAGGGTCTATTGCACTGGACTGGGAATGGAGCACAGTTTGGTGTGGGCTACACTGGTGTGGACAGAGCTGGAGCAGGCCTTAGGGGACTGAATTACTGGTTGCTGTGGCGGTTTCCAGACTTCTCAACCCACAAATGCCAAAGACACTTTCAAAGGTCAGTGGGAAGGGTCTCTCACCTGATTGAGAGGAAGCATGGTCCAACCTCAGCCCCAGCCCCAGTCCCAGTTCCAGGGTGGCAGATATTGCCAAAGTGGCTGTTGCTTTTGGAGTCATCCACTTAACAAAACCAAAAGAATGAAAAAATTGAAGACAATGTGAAGTATCTCCTTGGAAAAACAACTGACCTGGAAAATGGATCCAGAAGAGATAAATAAAAAATTATTGGACTATCTGAAAGCCATGATCAAGAAAAGAGGGTAGATATCATTTTTCAAGAAATTATTGAGGAAAACTGCCCTGATATTCTAGAACCATGGGGCAAAATAGAAATGGAAAGAATCCATCAATCCTAAAAGAGATCTCAAAAGGAAAACTTGTAGGAATATTGTAGCCAAATTCCAGAGTTCATAGGTCAAGGATAAAATATTACAAGCAGCCAGAAAGAAACAATTCAAGTACTGAGAAAACCCAATCAGGATAACACAAGATTTAGCAGCATCTATACTAAAGGATCAGAGAACTTGGAACATGATATTCCAGAGGTCAAAACAGGTAAGATTAAAACCAAGAAGCACCTACCCAGGAAAACTGAGTATAATACTTCAGGGGGCTAAATGGAATTTCAGTGAAATAGAGGACTTTCAAGCAGTCTTGTTGAAAAGATCAGAACTGAACAGAAAATTTGACTTTGAAACACAGAAAACAAGAGAAGCATGAAAAGGTAAACAGGAAAGAAACCATGAGGGACTTTTTAAAGTTAAATTGTTTACATTCCTACATGGAAAGATGATATATGTAACTCATGAGATCTTTCTCAGTGTTAGGGCAGTTGGAGGGAATATATATATATATATATATATATATATATATATATATATATATATAATTTATTTATTTATAATTTAATTTATATATATATAAAATATACACATATGCACATATATATACATATACATACATATATACATGTATATATACATATATGTATGTGTTTGTATGTGTACATATATATATATATATATATAGGGGGGGAGAGAGAGAGAGAGAGAGGGAGAGAGAGACACAGACACAGACAGACAGACAGAGGGCACAAGGTGAGTTGAATATGAAGGGATGATATCTAGAAATTAGAAAATAAAATTAAGTGTTGAGAGGAATGTACTGGGAGAAAGAGAAGGGGAGAGGTAGAATGTAGTAAATCATCTCACATAAAAGAGACAAAAAAGTGTTTTTATAATGGAGAGGAAGAGGGGGAAGATGAGAAGGTATAAGTGAACCTTACTTTCATCAGATTTGGCTTCAGAAGGGAATAACAAACACACTCAATTCAGTATGGAAGTTTATCTTACCCTACTGAAAAGCAGGGAAGAAGGGAGTAAAAGGGAGATAATAGAAGGGACATTGAAAGCAAACACTTTTGTAGAGGGACAGGTCAAAGGAGAGAATAGAGTACATGGAGGACTATAGTTAATCTTTCACAACATGACTGTTATGGAAGTGTTTTGCATGACTACACATGCTATATTGAATTGCTTGCTTTCTCAATGAGGGTGAATGGGGAGGGGGGAAGCATGAGAATGGAGAACTCAGAGCTTTAAAAATGAATGTTAAAAATTGTTTTTACATGCAATTAGGAAATAAGACATACAGGCAATAGGGTATAGAAATCTATCTTACCTTACAGGAAAATAGAAGGGAAGGGGTGTAACAGCCAGGACCTCAGTATACACAGGAGGGTCTGCTGTACAGGTTCTTAGATCTGCTTTTCTAAAAGGAAAGCAACTTCTCAGCAATCTACCTTAATCAAGCACATATATCATTCACTTAGTTGAGGTGAAAAAGTCAGCACCCTGAATTTCAGAGAAAATACAAACAGAAATTAAAAGCATAAATTGCAAACAGAAAGATCAATAGACAGGGCTTCCAGCTGTTCAATCAAAGGCAATACATAGGTTCTTACCAGAGAGAGAAGCTCCAACATCTGGATTTTCAAAGCTAGGGGCTCCTTAGTGGCTACCCAGAGTCTCATCTGGCACTAGAACCTTCTTCCAAAAAAATAAGCCCCAGAGTAAAACCTCACCTCAGAGTATACATA
>CM053771.1:355943445-355962912 GCA_028658325.1 Potorous gilbertii
CTATTATTTAAACCTCATTACCTTGTTGAGGTTTTTTCTCATGTTTTACAAGCTATCAAAGATTTTATTCACACCATATGTGAAAGTGATATGTCTCAGGAAATGGAATTTTAAAAACTTAATGAGGAAGATTCAGTTAACTGGATCAAAAAGAAACTCCATATGCCCTGGGTAGTCCAGAGAGACGAAATCTAAATCAGTTAGTCAGTTCAGGAAATAAATCATCTGGATTTTTCCCATTGAATTGTTGTCTTTGTCAGGACATAGAACTAAACTTAAAATTTTCTGCAATTTGGAATTCTAGGCTGGGAATTCTTATTTCGGTTGTGCGGCTAGTGTTAATTTCATTCCCTCATTCTGTCTTCTTACAGAGGAATGGATTGACTCCTTCCATCTCTAATATCTAGGGTCAAATGTATTTCTTTAAATTTGTTTCTCTTTTCTCCCACTTAAAGCATTATTTGTCACAGCCTTTTTATTACAGAGTTTTTTTTCTAGTTTGCAACATTTTTCAGTGCAGGACATTTGTCTACACCTGATTAAGATACTGTATGGAAAATAGTCTGTAGAAGTGCTGGTGTAGTGTGGTGAATTCTGTTTAATTGTCTGTAGAAGAAACTCTCTCTATAATTTTCTTAGTCTGTGGCAAAAGTAGAGGAAGGAAGTGGCCACTTCCCCCCAAGGTTCCCATTATTTCTACTTCAGCAACTAGTCCTTCCTTTTTGATAAGACTCAGACCAGAAAACCATTTCCTCTTCTCTCTCCACCTTTAGGAAGATGAAATTATTGTTAAGGAAAACCAATAATTTATTAGCTATTTGTTTTTTGGCAAAGAGATCTCCAACACTGATAACTGAAGTACTGCTACAGCATGCTTGGTCTTGTCAGGCTTGTAATCTATTTCCTGAACTCATCATCTATTTCTTTCTCCCATCCAGGTGGTCTGTAATTTCCCCAGTACAATATCACTGTTGTTTTAACCTCCATCATTCTTAAGTGTTTTCCCACTTTGGTTCCTGTGCTTCTGTATATGAGTATATTTTCTTTTAATTTTTTTTATTCTGACAAACACCAACAAATTCTCTGTTTCTTATACTATTAATCCAGATAGTTTGGTTTTTGTGTTAATATTCATCGATTTTATTTGTTACCAATTTTTGTCTTATAATTAGGCAAAACAGTTTCTCATAATTTCCTTTAAACATTTGACTTTTAAAGTTTCTTTTCTTGGCATCGGCAATTCACTTTTCCTTTTTTAATTAGAATGACTGGTGCTTTATTTTATGAATTTTTAAAAATAGTTCCTCCATTATTTTATCCATTCAAATTTTTCTTACAGTTTTTAAAATCTCCACTTCAATTTTCAGAATTTGTAATTTGGTATTTAGTTGAGGTTTTTTATTTGTTATTTTCCTAGCTTTTTAAAAAGTAAATGCCAATTCAATGACCTCATCTTTCTCTTTTTTGTTGATAAAAACATTTAGAGGTATACAATTTCCCCTTAAGATTACTTTAGCTACATCCTCAAAGTTTTGGTGTGTTGCCTTATTGTTGTCATTTTCTTTAATGAAATTACTGTTTCTATATTTCTCTTTAATTCATCAATTATTCATGATTAAATCATTTAGTTTCCAATTAAGTTTGGATCATTTCTTCAAAAGTACATATCTATTATAATTTTATTGTATTGTGCTCCATAAATAACATATTTAGTATTCCTGCTTTTCTGCATTTGTGTGAGTTTTTATGCCATGGCACATAGTTAATTTTTGTAAAGGTGTCACACTCAATTATGAATATGTATATTCCCTTATATATACATCAAGAAGTCACTAGAGCTGTAGCATATCTAATTTTTCTAAATGTCTGTTCAGGTTGTCAATTTCTTATTTGGTTGTTGTTGTTGTTGTTGTGAGATTTGTCCAAGTCTGAAAGTCTGCATAGAGGTCAGAGTTCTATCCCCTATAGTTGTACAGTTGTATGACCATGGGCAAGTCATTTAACTCTACTAACTGTGCCAAGCACAGTACCTTATAAATACTGAAGCTACAAATGGAAAAAGTGAGAATTTTTTTCCTCAGCAGTTTAAACTCTACATCAGGAGAGACAGCACACAAAAGAAAATTCAGGTAAAGGGTTGATGAAAAGCCCCACAAATCCTAATGGTCTAATGTTGGGCTGAGTAACAAAGCCTTGTGGTCCTCAGGTGAGTCCTAGAGTATCTTAGAATACAGTGGCAGTGTAGATGATCCATTTTTGTGGCTCAGGGCATCTGAGGTGGTCAGGCTAGGCTGACTGGAACCACAGACGGTGGCCAACATGTAAAGCTGCGTGGAACTGGACCACGTTGAAGACGATGCCTCTAGCATCTTCATGATATACGGGCCAGAAACCCCTACTAGGCCACCACAGAGCCCATGAGCCAACTTTGCAGGCTGGGCAGCCTCCACTGGCAGTCCGCCCACCTACCCCATACCTCTCACTGCCAACAAGCTAGCCCGAGTGATTTTTGGCACTGATTGCATTCATCTACCTAGAAGCTATCCTGGCATGTTCCCTGTGTGAAGGGCTCTATTTCTTTGAATTTCTGAGTTGCAAAGCGGTTATAACTGGAATTTTGTTCAGTACCATACATCAAATGGAATATTACAGATTTGGTTAATGGTGGACCTAGTACCTTCTTCTTTATTGCCTCTCTAGTACTTGCTGCTTTGAACCATAAAGCTGGAGTAGAAATCGCTGCTATGGTTTTTGGTTTCTCAGAGACAGCAGTGCATGCTGTAAATATCTTCTCAGCTGTGCAGAAATGGAGAATGAATATGCTACAGCCAAGCACCAAAGAATACTTTTATGCACGGACAGAATCCGAACATTCTGAGATACAGCATTTAGAAACGAGTGAAACAGCATCAGAATAGGACTGTAGACTGAGAGGGAAGTCACCAACATAGAAACTTTCTTCCTCTCTCCTTCCTTTTCCGATTGCCCTCCTTACTCCCCAAATTTCTCTAAGAAGGGAGGAGTAGATGAAAATGGGAGAGGAGGAAATGCCATCACTATCATTTTTCATTCAGGAAAATCTGATGGTATCTATATGTTTTAGTAGTCTTTACCCCTCTCCCTCAAATCATGGTGGTGGCAGAGGTGTCTGTTCCTCAGGTGCTCTCTCTACTAATTCCATTTGCTCACTCTCTGTGAGAATTCTACTCTCTCCTTTTTCAGGAAAGGAGCTATTATTTATATAGTGTGTGTAAGTGCCAGGTACTCTGCTAAACTTTAAAAATATCTCAAGTGATCCTCACAAGGTAGATGCTAGTTCCATTTTACAGTTGAGGAAGCCAGCAAACAGGTTACATGATTTGCCCGGGATCACACTGCTAGTAAATGTCTGGGGTTGGATTTGAACTCAAGTCTTCTCTACTCTAGACCCAGGGCTCTCTCCACCACACTACCTGACTGCCAAGAAAAAAGAACAGACTGCCCGTGATTGTAGTAACTATTTCAATGCTGCCAGGAGCTTAACAAGACAAGTGTTAGGGATTTCATTTTTACTATCAAAACTGACTTCCAATGCCCTATTATAAAGGAAATGTGGAAAGAACTTAATGAAATAACTCAGAATTATAATAATGGAGTGTATGCTAACTAGGATCATATGAAGGAAAGGAAATGAAACTGAAAAGGAGAAAGAATTCTGTCTTGGAGGCATGACAGAGATAGCGTCATGATGCCTCATATATTGGAATTAATTTAAATGTAAATAGTTGCTAGGCAAGTCTAGTTGGTGGCATTGATATTCAATATTAAGCTTTTAATAAAAAAGCATTTTAAAGATATGTTGTAAGATTAGTTAGTTTTGAAGGGGGAAAAGAGTCACAAAATGGTAGACTGAGCTATGTGTGGAAAGTGGGGGTGGGGGTGGGGAAGGGCTGGTGAAGGGCTGGTAGACAGTATTCTTTAAAGGAGTATGGAAAAATAAGTATCATTGACCCATGATTCTAACTGGGAGAGACCAGAACTAGAGATGGCTCCTGTGAATCTTTCTCTCTTGCCCCTGCCCTTTCTCTGGCTTGGCTCCAGCATGTTTCATTACATGACAGAATCCTTTTGTCCTATGCTCAAAAACTCGGTTTTTCCCAGTACCTCTTGGTTTCTCCCTTCCACATCACTACTGCCTCTATGGTTCACATGGGCCAGAACATAGACAACCTGTTGCTCTAGCCCTACCATTTCTTAAGAGGACATTTGAAAGAAAGTTTCATTCTTATTCTGTCCTCCTACCAATCTGGAAATCAAAGTGCCTCTTATCCGAAAAGAAGGCTTAAAGCTGGTATAAACTAGATGAGAAGGCAGTAAGGTGGCATGAATAGAGTGCTGGACTCATCTTCCTGAGTTCAAATCTGGCCTCAGACACATACTAGCTATGTAACTCCTAGGCAAGTCATTTAACACTGTTTGCTTTAGTTTCCTCATCTGTAAAATGAGCTGGAAAAGGAAATGTCAAATTACTCCAGTGTCTTTGCCAAGAAAATCCAAAATGGGGCCATGAAGAATCAGACATGACTGAAAAATGACTTAACAAAAGCCTAGTTGATCTCCTGAGGGTACCTGTACACCCCAGGATTCTAAGAGATGTGTTTCTTTCTATTACCAAAGAATTGATGTGTGGCTACGGAATAGGAATCATTTTGGCTATATTGGTTTCTATGGTGATAGAGTAATTTTTTTTCTTCCCTCTTCAATGATTGAAGAGTTTTTCACCTCATTAGTTTTTCAATTGTCTCATATTGGTGTTTTCACTGATTGGCTATTTGAACTGTTCCTTTCAGGTTATGAAATCCATTACTCACATTGTTGGGGTAGAGTATGTGCCTGGTTTGGGGGAGATATAGGCTCTATGCTGCACAAGATTGTGTGAATGTTGACCTCTGATCAAGCCAGAGGAAGTGCAAAGTCTTCACCTCCAAAGTGGCTTTTGAGCACCCTGGAGTGAATCATTCAAAGGTGTTGGCACCACTTAGCATTTAAGGAAGATTAAGATTCTTTCTCTGCATTTGCATGTTTTCACCAGAAATCTGGTCTTTATCAAAGGCCCTTAGGACTGTTATATGTGCTTTACAAATAGACCAGGATTGCCTGGTAAACTCCAAGTGAGTTAGGAGTTAATCAAGCATGTTTACACAGAGTAATAAAATGGGTTTTGTGTGTGAGATTACATTTGTAGGAAACAAAAGGAAACGATAATAAATGAATTGCCGAAATTTCTGATTCATACAGAAGTGCTGCTTAAAATCTTTGGGTAAACTGGAAGCAAGCAATGATTTTATGTCTGTTTATTTCATGAATGATGTCAGATGTTTAGAAAATATGGAAACCAGATGAATTATTCATTTTGCATTAAAAAGCTCTTTAAACTCTCTTAAAAGCCTCCTGCTAATGAAGAACCTGTAATAAGTTCACAAAAGCCTCTTCTAATGAATGACTCAATTTTAATACTCTTCAGATTTTCTCATTAGAACACCACTCTCCTTTCCCTTTGGCTCCAAAGCACAGCTGAATATTTCAGATTTCTTTCTAAAGAGAAAGGTTTCTGTTTTTGTTAAAGGCAGAATTGTAATCCAATCGAATTGGTCAGTGTTAGATTTTTATCCAGAGGTTTTCCTTTACATGAGCTAAGTTAAAAATGGGTAAGGAAATTCAGTTTCTATTTTTCCTATTAAGAATTATATAGCTGAGACAATAGTGGAGATAGTTATCTGAGACCATGCTGAGATATCAGCATATGTGTGTGTGTGTGTGTGTGTGTGTGTTCGTCCTTTGTTCCCAAAGAAGACCATGCCATCAGAGAAATAAAGACATGACTTGCATTTGACTTTGCAGGTCCCCAGCCTCACTTTTCCTCCACAACCATCTGAATCCAGTGACCTGATATTCCTCAAGATGACTGGAGATGAGCCAGGATGAGGCAGTTGGGGTTGAGTGACTTGCCCAAGGTCACATAGCTAGAGAGTATCAAGTGTCTGAGGTGAGATTTGAACTCAGGTCCTCCTGACTCCTGCAATGGTGCTCCATCTACTGCACCACCTAACTGCCCCTGACATATCAACGTAGGATGAGTGAATGAATGAATGAATGAATAAAACTGTGGTAGGACAAGTCAATGAGAATTTATTAAGCACCTGCTTCATGGCAGTAGCTGCGCTGAGTGTTGGGAATACAAAAAAAGGGGGGAAAACCCAAAACAAAACCCTTTCCCTTCTGTCAAGGAGCTCACAGTGTGAAGCAAACAACTACGTATAAACAAGATATATACAGAGTAAATGGGAGATAATCAACAGAAGGAAAACTTTAATACTAAGGGAGATCAAGAAAGACTTCTTATAGGAGGTAATAAGGGGCCACTAGAATTTATTGAATGAGGGGTTCTGAGAATCTATTGAATGAGGAGGCTGACATGTTCAAATCTGAGCTTTAGGGAGATCAGTTTGATAGATGAGTGGAAAATGATTGAAATGAGGAGAGATGAGGGATGGAAACCAAGCAGAAAACTATAAGGTGATGAAGACATGAACTGACCTGAATCAAGCAGTGGTACTATCACAGGAAAGAAGGGGGCCAGTGGGAGAGAAATTAGGAAACTGGAACAGGACTTGACAAAGGATTAGATATGGGGAGTGACAGAGAATGAGGAGTTGAGGAGGATATCTAAGTTGTGAGCCTGGGTGACTGAGAGGATGGTGGTAGCACCATGACTGAGATGTGGTGGAGTGCCAGGCCTGGTATCAGGAAGACCCAAGTTCAAGCTCAACCTCACTTACTTAACTGTGTGGCCCTGGATAAAATCACTTAACTCTGTTTGCCTCCATTTCCTTACCTTTAAAATGAGTTGGAGAAGGAAATGGCAAAACATTCCAGCAACTTTGCCAAGCAAACCCCAAACGGGGTCATGAAAAGTTGGACACAACTGAAACAACACAACAGCAAGATTTGGGGAGTGGTATGGGGGGAAGGGGAAGGTGATTAGTTCACTTTGAGACATATTTAGTTTAAGATGTCTGTGAGACATCTAGTTCTTTTTGTGAACACACTGTGATCTTTCTTCTTCCTTTGGAATTTTTTCCTCTTTCAGATAGCTTTGAAAATCAGTTCCTTTAAATGCCTTAAAAAAATGTTGCATGAATTTCTTAGTATTTACTTGATCTGATCCAGCTGCTTTTCCTGATTTGTTTTTTAAAAATACCATTTTTCTCACAAAGTCTATTTCTCAACTACGCATTGTGTTTTCTTATATACATCCTCTTGCTTATTGTATTATGTCCAGCACATGAACCAAATGTGTTGGTTCCACAAATGTATCTGAAAAATCACTATAGAAATGCTGGCAGCTTTGTTGAAGTTCATTCCTTTAAAATAGCATTTTTTTTGGTTGGAGAGCACTCTTCACTTATTCTAGAGTCACCAACAAAGGGCTTGCTTCTTAGAGGATGAAAACATTCTTGTCTGAAAAGTCATTTCTAGGACAAGGAAAACTGTAAAAAATGTGAAGTCACAGACTTTTCTTTCTCCAATCTTTCTCTCTCCTGGTAATAGCTCACTAGGGCAAAATAAATTTTCTTTTTTATCCTTGCACTTAGTTGCCTGGTGTAGTCAATATTCTGTAATTCCCTTCAATAACTTGGTCTTTGGATAGGATTTGATAGATTCTCACACACTAAGCTGTAAACAACTGATAAAATTCCCCAATATTTACATTATAAGAGAAGACCAAGTTTTAAGTCAAAGGAATGAATGTCAAAGGATGGAAATTCATGCATTACTAAGTCAGTGAGAATGATTTTTTTTTTGGTCACAAGTACTTTCCCAGGAACCCTTGAAATTACATCACATTTCTTTAAGTATAAGACTCACCCACAGCCATCCCCATGACGTGTCTGTAAGACTAGTTGAGGGAAAGAAAGTGCCTCTAGAAAGTGGAAGAGGCACTGAGGATTAAAATACAGCAGATTCTTAGTAGGAGTCAGAAGGTATCAAGATGCCCAAAGGTTCACAGACACCAAAATTCAAAAAAAGAACAGAAAATAAAACCCAAGGCTTCAATTGTCTCTACACAAATGTATCAAATGTGGGTAAATAAGAAGGGTAAACTAGAGATATTCATGTAAAAAGACATTTTGATATTTGGTGGGATAACATCATGATGAAAATATGGTGCTAGAGTGGTATGACTTATTCATTAGAAACAAATTGTATAAAGGATGGGATGGAGGTGAAATAACATTATCTATTAATAAGATACTCATGTGAAGAGAACCAGGAACCAGAGGAAAGAGACATGGTGAAGTGTGAGAAACTGAAGTAATATTATCTTTAGAAATATTTTACCTGGGCAAAAAAAAGAGGAAATGAAAGAAAAGTTCAGGGAACAGATCCCTGTCTGCAGTTCAGGCGACTGTCACAGGGGCAAGATACAGTAATTATTTTAATTACTCAGGCATCTGTTAGAGTGTACTCTCTGCCAAAAGCAGAACCGCAACTAATATATTTATTAGCTTCCCAATAATGAAATGCTTTAAAAAAATAGAGGACAAGCAAGATCATTTATGTCCAAAGTCTGATTATCACACACATAGACAAGGAACTGGTTGCTGGGGTAAAAATGATGGGAACCTTCATCCAAAAATAAATAGATAAAAAGAAAAAGAACTGGTTGCTAGGGTCGAAATGATGGGAACCTTCATAGAAAATAACATGACAGAGTTAGAAGAAAACTGCATATAGTTGGATAGGCACCCTAGATTTTGGGAGAGTTGATTTCAAAGGGTTCTGACACAAAGGGTAAATAGAAAAAGAGACAGAGACTTAGACACAGAGACAGAGAAAAAAAGAGGGTTAAAGTGATAGTTCTCACTTGAGCCTTGAGCCTTTTCCTATCACACCCCCTTTACCTTTCCCTCCCCACTAATTTCAGATTATATATAAACATAGTGTTAATTCTTAGAAAAGGAAGGTGAGGTGGTGGAATTATTGACTCCTGAATAAGCTTTTGTGAGACCAGGGTTGGAAGGTTTAGAAGCAATGGCCAATAAGCCACAATGAATGGAAGTTCCCAGTCTGGTAACGCACTGCTAGTGCATCAGGAAAAACTATGCCTCCTTGTTGGACTTGTTGTAGATTTTTCTTTTTAATGGATGAAAATGGAGCTTGGTGACAAACTGGGCCTGAAGAATAATGCCTGACATTGATAAGAGTATTAACTGATGGTACAGAAATGCAAGAGAAGCCACAATGGAGGCATATGCTTCACTCTACCTGGTGAACTGTGCAACATTCCAAGAGAAGCAGTAATCAGAGAAATGTCTCATACCCCCTGGAGCCTTGGAGTATCTGTAGGAGGTGGTTCTTGTTGAGGATCTTGCCAAGTCAAGATAGATTCTGTATATACAGTTTGGAGAGGGTTGATTCCTGGAAATAGCTTTTATTTCTAAAACCCTTGTTGAGAATTGAATTTTATTTTCTCTAACTTGTCAGTAAAACTTTATTTTATAACACAAGCCTTGAAGATCTCTCAGAATTTTGGTTCTGGATACTTTTCCTAGGTTTATTGGGCTATTTGAAGTAATGATGCAAATCTCAGCTGGTGTCCCCATCCAATAAGATTTTATAAGGTTTTCAGAATCCATAAGAGACATCAATCTGATAGTAAAAGCGTTTAATGAATATGTAAAAGTAGTGTAAACAGTCAGAAATGGAATCATGAAATAGAAATATTATTCTATTAATCTCTGTCCCATATACAAATAAAAGTCTATAATCTTCCTAAAGTGGGGATTGGGTAGAAATTTCTCAGGGTAACCTTACAAAAGAATGGAGAAACAGAAGAAAATAAGTATAGTATGGTCTTACATGCATATGAATGTATATGTCTATATATGAGTATGATTATAGTATCTAAGTATATGTCTGTGTATGTATATATGTATATGTGTGTGTATATATATATATATATATATATATATATATATATATATTATATATCTCTGTGCGTAGGAGGAGAGAAAAGGGGAAAAACAGAATAAAGCATAAAGTGCACAGCAAAGAACAAAAGAAAACTTACAAGGAAGCAAAGAAAAGATGGACAGCTTTGAACACAATATGTAATAGTCTTGAAATGGAAATTTATTGTTATATATTTTGAATCTTCTCCTACATTCTGGCAATACTTTTATAATTTTTTAAATTTTGCATTTAAGTTTTAATATTGAAGTTTATAATGTTTCTTTTTCTTATTATGTATTTAAGTTCTAATATTTAAATTTAAAATAAAAACAATATAAAAAGAGAGAGTGGGCAATCTAATCAATTTTCTGCTCTCTTTGTAACACTATCAGTGACTGGAAAAGTGGTTCAGTGAACAGAACCCTAAGCCTGGATGATCTGGGTGCAAATTTGTCATTAGATACATGCTAGCTGTGTGATCCTGAGAGAGTCATTTAACTTGTTTGCCTCAGTTTCCCCATCTGTAAAGTGGAGATGATATTAGCATCAAGGGTTGTTGGCTCAGTGCCTGGCACATAATTAACTACTTTTGTTGCTGTTTTGAGCCATTTCACTCCTGTCAAGAGGATTAAGTGACTTGGCCAGGGTCACACAGCTAGCTGGATTTGCACTTATGAAGATGGGTCTCCCTGACTCCAGCCACAGCGGCACTCTATCTACTGCACCGCCTAGCTGCCCACTACTTACCTATCAGTATTGCTATTATTATAATAGAGATCTGCTACGTTTTGAGGACAGACTTGAACCTGCTGAAACTTCAGGGTTCGACTCTGGCATCAGTGGGAGGATTCTTCTAGGGACTACTGGTTTGGGTGACACTGAGGTAGCCCCTCCCTTTCTGCCTCAAGTTGATCACAGACCTTAGCTGCCTTTTCTGGAAGTTCAGAAGCACTCTAGGCCTCCCCAGACACAGAGCTCAATCCTTTTTTCATGCTGCTTCCTGTCTCCTTTTATTCCTATTGTTTTCTCTCTCTTCCTTTTCTTTTAGGTTCATGCCACCTGATGTGATGCCTGCATCTAAATAAAAGTCTCCATAGGAAGTCCGTGCTTTCTCCAATGAACAGCAGGCCCTCCTCACTGTGGACCTGAAGCTGCATTTGAAAGCTCCCATTAAGGGGAAGGTAATCCTCACCCATATTATATTTAATTTTGTGAATAGTGAGCTTGCAAGGAGAATTGGCATCAGCACATTGATTTTTCTGGGTGGGGGCTTTCAGATAGAGACATGAGAAATTTCCTAAAGTGAACCTGAGTCTTTAATGTGGTAAGAATCTCTGATACAAAGATTGCAGAAAAAATACAAAGGCCTACTTACTACTATCAAAGCATTGGAAGGCAGCTAAAGAGAGTTTCCAGATATTGCCAGAAAAGACATAGGCTTGGTACCGATTGGATATGTATGGTGAGTAAAAAAGGAGTTGAATATGGTACTAAGGTTTCAAGACAGTGGTATTCTTGACAGGAAAGGTGAAATTGATGAGTTTTGGGGAAAGAAAATGAGTTGTTTTAGACATGCGTAAAAGAGAGTTTTAGGTATCTGACCCTCCTCTCTTCCTATATTCTTTCTCTTTTCTGGCATTTTTCTCTCTTGGTTTTTTGTCTACCCTTCTCAGTATCACTTGATGAATGTCACACCCCATAACTGTGGATCCTCCAAGACCCTGTCCAGGGTTCTCTTTTGTTTTCTCTACATTATTTCATTTTGATCACCTATCATCTCCAGTGGGTGCATGGTAGATATACAAGAAATACTTGTTGATCTCAGCTATCTTTAAATCAAGGGTTGTGTCTTCTCAACGTTTTTATACTAAAGGTACTAGGAATGTTCAATAAATATTTAACCAGTTATGGGACTTGCCATTTTTTACAGATATCCAGTGTGTATTTAAAGATAAGCTTAGGGAGGAAGAGAAATTCCAAGGGAGAAAACGTGATTCCCAATAAAACAATATCTATCAGATAACTGTTTTAGTTTAAGGAAAAGCAGGGAACTATGGATTGAAAAGTTGAAGAAAGAGAGGGTCCTGACAGGTAGTACTTTACAAATGAGAAAAATGAATTTTTCCTGAGGAGAGATTCCAATGACCAGAGACTAAAATGACTGCCTTTGGAGACCTGAACATGAATGATTTCTTCAGCTAGCCAGGCTGAAGTAAGGAGAAGGGCCATCAAATGCTATCCTGCAGGACTGCAAGACAACCAGAGGAGACGGAGGGAATTGGTTTCCTTTAACTGTTATCATTGCATCTCCTACCTCAAACTATTTATCGCAGGTTCTACTTTACAATCCTTTTAAATTTTAAACTGTAGAAGCAGGTATTAAAGCAATTAGTGGTACCATTAGTTGTGACAATACTTGTGTTCTTATGGGCTTAATGCAATAAAAGTACGCTGAAAAATTTACAAGATGCCAAAAGTGGAATTAGAATCATGACCACTGATATATTTTCTCAATCATGTCTTTTTGAGGGAGAGGGGGAAGTCGCTTTAGTTTTTATTTGAATATCATCACATTATTAGCTTTCAAAATCTGGAGTCCCATGACAAACCTCCCTCCCTCCCCCCCTCTCATTTTTGTACCTCTCTCCCTCTCCTTTTCTTTCTTCCCCACTCCTGTCACACACACACACACACACACACACACACACACACACATCTCACTCCTAGCCACCACCAGTTGAACTCCATGCTCCCAAGTAAGGAATATGTGAAGAGGTATGTCTGTAGGCGACTCTCTCCTTAGACGAAAACCCCTGGAAATTCTGGATGGTAAAGGGGGAAATTGATACCAGTGAATCAATATTCTATTCTAAAGATTACATATGCTAGAAAAACTGGAAAGAAGACTGGCAGAAACTAAGTATAGATCAATAACACTACATACCCAGTGGGTGCCATAATAAACAAATTAGAGGAGGGAGAAAGAAATGAACTTCCTGATCTATGATGAGAAAAATAATTTGTGACCCGATAAGGGATAGAGAAGACCACAGAAGAGAAAACAGATAGTTTTAATCATATAAAATTAAAGTTTTTTGCAGAAACAAAATCAATGTAGCTAAGATTAGAAGGGAAACAGATAACTGAGAAAAAAACATATTTACAGTAATTTCTCTGATAAGGTTCTCATTTCTAAGCTATATAAGGAACCGATTCAAATTTATAAAATTAAGAGTCATTCTGTGATTGATAAGTGATTAAAGGATATGAACAGGCAGTTTTCAGAGAAAGAAATCTAAGCTATCAATAGCTATCAATGGATTAGTGCTCCAAAATCACTAATAATTAGAGAAATGAAAATTGAAGCAATTATAAAGTTCTACTTCACACCCATCTGATGGGCAAAGTTGACCAAAAAATGGAAAATGACAAGTGTTGGGGAGACTATGGGAAAACTGGTACATGAATACAGTTTTGGAGGAGCTATGAATTGGTTTGAGCATTCTGGAAAATAGTTTGGAACTATGGCCCTGAAGATATTAAACTGTGACCTAACAATACCATTATAAGTCCTATACCCTAAAGGAAAGCGTAAAAAGAACCATACATACAAAAATATTTACAGCAGGTCTTTTTGCAGAGACAAAGAAGTACACTACACTAAAGGATCAATTAATAGGGGGAATGGTTGAACAATTTTTGGGATATGAATATAATGGAATAGTTCCATTCCATAAGAAATGAGTAGGGGACAATTTCAGAGAAACCTTACAAGATTTGTATGAACTGATGCAGAGTGAAGTGAGTAGTACCAGGAAAGCAACATTGTAAAGACAAGCAACTTCAAAAGATGTGAAATCTCTAATCTATGCAGTAACCAATCACAATTCCAGAGGGCTGATAATGAAATATGTCACCCTCTGTCTGACAAAGGGGTGATGGACTCAGATAAAAATATATATTTTTGGATATGACCTATATGGGAATTTGTTTGGCTTAGCTTCGCATATTTATAACAAGAATCTTGTATTCCTTTTATTTTTCCTTCCACAAACAGGAGGAAATGGGAGGGAAAAATAGATATTTGTTGATTTAAAAACTTTTTTAAATTGAAAAAAATTATGTGATCACAAGTATCTTAAAGACTTACTTTAATTATTTATATCTGAATTTTAGGTAACCTCTCGCATTGTTTTACCCAGTGCTGTGGTTTCACAGAACCAATTAATGATTTTAGGCAGGGCATTTCTGTCAAGTGTGCCACAACTACATGCCAGGTCTTCTGACTAGTACTCTTTCAGGGGCACTCTTCTGCTGATGGGGAGATAATAAAGAAGAACTTAGTTGCTCTCAATAAGTTGAGGTCATCTGGTTCAGATAGCTACAACAACCTTTCCTCTATTGGCTCTTCCCAGTTGCCTACAAACATACCCTTGTCTCCTACAACCTTAAAAAGCACTTCTTTGATCTTATTATCACTACTAGATACAGTCCTAGAGCTTTGAGGGAATAGCAGTATCTTCCTGATCACTTGGCCCTGCTTCCAACTCTTGTCATGGTAGCCATCATCACCATCATCTTGTTCAGTGTACCTTACGGAGAGATAAGGGAGCCCATGGTAGGGCCTTGACTGCCACTTTCCCTCGGACCGCAGGATCCTAAGACCATGAGCCCTGGTAATAACAGTACCTCACTTCCCCTCCCCCTTACCAGTTTGATCTGAGCAGCCAATGGATGTGTGACCTGATATCTCCCCTGTAGTTGTTGCTGAATTCTGTGACCTCTTCAGAAACCACAGCTATTGAAGACTCATGAAAATTCTTACTACCAAAGTCGTTAGCACTGTCAAATGGTTCAACATTGGAAAGGGATATGATCGACATGACATTAAATAAGAGGTATTACCATCTGCTTAACCAGCGTGTCATAAAGGCCGCTAGGCCTTTCCAACTGACTTGCAGCTGAAACCTCTTATTTCTTATCCTCCTTTCACACACACACACACACACACACACACACACACACACACACACACACGTATATCCTATGCATAGGGCACTAATAAAAATGGTAACACAATTTTATATGTGTCAAAGGGCTAAGAAATGCATATATACTACAACAAATGTGGTCCAGTTTGAATGAGCAAGCTGGGCAGACTGAAACTCCAGGTGACTGGGCTTGGTGACCATGGCAGAATGGGGTGGAGATGGTGAAAAATAGCCCTCCTCCTCAGCCCACAGCTTCTACTACATCAGAATGTGTATCAGAAGATAAACCATACTAGACCATAACATGTGCATTAGAAGATATATAATAAATATGTCAATATACTTTGACAAAGACCTGAAGTTTGTTGAATAAGTGGGTTTCCAGATTTGCGACTTGTGAGTTAAACTATGAAGTGATTCAGTTTTCTTAGTTATCTCAGTGTTTCTTAGGAAGAAATCTCACAGAAGTAAACTCAAATTAAAACGTTCATACCCAGAAAAAGAACTATGGAGTCTGGATGCAGATTGAAGCATATTATTTGCTCTCTCTTTCTTTCTTTCTTTCTTTCTTTCTTTCTTTCTTTCTTTCTTTCTTTCTTTCTTCTTTCTCATGGTTTTTCCCATTGGGTTTAATTGCAGCTGAAATTAAATTAAAACTGTTATGCTTATGAGTTAAGCTTAAAATGTTTCCGAATATATCAATGCATTGGAATAGATTCTCATTTTCAAAACATGCATTATAGTAGAACTGGCTGTAGTTGGTGTTTCAGGCAAAAAGATTGCCAGAAACAGTTTTATTTAATATTGATCTAATATTGAAACCATTTCTGGTTTAGAGATACATAAAATGACATCATTCCCCCATGTCCTTCAATAGACAAACATTTATTAAGCACCTACTATATTCCAATCACTGTGCTAAGCATTGAGGATACAAAGAAAGGGAAAAACAGTCCCTGTTCTCAAGAAGCTCACACTGGAAGGAGAAAGATGAAAAAAGAAACTGAAATGAGGAGAGAGAAGGATGGTACTTATTAGTGAGGAGTGTTGAGATAGTCGACTTGTACCCTCTTCTCTTTTTTTATTAATTAATTTTTAGTCTTCAACATTCACTCTCATAAGTTCCAAATTTTCTCCCCTCCCCATAAGACAGTAGGCTCTAACCATACTATATATTAAACCTATTTTCACAGTCATGTTGCAAAGAAGAATTAGAACCAATGGGAGAAGCCACAAGAAAGAAAAAACAAGCCAAAAAAGAGAGAGCAAATAATATGCTTTGATCTGCCCTCAGCCTCCATAGTTCTTTTCTGGATGTGGATGGTATTTTCCATCATGAATCTTTTGGAGTTGTCTTAGATCCTTGCATTGCTGAGAAGGTCTGAGTCTATCAAAGTTAGTCATAGAGCAATGTGTCTGTTACTGTGTACAATGTTCTCCTGGTTCTGCTCACTTCACTTAGCATCAGTTCACTGATATAAGTCTTTCCAGGTTTTCCTGAAGTCTACCTGCTTAACATTTCTCATAGCACAAAAGTATTCCATTACATTCATGTATCATAATTTGTTCAGCCATTCCCCAACTGATGGGCATCTCCTCTATTTCCAGTTCTTTGCCACCACAAAAAGAGCTGCTATAAAAATTCTTATACATGTGAGTCCTTTTCCTATTTGTATGATCTCTTTGGGATACAGACCTAGTAGTGGTATTACTCGGTTGTATTATGGGACATAGTGCCAAATTACTCTCCAGAATGGTTGGATCAGTTCACAACTCCACCAACAATGCATTAATGTTCCAATTTTCCTACATTTTCTCCTACATTTTATAGTGTTCCCATTTTGTCATGTTAGCCAATTTGATAGGTGTAATGCTGTACCTCAGAGTTGTTTTGATTGGCACTTTTCTAATCAATAGTGATTTAAAGCATTTTTTCATATGACTATAGATAGCTTTAATTTCTTCCTCTGAAAACTCCCTGTTCATATCCTTTGACCATTTATCAATTGGAAATGACTCATATTCTTATAAATTTGACTCAGCTCTCAAAGGAGGTCTTTATCAAAGACACTGGCATTGAGATTGAAGCATTTATCATAGACACTAATTGTAAAAATTCCTTCCCAGTTTTCTACTTCCCTCCTAATCTTGGTTGCATTGGCTTTGTGCAAAGACTTTTCAATTTAATGTAATCAAAATTATCCATTTTGCACTTCATAATGTTCTCTATCTCTTGTTGAGTCATGAATTCTTCCATTCTCCAAAAATCTGACAGGTAAACTATTCCTTGCTTTCTCAGTTTGCTTATAGTATCAGCCTTTATATCTAAACCAGGCACCCATTTTGACTTTATTTTGGTATACGGTATAAGAGCATAGGTCTATGCCTAGTTTCTGTCATACTATTTTCCGGGACCCTCTTCTTAAGTAGAGAAACTGACAAGTCTCCCACATCCACTACCCACCTTTTCCAGTCATGCCCTGACATATATATCTTTTTATCTCAAGATGACTTGAGGTAACATTTATAGGAATTGTGAATAAGGAAAAGATCATAATATGTTAAAATACAGGTTAAAGGTTAATATTCTGAAATAATAGTAACTCTTTCTGACCTCTTCTCTGACTTGTGCTGGTGGAGTAATCAAATATATATCTAAATCTTTTCTCAAAAGGACTCAGTGAAGAAAGGTCATAGCACCAACTGATTCAAGTGATCCTACAAAGAGGAGACCAACCTTAATAAATAACCTTATCTCTTTCAGGGTAGGGAAGACAATGATTTAAAGTTAAGTTACTTTTTTATTAAAATGTTAGTTTTTACCCTTAATCTATTTCCTTATGAAATGTCTTTTTGTCTTCTGCTAACTTACCTTCAACCAAAGAAATCTGGAAAGAGTTTTTTTAGTTAAAAATCTGTTATTTCCTAATATTTCTTGAGAAACTAAAAATAAGGGGTTTTTTTTGAGGGAAAGCAAAAGATAGTACTTGTTCTCAAGGAGTTCACAATCTAATGAGGAAGATAATATGCAAATAACTAGGTACAAACAAGAGTTCTACAGAATACCTTTGAGATAATCAGCAAAGGGAAGGCGCTATAATTCAGAAATGGGAAGGCTTTCTGAAATGGGACTTCGGTCAGCAGGTGACAAGGTTAGGGAAAGAAAAGTCAAAGGGTGACCAATCCATTAATAAGGAATTTGAGATTGGATTTTTATTCTCATTTAAAGGATATAGCATGTAAAGTTCAAAAATTATCTTTGAATATTTTCTTTTCTGAAAAGGCTTTTCCAGCCTCTTTCCCCCATTTCCAAGTCCAGTCATCACTTACCACAACTTATTCCAAGGGCCTTATTCAGTGAGGAACTCCATAATTGTCACAGCTTTTGTGTGACCTAGATGCATTAAATGTTAAATATTAACATATTTTTTATCTTGCTACTCCAATATGCTAATGGTATTCATTCAAGCAGTATATATATATCAACAAAAAGAAAATGCTATGTGATTTCTATCAGATTATAAGAATCAATTCAATTAATTGACCTCATTAATTTCTAACTCAATTCATTTACACTAATATGCCCATTCCATGGATGGATAGTTCCTCTAGTGATATTCAAGGTCTTAATTTTGTCACAGGCTTTTACATTACCCTACCAATACTTTTCTATTGCCATGATTCCTTAGGCTACCTTATATAATTTTGGAAATTGAGGAGAGGACTATCGGATCAATCACATGGAATTGAATACTTCCAAGGTATCCCAGGAAGAAACATAATTAAATGATACCAGTGTGAGTCCCACTGATTCAAAATTTTCAAGAACTCAGACATACTATATGTGATTTTTTTTTATAAAAGTTTCAGAACAATATTCTTTCCTGATGATTCTCAGGGTCTTGTGAGCAAAGGGAATCCAGTTTAAGATGATAAAACAACATTAAAAAAATTCTCAAGAAATTAGAGATTCCTTCAACTTCATTTAGCATCTAATTTTTTATATTATAAGAATTTTATGCTTGTGATACATTTTGATATTAGACAGACTACTGTGAATTACAATTTTTCATCAGCAACTAATTTTACTTATTAGGAGCCATTTTAATCTTAGTTCAGAGTGTACATTGTACTTGAAAAAAAATGAAACTACATTTCTTTAAAAATATTGTATATAATAATGGACTTTCAAATTTAGTATTTCCTACTTTATTCCCTAATTGAAGTGATGTATATATAGTCATTTTATAGGGTAATATGATATGCTATTTGACCATCATGTATGGGACATCATCAAAATTGTAGCTCACCCAAAAGGCAATAGAAAGGCATCTGGTAGGTGTGGGTAGGCTGCAATATACAACCAAAGATGACGTCAGCAAGAAGTGTCATGAAAGAGCTCATAAAGGACATGTAGGGCCGGAAAAGGAAGTGACTTGGTCATATATCAATAACAAATTATGACAACTTCACAACCAGA
>CM053771.1:355963412-356002850 GCA_028658325.1 Potorous gilbertii
TTTTTTTTTAAAGGAATTATAAAATATTGGATGAGATTTGGTAAAGTGCACAGGCAGACTAGGTTTTATTTCCTAGGT
Source organism: Potorous gilbertii (assembly GCA_028658325.1). Lineage (NCBI taxonomy): Eukaryota > Metazoa > Chordata > Mammalia > Diprotodontia > Potoroidae > Potorous > Potorous gilbertii. Next base: position 355,963,491 of record CM053771.1, read on the forward strand.
CTTAGACTCAAATCTCAGCTGTGCCATTTATTTATTATCTTTGTTCCCTTGAATAAGTCACTCTCTAGGGCTCAGTTTCCTTGTCTGTAAAATGAAATTGAATTAAGTCATCTGAAAGGTCCCTTACAGCTCTGAATCTATACTTCTATAATTGCAAATGTGGCTATAAAATTCTGTTATTTACAGAATTTCTTTGATGTGTAAATTAACTTAAATAAGGAATTCTTTTGTTTGTTTCTGCAGGATCTTTTGAATACCTTTTCTATATGTTCATCAAGCTTTGGTTTCTGTTAGTATTGTCTTTGCTTTGTTACATTTTATGTAGTTGCATTTTTTCGTTTGGTTCTATTTTATTCACTCTGCTTCACTTCATCTGTTTCTTTGTGGTGCAATAATATTTCATTATATCCATATGCTATAATTTGTTCAGTCATTTCCCAATCTATGGACACTTAAGATACATGAATCTATGTGAGATATGCATGTCCTAAATGTGTAGATGTAACTCATGTGTGGCATGGATAGATAGGCTCTATAACTTCATAATCATTGAAATAATCATGTAAATTATGGTTTTTTTGTTATGCATATGATGAATTATATTAATAACTTCTCTAATGTTGAATCCTTGCAATTCTGGTATGAATCCAACTTGGTCATAATGAATAATTTTAAGGAGCATATGTTTGTAACTTCTTTGCTAATGTTTTATTTGATTTTCCCATCAATATTCATTAGTGATATTGGCACATACCATGAAAGGAGGGAAGGGTTCCTTCCTTCCCAATTCCTGTCTTCATACTAGAGCCTTTCAAAATACATACGAGTCCCTCAAATCCCCCAGTTTCCCAGGATACTTTCCTTCCTCCCACAATGATTTTAGTGCCTGCCTCACAGTCTTTCTCTCCTCCACAACTCCTGCCTTCATATTAACAGACTTCAAAATACACACTGATATTGCCTCCAGAAAACCCAAAACACTTTGCATTTTTTCAACTTACTCATTTCCTATGATCTAATCCTTCAGTGCACTTCCGCTAAACACGGATGACCCTGCCTCTGATCTTAGCATCAACCCCAAGCACTCCATTTCCATGTTCATGAAGGCTGAATGAGGTTCCTTTAGAGGCAGCTTGGTGCGATGGAGAGAACACTGAGTTTCAAGCCCGGAATGCAGTAGTTCAAACACTTAGTGACCCTGGACAAGCCGATTAACTTCTGTTTGCTTCAATTTCCTTAACTGTAAAATGGGGATAATGACAGCATCTTTCTCCAAAGGTTGTTGTGAGAATGAAATGAGATTATAATTATAAGGGGAAAAAAGTTCACACAGTAGGGGCTATGTAAGTGTGTGTTCCCTTCCCTTTGTCTGATCATAATCTCTTGTAATTCTACTTTACCCTCCATCTTGAAACCCTTAATCTTGCTTTTTACTTGACTGTGACCCCTAGTCACTCAGTGCATCCGTTCTTTCCCAGTCATGCCATGTAGTGGCCACACTCTCCACCATCTCCCAACTTGACCCTTTGGTCAACCAGTTCAGCTCTACACTGTCTTTCTTGAGTTCCTTGCCTTTTTATCCTATTGCCAGTCTCATGCAGCTAAATCTCACTTTGCATTACTCTCACTGCCTTCGTTTCTGTTTGTATTCTGAATGAAGCTAGAAAAAAAACTCTGAAAACCATACTAACTGGTTCCATTATAAATTTATGTTACAAAATCTCAACTGGGTGTTCAGTGAAACATGACAATCTTTTCCCACTTCTCTGTTTCACTATCCTACATACTGCAACAGCTTTTCCAAACCCTTTCATCCTTGCTCAAATATCCCATGGCTCCCTGTCCCCTCCCTCTCATCTGAGAACCTTACCTTATATTTCACTGAAAAAAACTGAGGACATTTTCTGAGAGTATTCTCTTCCCTCCTCCTTATCTTGAATCACTCAGATGCCTTCTACTATTTCCTCCTCCTTTATCTCTGTTTCACATCTGTCCTCCTTGCCAAGGAGGATGCGAACCATTGTATCTTGTCTTCTCTAGCAGATTGTCCCTTCTATCACCCTCACCCTCAAGGTCATAATCAATCCCTCTGACTATTAGCTGTTTCCCAACTGCCTATAAATATGTCCATGTCTGTTTTATCCTCAAAACACCCTCATTGGATCATCCATCCTTGCTATCATCCCATATCTCTCATGCCTTTTATGGCTAAAATTGAGAAGGCTGTCTCCAATGGATGCCTTTCCTTCCTTTCTTTTCACTCTCTTCTTAACTCTCTCTGTCTGGCTTCCAGCCTAATTATTCAATCAAAATTGCTCTCCCCAAAATTACCAATGATGTCTTAATTGCCAAATCTAACGACCTTTCCTGTGTGAGTGTGTGTGTGTGTGTGTGTGTGTGAGAGAGAGAGACAGAGAGACAGAGAGAGAGAGAGACAGAGAGAAAGAGAGACACAGAGAGAGAGAGAGTGTGTGTGTGTGTATTCTCTCCTGGTTCTTCTCCTCCCTGTCTGACCACTCCTTTTCTGCCTCTTTGCTGGATTAGGTCATACCCATATGGGTGTCAACCATGGCAGTTCTCAACTGAGAGAGTTGGGGGAGGAGGAGCTATGGGAGGTTTGGAGAAATGATGGACAATTTAAAAAACAAATATATCTTTGAAAAGAGCAGTTTTCAGTCTAATGATGAAGTCAGAAGCCAACATGTAGAGAATTAAGAAGAGAATGAAAGGAAAGGAAGTGGAAGCATTTATTGTAGGTGGCCTTCTCAAGGAATTTAGCCACATAAAGAAAGACAGATGTGGGAGAATATTTAGTGAAGATCTAATTACTGAGTATACAGAAACAAAATGGAAATGGTCCCTGCTTTTAATGAGCTTACCTTCCATCAGAGAAGACATGTACTTACTTATGTACATATAAAATAAATACGTAAATTCAAGGTGATATTTTTGTAGAAGGTGAAGCCACTAGCAGCTAGAACTCAGGAAAAGGAACTTTCATGCAGAAGGTTATGTTGCAGCAGATCTTTAAAATCCACTAACGTGTTTGCCCCAATAGACAATGGTCAGGCAGAAGTGCAATCTAGTCAAGAGGAATAGTAAAACACAAGAATGGAAATGTAGTGTTGAGGGTGAATAAAAGTAAGACCATTTAAGCTAGATCATAAAGTAAATGAAAAAAGTTAAAAAGATAGGTTAGATCCTGATTGTGAATGGCAGAAGATTTTTTTTTTATCTGACTATAGAGGTAATAGGGAGTCACTGGAATGTATTAAGAGGTGGAATGACATGCTGTGGTTTAGGAAAATGGGGGATAATGAACTGGACAGGGAAAAGGTTTGTGGGCAGAAGAATCTGGAGTCTATCCTAATGATCTAATCAAGAGCTGATGAGGTCCTTATCTAGGATGGAGGCTGTGTTAGCAGAGAGACTGAAAAGATGGGAATGAATGTGTGGAAGTAGAAACAATAAAATTTAGCAATTGCCTGGATTAATTTGTAAGTATGAGTCAAGAGTCAAGGATAACTCTGCGAGTATGAAACCATGTGACTAGGAGGTAATAGTAACACTCTCAATAAAAATAAGACTCTTACAGACAGGTGAGTTTGAGGGTAAAAGGTGAATTAAGTTTTGGATATGTTTTGTTTAAGAGGGCTACGGAGCATCAAGGTACAAAATGTCTACTAGGCAGTTAATGATGCAAGGCTATTGCACAGATGAAAGAGTAGGGCTGGAAATGGATTTTGGAACTGTCTGCTGAGAAATGAGGTTACCAAAAGAGATGGTGTAGAGAGAGGATAGAAGTAGTCCCAGTAGCAAACTTTAGGATATACCCACAATTAAAAGATAGAATATTGATGATGTCCAAGGAAAGAAAACTGCGCAATAATCACATATATATGAAGAGAGCAGCATCATGGGGTTCAATGGTGATAAAGATGCTGAAGCTGGTGGTGAAATCTAGCAGCAGGCCTAACCACAGTGACTTTGAGGGAGCGCTGAGCATTTAAGATATCTGCCACTGTGACCTACAGATGGGACGCTTCTGCTGAACTACACACCAAGCAGACCCCTTTCCCATCAAACACATAGTTCTTACAGCTGTTCATTTACCCCTCAGACAACATTTCTCAGAGTCTCGAGGACACGAGTTTTTAATCTAGGGTGCATGGATAGATTTCAGGAGGTCTATAAAGTTGGATTGGGAGTAAGAATCTTTGTTTTCACTAACTTCTAACTGATGGTTTTTTAAAAGGCATTTTTCTTAAATATGAATGTAGCCAACAAATCACAGCCAAATCGGCAGTACCTCTGACTCTGTCATCAATAGAAATCATACCTATTTTCATATAATGTATAACATTGCAAATATCTTGAAATATCCTTTATGCTCATTAATACTTTGAAATTGCTGTTGTTGTTAGAGCCGTTGTAAGCTCACATGTGATTACTGTCTTCCAGTCTACATGTGCTCATAGGTGGTGCAGTAGATAGAGCACCAGTGCAGGAGTCAGGAGGACCTGAGTTCAAATCTCATCTCAGACACTCAACACTCACTAGCTGTGTAACCTTGGACAAGTCACTTAACCCCAATTGCCTCATCCTGGGTCATCTCCAGTCATCCTAATGAATATCTGGTCACTGGATTCAGATGGCTCTGGAGGAAAAGTGAGGCTGGTGACCTGGACAACCTTCCCTCACTCAAAAAAAACAACAAAACAAAATCAAGGGCAAGTCATGTCATCATTTCTCTGATGGCCTGGTCTTCTTTGGCAATGAAGGACAAAGATACATACATGCTCATAGATCATGGTGGGTCAACTGTCAGCCATCAGAGAGTGAAGTTGCATTTTCTCATATTGGTTCAGATCCAAATATCTATATTATTTTCCAGTATTCCCTATTTACAATAGTTTGTCTTTCAATATATGGAAGAAGAAGAGTCATTTTCATTGTTCAGTACAGTTTTGCAAAAATGGGCAGTTCAAATGAGAATAATTAAGCCTCCATAAGCTAAGTCTTTCCCCATCCTGTCTTTATAACAGAGATAGCCAATATAGATCAAGTAAGTTCCAACACATCTGACCTTTGAGATAACTGTTTTATTTAAAGTAGCTTCTCATTATTGCTAAGAGATTTCTCAGTGATATGGGTCATACACAGAGTTCTAAGTTCTGTAAGTAGAGAGTTGATTTCTTTTGTTTTTTTCTCTTTGTTATATAATTTGTATATTTTCTGTTTTATGAAGTAAAGGCATACATACATTGGAGGTTGTATAAGTAGCATTTCCGTATTATTATTCTATGAAAATTCCATGTATTTTTTAAAAATAACATCATGAGAAAACTGCAAATGAGATTAGAAAGGAGAACTATTATTTTTAGGAAGCCATAAAAAATCATGCAGCTCCATGTGTAACAATAACCTAATTCCTGGAAGGACATGACTTGTGAGCTTCTTCTCTAATTCTTATATCTAATCTGTATACAGAGGGTTAATAGCCATTAAAAGTGTTGAAACTTTGTATTATAAAAACTGCCTCATTTTGCTGCTTGTCATATAAATTCCTTGAATATCTTAGACTAATGAGCATATGCTTATTTCTGGGCAGAATTATCAAACAAATAAAAAATAATTTAATAAAATTATTATGAGCTTTCTTGGCTAAGCTACTGATACTCAAGAACGGAGCAGAGACCAGAATACTTGCAAACTTTCCAGCGCTGGAGGAACTGAGATATATACTTCTTTGTCGATTTCTCTGAAAGCAGAAATCTGTGAATACCTCTGGACCCTTCAGAACTGTCAAAAGTTGTTTCTATCTTGGTGATATTACATTTGAACTATGGATTCATAATCCTTATCTTACTGATATAAACTATACATTGAAGGTATTGATATAGCCAAAGATGAACTCATTCACTGTAGGACAAAAAATATTACAACTGGAGTTCAACTCAAAAAGCTTTATAGAATCTTTGCAATGCAAGCTATGGAAGCTATGATGGCATCTTAAATAATGTATCTTTGTGAATCAGGATTCTTAACATTGTAACCATCTAAATAAAAAACTGAAATTGATTTGATATCCAACATGATATATATGCTGCCTTGTTAAAGACCATCCCACAGTTTAATCTTATTCAGTCTAAGCAAAAACGGCTTTCTTCCTATGTTTTTTAAAAATTAACTTCAACTTGCCCATATTTTAAATGTATTCTCTTGTTATTTAATACATTCATAAAGAAATCAAAGCTAGCTATAGTCGTATGATATTAAAACTATTCTGAGGTATTGCCTCATACCTTTCTGATTGGTGTAATGGTAATTTAAAAGGGAAGATCTTTTCCATTCATTAATAGGCCCATGTGACCTGCTTAAATCACATGGAAGCCTAAGTTACATGTGGTGGAAGGAACTTGCTAAACAGGTGAAACAGGAAAGGTGGAGCAGAGCTTAGAGGAAATTTATGAGAACAGTTAGGATGGAGGGAGGAGAGGACACAGGCAGGCAGGCACAGTTAGGCTCAAGAGCGTTTGTTTGTGGGAAGGCTGGGCAGGAGGTGGCGGGGGAGAAAGAGGGGAAGTTTGGGAATGGCTTTGTCCCCTGCAGTGATAATGTGTATTGACTTCTTGGCTACCACGATGGATTTGACTTTCTGGTATTGGGATTTGGCTTTCTGGTGTCTGAATAAATGTTTTTCTTCTGCCTTCTATATGGAAAATCTATTATACTTTGTGATTCATAACTATGCCAGCATATTCATAGTTGCCTTCAATACTGTGAATATTGCCTTAGCAATACAATTGGCTAATATGAAAGAAAAGGAAAATGATAAATATTGGAGGGGATGTGGGAAAATTGAGACACTAATATGCTATTGGTGGAGTTGTGAACTGATCTACTCATTCTGGAAAACAATTTGGAATTATGCCCAAAGGGCTATAAAACTGTGTATACACTTTGATCCAGCAATACCACTACTAGGGTTTGTATCCCAAAGAGTTTTTTTTTTTAAAGGGAAAAGGACTTATGTGTATAAAAATATTTATAGCTGCTCCTTTAGTGGTAGCAAGTAAATTGGAAATTGAAGGGATGCCCATCAATTAGGGAAGTGCTGAACAAGTTGTGATATATGAATGTAATGGAATACCATTGTTCTGTAAGAAATGCTGAACATGTAGATTTCAGAAAAACCTGGAAAGACTTATGTGGACTGATGCAAAGTGAAGTGAGCCGAATCAGGAGAACGCTCTACACAGTAACAATAACATTGTATAACTATGAAAACTATGAACAATACCATGATCCAAGACAATTCCAAAGAACTCATGAAGAAAAATGCTATCCACATCCTGAGAAAGAAATGACAGGGTCTGAATGCAAGTCAAAGCATACTATTTTCACTTTATTTTTTTCAGTTTTTTTCTTTTGGTCTGTTTCTTCTTTCACAACATTATTAATATGGAAATATGTTTTACATGATTGCCCAAAAATCACCTATATCAAATTGCTTACTATCTTAAGGAGGGGAGAAATGAGGGAAGGAGGGAATAAATTCACTATTCAAAGCTTAAAAAAATGAATGTTAAAATTTGTCTTTATACGTAATTGGGAAAAACACAATACTATTCTAAAAAGAAAGAAAAATACATTCATAAAGAAGTAAGTACATACATTACTATATTGCAAAATTTTACAAAATATTTTAATAGCTATATTTCAATTTAATTGGTTTTCTTTGTGACCTTAAATATTTTATGTATTTAAAAACATTATTCTGAGAAGGGATCCATAAGTTTCATCAGACTGACAAAAGGATCCATGACACACACACATACAAAATATGTTAAGAACTGCTGTTATAGGGTTGCTTGTGGGGGATCCTGAAACCTCTGAATCTGAAATTTATATATATATATATATAATATAAATATATAATTTATAATATATATAATAATATATAATATATATAATATATATAAATTATATAAATATAATATATAATAATATATAATATATATAAATTATATAAATATAATATATAATATATAATAATATATAATATATATAAATATATATATATACATATATATATATATGTATATATATATATATATGTATACACCCACATACTAGGGAAGAGGGAAAATCTTAGGTGGTGTTGTTAGGATAAGGGATATTGTTGGCTCTGTGACAAAGATTGATTGCTGCCAATTTCTTTGGTGTTCTCTGTGTTTCAGACCTCAGAAATCTTGGCAGCACAACCCAACACTCAAGATTCCTCTAGGGAGCATATAAAGCAGAAGGAACCACAGCTAGTGATGCACAAAAAAATATATCTAGGAATATATGAATTCTACAGTCTTGTTCCTCTTCTGTAACGAGGTACTCCCTGGTTCTTCTCTCTATCCTTCAATGCTGTGACGTTCTACATAGGCATTAGCACCAAGACTAGTCTCAGACACCAACAGAGAACCCTGAATTTGTGTGCTTCTTCAGTTCATACTCCCTTCTGATCCCCATTATAGGAAGAAATGGGTTCTTTCCTTAGGATTCTAATAGTCTAGTTCTAGTATCTCTTCCAAGACAATCTTCTTAGAAGGTGATTACTACTAAATGTCTCCAAAAATAGCTTGTGGGGTCAACTTCTAAAACTAGAGCTTATGATATCCCATTGGTGTGCTTCCCATTAATAATGAAATTTTCTAAGACACAGCAAAGGCAAAAGATACAAAACATTTTCCTTCTTCCCCTCATAAGCCCAGGGAACACTCTCCCACAGAGACATAATGTGTATAAGGGAAGAATGGATTCACATGCACAGTCCAATGTGGCACTCACATGGGAAACATATGAAGCAAAGGAAATCTTTTTCTCTTATAGAGTCCTCAAACAGCCCCCCAGGATTCACCATTACTGCTGGATTTTTCTCAGTTGATTTTCCAGGGAGCTCTTCTCTATGGTTCGGTTGTCTTTGCCACCATTTCTTAAAGCTGTTTCCTCCCCTGACTGATGCCTCTCTGTATTCATTTCTACTTAGAGTTTGTCCTTGCTCCCTTAATTGTGCCTCAAACTCTCTGAAACATAAGCTCTCTGCTGGACCTATTGGAAAGAATATTTCTCTCTGGGATAGTCAACCCTCCTTGCCCAGTTTAGATAAGAGTGAGGTTCTTGACATGCCTGCCCCACCCACCCCTACAGCTATATGTGTGTATACATATATATATATATATATATATATATATAATATATATTTGCATATTCTTTTTTTTTGACACATCCCAAGTACAATAAATGGTAAATTTTTTCCTTTAAAAAAAATCAGAAAATGATTTTTAAGAAAATAGCTTCTTTTCTCTTATATTTTCTTTATTTTTAATTCAAACAAACAAAAAGCAAAACCCTGCAGAATAAAACCACTCTCAGATATCATGTTTGTCTTTCTTTACTCATTTTGTCACTCTTAACGGTCATGGTATTCTGATTTTGTGTCTTATCCCTCTATAAGAATATAAGCACTCCATCATAATATTTTCAAACTGATTTACCTTTCTAAGCTGCTCTTGTCTCCTATATTTGCATTTCAAATATTTTATCTAGTTCTGAGCTTTCCATTACCAATATTTAAAAATCTTACATTCTGTTAAAGGTTTATCTTCCTCCCTCTCCCAGGATTATATTCAATTTTTTAGATTAAGTTACTTTTGGATACGAGCTTTTTTTTCCTTTTGTCTCCTGGTAAAAGCTAGTTCATTTCAATTTTCTTAGAAGACAAGGAAGGTTTTTGGGTTTTTTTTGTTTTCTTTTCTTATTTTCACATTGTCCTCTGACTCTATCAGTTTTGGGAAGTTTTCTTTTATGGTTTCTTGAAATAGGTTTTTGTTTGGCAGTGACTTTAAAGGAGTGCAGTACTTTTAAAATTATCTCTCTTCTATACGTTTTCCAGGTCTGATTGTTTTTATATCCCCCATGTTACAATCTTTCAGTCTTTTGACTTTGTTCTAGAATTTCTTGTCGTCTCACTGAACATTGAGCTCTGTTTGTGCCATTCTGTTTTTCAGGGAGTCTCTCACTTGTCCTGTTGCCTATCTTCTATTTTAAGCTATTTTTTTTTCCCTCAAGAACTTCCATTTCTATTTCATTTTAAAAGACTCTATTTATTCTACCTACTCTTGGAATGGTTGGTGACAAGTTATTCCTCCTCCTCTGCTGAGGCTCTACTTGTACTTGTTACACAGATGCTCATTTCTAGCTTTACCTCTCAGGTTTCTCTTAATTGGTAGTATTTATTTTATTATTATATGTAATATAACATTAATATATAATAAACAATATATTATAATAATATAATATAAATGTTTTTATACATTATTTTGAAGATTTCTTCAACGAAGCCATGTTTCTAGTGTTATATCCTGCATTTGGACTTTTGTGCCAAGGCCAGGTTCTATCCCTTCTAGTATTCTTGGAAGGGTTAATTGGGCCCTGATCCTGTCCCTTCCACAGTTTGGGGACCACCATCACTCTCATAGTCACTTCCCTGCTATAATTGTAGATGGTGTGACTGGTTCAAAGTCCCCATTCCTATCCTCTTTCACAACCCCCATCTGGGACAGGGAGGTAGCCCAGAGATGGGAATAAGCCTCACCTCCTCCTTCAATCTTTCTGTCTCTGTCTTCTGATGGCTCATGTCTTCTTTTGACTTCTGGCCTATGGATCTTTCCTTCTCCTTAAGCAGTAACCAACCAGGAGCTGACTCCCCCCACCCCCTACTACAATGCCTTCATGTTTCTAACCAACTTTTTGTGCAATCTTGGACAGGGTAGAGGAGTTTACTTATATTTTCCCTTGATTTTTTGATCACTACTTTATCTTGTGCCCATGATCATGTATAGAGACTATACTGGTTTCAAGCGTGCTAGAAAACCCTGTTGATTTGGGCTGCCTGGACAGCCCCATCTCCTGCTCCTTGAATCGCCACCAAATATTAGAGATCCTGTTACCTTCAGGACTCCTCGATGACTCCTCCTACTCAGATTGTTCAGGCTATTCTTCCCTGTTTGTGGGTCCTTGGGTGGACGTATATAAGGATATAGTTTTATCTCCTTTTCTAACACCAACGGAGGATGGCTGAGATACCCTTGGCTTAGATCCCTCCTGGCACATACCTGACCAGAATGATATGCCTGCATCCTTCTAGTTATCTTTGTGCAGTCCTAGACTGGATAGAAGAGCTTACTCTGGTTCTCCTTTGGTTTTCTGGATCATTACTTAGTCTTATGTCATTTTTTCATTGTTGTGGAATTTCTTAGGTGATCTTATCTTGACTGTAACTTTTCTTGTCACCATCTTTATTGTGGGCCAGTCTGAGCTTGTTCAAAAAACTTGACACAATTTGCTATATTCACAGTTTTAAAAGATTTATGTCATCTTCCATAGTTTTTTTTAAAATAGACTTTTATATTATAGCACACAGAATGATCCCCATCTACTTGATGTCTCTAATAGGCCAAAGGTTTGGTAGTTTTTAGGTCACCTCTACATCCTTCTGAATGGTAGATTGCTGTGATGAGAATGGCAACGGATACCCAACTCTATCCTAGGAATGAGAACCTGGGATAAGTTCTATTGGTGTTATCCTGATAAATAGTACTAGGCTAGAGATTATTCTATAGCATCACTGGCTGCATAAGGTGTGATATGTATTGGCACAAACACTCCTTAACCATAATGATGGCATCAAGAGGGGAGACCTAAAACTAAACACCAGAAGCGTCACCATTTTATCATGTTCCCTAACCTCCAATGAGTCCTTCTGTAGTTTGACTTTGACTCCTTACAATATCTATGTACTATCATCTAAAGTAGAGATCAATATCCACATACCATCAAACTATCCAGGTCCCATAATCCAACAATTTTTTTAATCTTCTGGAGATGGAGAGAAGTAGTATGTTCCTGGTTCCTGGTCCAAACCTTTTGAGGCTAGAGGTTGGTTGGAACAGTTTCAAAGGAAGAGATTACATAAGTAGAATTTCATTCAAGTTGTGATGGAAGAAAACCATGAGAAACCCCCAGAGGGTGCTCCTCTTCTACAGTATGGTACCCAACACAAGAATATTTCTGATGGGGGTGGAGGACAAAGGGACAAAGCATCTACTATGTGCCAGGCATTATGCCAAGAGCTTTACAAATATTTTATTTGCTCTTCCAAGCAATCCTGAAGAATAGGTGATGCTATTATGACCCCCATTTTGCATCTAAGGAAACTGAGGCAGACAGTATTTTGCCCAGGATCACACAACTAAGTGTCTGAAAACACATTTGAACTTGATTTTTCCTGCCTCCAGGCCCAGCACTCTATCCTCTGTGCCACTTAGCTTCTTCTCAAGATAGAGCATGGCTTGGCTAGTGTGACTGAAGGAGTCTCAATGAGAATGCTGAACATTACTTCCCACACAACTGTAAAACAAAACTGTAACAGGGAGTGATGCGGGACGCCACCTGCTGGGAGACGTAGAAGTAACTGACAGAACATTTACACCCCTTGGTGGAAGCGTTGCAGGTGAACTACCTGCAGTGGAACTGGGAGGAGTGCTTGCTGGGGGCCCTGTCTGGGGATGGAGATTTGCCCAGTGGAGGTTGTCCTTTGTGCAATCCATTTCTCAAGTTTTACCAAAAGACTTGGCCATGAAACAGAAGATGCTAAGTAATGGGGGCTCTCTGTTGGCAGATGGTGTTCCCCTACACATACAATTCTTTAAGCTCGTACTAGAGCTCTGGACCCACTGTGTTCCCTTTAAGACACAATCTCTTCCCCTAAAGAAGTCCATGGTTATATATAACTAATATCTTCTGCTATTCTTTGTATACTGAATTGTTCATATTTATTTATTATTAAGTTCATCATAGAAAAGAAAATTAAAAAAATAAAATCTAGTGACTTTTCTTAAACAGTAGATGGGAAAAAAACTCTTTTGAATATTTTTTTATTTTGTACTTAAAAATAAACACAAACATTTCAATATACCAAGAATAATAAGAAAGAGGACTGTGTCCAAAAAATGAATTTCTGTTAAGGAAAAAGAACATCAGTTGTAGCCCAAAGGGGGCCTAGAGCTCTGGGTGAGTTAGATCATCATGACTACAAGGAAAAGTTCCCTAACATGCCCTTTTCAGAAGAAAAAATAATATTTCAAATGACAATCTTTTGAAAATTTTATATTATAAAAAGAAGTATAAGAAAATAGTTCTACTAAAAGAGGGGGAAATAATCAACTGTAGCTAAAAAGAAAATTAAAGTAATTGGGCTAAAATTAAACATTTCTACCTAAAATTCATCAGCTCACATAGGAGGATCCTGAAATGTGGAGTAAGGAAGAGGTGGACACAATTTGCTTTAACTGTTCCTTTAAAAGAAAGAGTGGTAAAGTTTTTCCAACATGGCTTTTCTATAGGTATCACAATAGTATATAAGAAATCTATTTTTTTCCTGAATGTATTTATGTATGTATGTATACTACAATCAACTACAATTGCAACAAAAGACCCTTCATTTTTAATGATCTCTACTGGGATATATGGCTGATTATTTAATCGTTTTGCTTCTAAAGTAGAAGTGGACATATGTGGTTAAATTCAATTTTAGGAGAATATTTGAGCAACTAGTTGATTGCTCTGGGTGGAGCATTACCTCACTGAGTAAGATTTCCAGGCTCTGGAGTGCTTTCTTCTGGATACTTACTTCTGGCAATAGCTGAGCTAACATTGTGCAATTCTAAAATCTTCTTTGGGGGCCTGGAATAGCTAACTTTAAAATATGCATTAAAAATAAGGGATTGAGAATCCAGATTGATGGAAATGACATCTATCATTAACATATCTTTCCAATTTTCCATCAGTCCTCCCCAACACTAGCCCCCCCACTTATTTCTAGAAATGACTTCTGTATCATTAAGCACCCCAACATACACGGGGGGGTCTGCTACCACAGGTTCTTTGATCTGCTTCTTTAAAAGGAAAGGCAACTTTTGAGGGGTTAACAATCTCCTTTAATCAAGCACATATATCATTCACATAGCTCAGGAAATCAACAGACAGCACTTCCAAACTGTCTGACATAAAGCAATACATATATCACAAATCAACAGACAGGTACAACTGTCCGACCATAGTTGTCAGAGAGAGAAGCACCAACATCTGGGTTTTCAAAGCCGGGGGCCTTCTTAGTGGCTTCCCAGAGTCTCATCTTTCATACCATACTTCTTCCAAAAACTAAACCCCAAAAGTAAGACTTCACCCCCAAAGTATCTATACACTTTTTAGAACCAGAGGGCAACCCAACCCTTGAAAACCAGTATCTCATTAACAAAAGGTGTGAGCCTTCCTACTAATTTTCCCTAATCAAACTCCTTTCAATGGGCAGTCCCATTAATGGATAGGGAAGATCTTTAATCACATTAACAATACAAATATATACACTGGTTCTAGTTAAAGAAACTCTTGTTTCTGTACTTTACTCCTAGAAAAGACTTGATTGATGGGTTGATAAAGGCAAGATTCAATCCGAGGCACTTGATTATACTAAAACAAAAACATCAAAAGATCCCACTTCCACTTGCCATCACACTCCACGCTTGGATCCTTGGCCTTACAAACTAAATGACAATGGATCCTGGAAGAAATAGAGACATTATACTTCTTGATTATACTAAAACAAAAACAGTAAAAAATCCCACTTTACCATTACAACTTCCTATTTCTTTATCTGTATACTTTCTGTATCTTCCTTCTCTGTGGTAGGACCAGGTTCACTATTTTCCACTAGTAGGAATTAGCTTTCCTTAAAAGGTGACAAAACATACCTCTGGGACTTTACTAGCTCCTCTTTCCTTTGATTCACCTCCCTGGTCAGCTAAGGGCATGAAAAATCTCACCATGTGGAGCCAGGGCACTTCAGGCTTGGTGAGTATCCGAGACCATGAGACTACTTTACCCTGCCTTGCTGACCTGCAGACCAAATGGTTTTCTATAAGCAGATGAGGAAAGCTGTGTCTGCCTTGTTTTATGTCCTTAGAGCAAAGTGAACTTTTTGTTAATTGTTCAATGACTTATGGGTAGTTCAATGTATCCCAAAATAGAATCTAAACTAAGAAAATGCTGTCATTAGAACTGTTTTTAACATTTGACATAGTCTTGGTAACTGGGATGAGATGAGATAGCTTGCATAGTGGATTTTGATTTGGGGAAAGAGCTCTGCAAATATGGAGGATGGGGTGATAGGATGGCAGGACACGGCATGGCTCTCAATAGCAGAACCCTTCTGATCCTGCTTGGGGAGTCCTCTCTGTAGAATAGGGAACAAGGTCAGTTTAGGCAGAGGGAGTAGCTCAGTGGGTTCTAGAGTGCTGGAGGATGCTAGGAAGGGGAGGGATAACAAAACTGCAAAGTATTCCAATATTTCCTTTTCCTTGCTGACTGCTTCATTTAGATGAAGGGATCTCTCCTGACGAGTGTGGGGATTAACAAGCTTCAGTCAGGAAGCAATTCTATGTTCTCTGAGCCGGAGGATACAATCCTTGTTGAGATTAGAGCCAGTAGGCAGGAAAATGAAAGAGAAAGTGAGGAAGAAGGGGAGTATGACTCCAGCTCTTGAGGGAGCAAAGATCAAATGGACCATCTCTACCTAGGAGCTGTGGTAGTCACAGGCAAAGCTTAATCAGAAAGCTGAGAAGTCATTGGAGCAATGGTTCCTGAGAATATGGATTAATGAAGTCAAGTCTAAGGTACTCTTAGGGAGCTGACTTCCATGGGTTGTGGAATCTCTCTAGGGATGTGGTTCTCTATTAAAGCCTCCAGACTGGTCCCAATGTAGCCTACTCCATAGTAAAAATACATCCAATAAATTTCTGGGGATCCTTCTTAGATTATGGGGAGACAATTCAGTAGTTTATTCATTAATTATTATCAATTAATTAATTATCATTAATTAATTATTCATTAATTCAGTAACTTCCTCCCACAATTCCACCCCTACCCCAGGAAATGATACGGGTGGTTCAGATAATTCTAAGAATTTCCATATGGCCCTGCCCATGGTAACATTTATAGAGATTACAGAAAAGAATTGCTGTTTCAAACTCATACTCAATTGTCACTAATTGATTTGCCCTTAACTATATGGTTATATGACTAGGAAGAACCATTCCTGAAGTCTAATGTCATTCTGGTAGGACTCCAGCCAGAAGATGAGATCTAACTGCTCTTTAAGCATGCTTTGCATAGGGTATGGCTGGCAGGATTGGGGAGGGGTTGAAAAGGGGGTGGGACACATAAATCAAACCTGTCACATCTACCCATTTCCTTCAGGAACTTCATTCTTTCCATTGCAGATTCCCATGAGAAACTTCCTGCAAGAGGAATTTGTCTTTACAAGGTCAGGTGCAAATAATTCCCCATCTTAGCCATCTAAAAATGTAGAGTGAGAAACTGGAACAGCAGTGGCCATCAGGGCAAATGTATATTATATATTACATCATGTTATGTAATGTTGTATTATATTACACTAATTATTATATGATATTATGTGATATTATATATTTTTATATATATATATATATATTTTCCCCCAGGTCACTTCCCAACATTGGTTATTGTTGAGAGAAGATCCCATGACAATGGTGAATGAGTTCTCTGAGGGTGGTAGAAGTAGACCCTATTATATTCAGTCTTGCCAACTGGGCAGAGGGTGATCCCAGAGAGCTTTGAGAGTGGCTACTGAAACACAGATTGGTAAGAGAGCAACTGATGGCCAACTCACGGGGGTTCTAGTAAAATTGTATAGGGAAATTCAGCATCAGGGCACAAGGGGCCCTTCAGCCTTACCCAAGTGTGAGACATACTCTATAAACCCCCTGAACCATGTGGATCATTCAGGTAAAGCCACTGAGGGCAGTCCATGAAAGGAGAGGTATTATGAGTTCAGAATCAATACAAACCCTTTCAGTGACCTCTATGAACACTACTGTGGGAAGGGCCAAATAGAGGTATCTGAACCATCACTATCAGTTTCTGGGGTGGGAGTGGGGAAAGAAGGTAAAAGATATTTAGTCTAGAATAAGCTACTGACACATATGCTTTCCCGTAATTTAAGAAAGGAGCTTAGAAATTTTTAGACTCTGGGTTTTACCTATATTCTACCCTCCTTTCTCCATCTTGACACCTGGTTGGATCCATTCAACTCTACATCATCCTTTTTTCTCGAGTCCCTTGCTCCCTTCTCATATCACCTATCTATTCCTTCCAAGTTGCAGCTTTGGATCAATTCCACCATCTACTGCCTTCACTCCTACACACGTGTTCTAAACAAAGCTGGAGAAAAACCATGAAACCACATTGATTCAGTCCACTATAAATTTACATCGCATAACTAGGCCTTCATTGCTGCAAGGCAATCTTTCTCCTTCTCTCCAATTAATTTATTTACCTCACATACCACAGCGACTCTTCCAAATCTTTTCATTCCTCCTTAGATTGCCCATGGTCTTTCCTCCCTGCTCTCTCAGCAGAGAACTTGGCCTTATATTCTACTGGAAAAAAAATGATGTCATTTTCCATTTTCCAAGAGCTCTCTCTTCTCCCCTGCTCCTCATCACACATCCTCCAACTGACTTCTGTAACTATCTTATCTACTCCTTCACCCCTCTCTTACATAAAGAAGTCCCTTTCCTGGTCAAGGTTAACCCCTCTACAGGCACAAGTGATCCTATTCCATCCTGTTTTCTCCAATAGATTACCCCTTCTATCATCCACATTCTCACTTACCTTCACTCTCTGCCTATTGACTGCCACTCTACAAACATGCCCATGTCTCCCATCCTTAAAAAACCCTCACTTGATCCATCCATTAGTACTAACTATTGTCTTATATCTCTCCTGTCTTTTTTGCCTAAACTTGAGAAGGAAGTGCCATCACTTCCTTTGCTCTCACTCTACTTAACTCTCTACAGCCTGGTTTCTAATCTCAACATTCAACCAAGATTATTCTCTCCAAAAGTTATGAATGATTTCTTAACCATCAAATCTAATTTTGCTGTTGTTCAGTTATTTTTTCGTCCTGTCTACCTCTTCATGACCCTATTTAGGGTTCTCTTGAGAAAGATTCTGGAGTGGTTCAACATTTCCTTCTCCTGCTCATTTAACAGATGAGGAAACTGAGGCAAAGAGGGTTAAGTAACTTGCCTAGGGTCACCCAACTAGTAAGTGTCTGAGGTCAGATTTGAACTCAGGAAGATGGGTCTTCCTGACTCAAGGTTCAGCACTCTATACACTGAGCTGGACTATCAAATCTAATGGCCTTTTCTCAGTCCTCATCCTTCTTATCCTCTGCAGTGCTGCTTACCCTCTTCTCCTGGATATTTTTTTCTCTAAGCTTTCATCACTCTATTCTCTCTTAGTCTCCAAGCTATCAATCTGTTCCTTCTCAGTCTCCTCTGTTAGATCTTCACCCAGGTCACACTTGGTAACTATAGGTGGCCCACAGCATTCTGTCATGGGCTCTCTTCTCTTCTCCCTCTATACAACTTGGTGATCTTATGGGCTCTCTGTCCATGGATTCAATTATCATCTTTATGTTGATGATTCCAACTCTAACCTCAGTTGACCTCCAGTCTCATATCTCCAGTTACCTAGGAGACATCTTAAATTCATCCTGTCCCAAATTGATCTCGTTATCTTTTTTCCTAATCCTTCTCACCTTCCAAATTTCCCTAATACTATCAAAGTCACCACCATCTTCCCAATCACTCAGGCTCACAACCTCAACCTTCCCCATATCCAATCTGCTGCCAAGGCCTGTTGATTGGATCTTTGAAATATGCCTCACATACATCTTCTTTCCTATGACATTGCTAACTCTCGTGAATGCCCTCATCACCTCACACCTGGACAATGGTAATAGCTTGATGGTTGGTCTGCCTGCCACAAGTCTCTCCCCTTTCCAGTGTATCCTCCAACCAACTGTCAAAGTGATCTTCCTAAAGTCCACATCTGACCATATAACCCCTTACTCAATGAACTCCTGTAATTCCCTATTACCTCCAGGATCAATAGGAAATCTTCTGCTCAATGTGTAAAGTCCTTCGTAACCTACCACCTATCTTTCCAGTCTTCTTACACCTTCTCTCTACCCCCACATACTTTGTGACTCATTGACACTGATGTCCTTGCTGTCCCCTGAACAAGACATTCTGTCTTTTGACTCCAGGTATTTTCTCTAGTTGTCCCCCATACCTGGAATGCTCTCCTTTTTCATCACTACTTCTTGGCTTCCTTCAAGTCCCAGCTGAAATCTCCTTTTCTGCTGGAAATCCTTCCCAATTCCTTTTAATTCTAGTTGATTATTTCCTATTGACCCTGCATATAGCTTGTTTGTACAAATTCATTTGCATGTTGTCTCCCCCATTTGACTGTGAACTCCTTGAGGGCAGGAACTGTCTTACCTTCCTTGATATCCCCAACACTTAGCACAGTGCCTGGCACATTGGAGGCACTTCATAAGTGTTTATTGGTCATCCAGAGAATAATCCCTAGAATCCATGGTGTCAATCATTCCTCAGGACCCAACCTGCAGGCTTGACTATAAGTTGTGGACGTGAACCTAGAGAGTATATACTACATTTAGTAGAAAAACCTTAGTCTCAGAGAGAAAATTGAGGTCATTAAATGAACACAAAGTGGTCTACCACTATGATGAAGATTCTGTTTAAAGACCAAGTCAAAAAGGAATTCTTTATAGACAGTGAGGTCTTGTAGATATTTATTTTCTTTAGAGGATATTATGCTGAAGGCATCAAACTCCCAAACATTGTGAAACTTCCTGTCTTAAGCTCATCGCCCACTCAAAAGAGTTTGGCATAACTACCCACCTAGGAAAAACAAGATGAAGAATGTTTGTTATTGTCCAGTCAACAATAAAGTAGGATGAGCAACCTCTTGAACTAGTGATGTAGTGTACACATACACACGTTTTTCCTTTTCGTATTTGCATATGCATTGTGCATGTATATACATACATACATACATATATGTGTGTGTGTGTGTGTGTATGTGTGTGTAAGTCTTACATATTTTTACAGACTTAGAAAGATATCTGGAATAGACATTGCCAACTGATGAGCTGGGTTCAGAATTAAGCTGGAGGAAATTTCCTTTGGGAAATTACAAAATTCTTGGAATGACCCTCAAATTTAGAGATGTTTATGGATCAAAATCCCTGATTGATAAGAGTTATGGAAAACAAATTGATTGTTAGAAAAACTAAGAATGAAAATGTGCTCTAGGAAATTTACTTTTATTTATTTATTGGATGTTATTTTTCTTTCTTGACGTGCCCTTTTGTCATTGCAAGGTCCTGCTTCTTTTGCAAATCTGACCTCAAAGATCTAATTCCAAACACATTCAATCCCGCTAATCCAAGAACTGTCACAATGTTCTAGTTTTTTTGGACGGAAAAATATTTTGAAAGCTGTGTATGGGGGTAAAAAAAGACATATACTACAGGGAATGGGCTGTTGGCAGCAGTTTTATCTCCTGACATAGACAGGGCTGACTATGCTGGCCATATGTTTGCTTTGTGATCCCATGAGAAAGTGTTTGCAGTTATATAAAAACTAGCCAGAAAAGAAAAAAAAAGTCACAGACGTTTTCCAGGTTATCTGGCAACAGGTTTTGGACAGGCTATGATAAGCCAGGTGGTTCAGGGAAATTATATTCTAACTTTAAGCATTTGTATCCAGTTGAAGTTTGAAGGTTGTTTCCTTTATCCCTATCATCTGAGTTGTGAATGATTTTCTCCTTTGCTTAATAGTAGTGTGCTTACTGAACTGAGCTGTGTGCAGCTTTATTCCTTTTTTTAAATTACAAAATAGTTGGTTGAAGTTATTACTAACTTTGTCTTTTGCTTCTTTTTAAGAAATTAATCATTTTTCTAGTGGTCTGGGATTTCATGTTTCCAGTAATAGAAAATGGCTTTTTATTCCCCCTTTTTGGCTAGAAGCCATAAAATCCTTAGGGTTTTTTTTTAGTTAATTAATTTATTTTTAGTTTTCAACATTCATTTTCACAAGATTTTGAGTTCCAAATTTTCTCCCCATCTCTCCTCTCCCCTCACCCCAAGATGGCATGCATTCTGATTACCCCTTCCCCCAGTCTGTTCTCCCTTTTATCACCACCCCCTGCATCCTCTTTCCCCCTACTTTCCTATAGGGTAAGATATTCAATTGAGTGCATATGTTATTCCCTCCTTAAGCCAAATCCAGTGAGAGTAAAGTTCACTCATTCCCTCTCACCTCACCCCTCTGCCCCTCCATTGTAAAACCTTTTGCTTGTCTCTTTTATGTGAGATAATTTACTCCATTCTATCTATCCCTTTCTCCTCCCAATATGTTCCTCTCTCACCCCTTAATTTGATGTTTTAGATATCATCCCTTCAAATTCAACTCACCCTGTACCCTCTATCTATGCATCCATCCATCTATCCATCCATCTATCCATCTATCTATCTATCTATCATCTGTCTGTCTGTCTCTCTGTCTATCTATCCATCCATTCAGCTAGCTATCTATTTCCTCCAACTATACTGAAAAAGGTCTCAAGACTTACAAATATCATCTTTCCATGTACCAATGTAAACAGTTCAATCTTAATAAGTCCCTTATGATTTCTCTTTCTTGTTTACCTTTTCATGCTTCTCTTGATTCTCATATTTGAAAGCCAAATTTCCTATTCAACTCTGGTCTTTTCAACAGGAATTCTTTGAAGTCCTCTATTTCATTGAAATTCCACTTTTCCTCTGAAGCATTATACTCAGTTTTGCTGAGTAAGTGACTCTTGGTTTTAATTCTAGTTCCTCTGACTTCTGGAATATCACATTCCAAGCCCTCCAATTCCTTAATATAGAAGCTACTAGATCTTATGTTATTTTCACTGTATTTCCACATATCCAAATTGTTTCTTTCTGGCTGCTTGTAATATTTTCTCCTTAACCTGGGAACTCTGGAATTTGGCTACAATATTCCAAGGAGTTTTCCTTTTGGGATCTCTTTCCAGAGGCAATTGGTGGATTCTTTCTATTTCTAGTTTACTCTCTGGTTCTAGACTATCAGGGAAGTTTTCCTTGATAATTTCTTGAAAGAGGATGTCTACACTCTTTTTTGATTATGACTTTCAAGTAGTCAAATAATTTTTAAATTATCTCTCCTGGATCTATTTTCCAGGTAAGGGTTTCTTCCAATGAGATATTTCACATTGTCTTCTATTTTTTTCATTCTTTTGATTCTGTTTTATAGTTTCTTGATTTCTCATAAAGTCATTAACTTGCATTTCCTCCATTCTAATTTTTAAGGAATTATTTTCTTTAGTGAGCTTTTGGACCTCTTTTTCCATTTGGCCAGTTCTGCTTTTTAAGGCATTCTTCTCCTTATTGATTTTTTGGACCTCTTTTGCCATTTGGGCTAGTCTATTTTTTAAGGTGTTATTTTCTTCGGTATTTTTTTTGGGGGGGGGTCTCCTTTAGCAAGCTATTGACTCATTTTTCATTATTCTCTTGCATCACTTTCATTTATCTTTCCATTTTTTCCTCTATTTCTATTAATTGATTTTCAAAATCCTTTTTGAGCTCTTCCATGGCCTCAACCAATTCATATTTTTCTTGGAGACTTTTGATGTAGGAGTTTTGACTTTGTTGTTTTCTTCTGGTTGTATGTTTTGATATTCTTTGTGATCAAAGTAAGATTCTATAGTCGGAGTTTTTTTATACTGTTTTCTCATGTTCCCAGCCAAATACAAACTTTTTAACTCTTTATCAATGTAGGACTCTGCTTCTAGTGGGGTTGGGGGTAGGTATACTTAGTAATCACCAAAATGCAAATAATGCACTATTTTAATATTCAAGAAAGAAAAAAGAATACATGGGTTTATAAGAAACTTGGCTATTCAGTTACACAGTTTGATATATATGTATCATACATGTGTACATGTATATACATATCAAACATACATATCTCAAATATATACCTACATGTATTTATCAAGGTCATAAAAAGAAATCTCTCAATTTCTTTGGTTCTTATTCTGTACTTTTTGGTTTTTTTCTGTGCATTTTATAGTGTTTTATTGATACTCTATCACAAGTCTATGGTGTATCACAACTACTCAGTGCTGACAAAGCCACATTCATTAGTGATAAGGATATGATCCCAGAGAGATGGGCTGAACACTTCCACAGTGTTCTCAACAGACCATCATCAATCAATGCTGAGGCCATTAACCATTTACCTCAGGTTGAAGTCAATCCCTCCTTAGCTCAGCTTCCAACTGAAGAAGATGTTTCAAGTGCCATGAGGCTCCTTTCATGTGGCAAAGCATCTGGTACTGATTCTATTACAGCTGAGATTTACAAAATAGGTGGACCATTGCTCATACAAATGCTAATTGAAATTTTCCAGGTTTATGGCAAAAGGAGGTTATCCCCCAGGAGTTCAAGGATGCTTCCATTGTCCATCTCTATAGAGGTAAAGGGAATAGATTGTCCTGTGACAATCACAGAGGGAGCTCTCTCTCTTAGACATTGATGGCAAGATTCTTGCTAGAGTCCTCCTTAATAGGTTGATCCTTCACTTGGAAGGTGGTCATATATCTGAGAGCCAGTGTGGCTTCAGAAAGGGCCAAGGAACAGTCGCTGTGGTGTTTGCTGCCTGACAACTCCAGGAGAAATGCCAGGAACAGAAGTCTATACACAACATTTGTAGATCTGACCAAGGCCTTTCATACTGTTAGTTGTAAGGGCTTATGGAAAATTATGTCAGAATTTGGTTGCCCAGAGAAGATCATCAGCATTGTATGTCAATTTCATAATGACATATTTTCCTGAGTTCTGGATAGTGGACAATGATCTTGTGCCTTCCCAGTCACCAGTGTAGTGAAACAAAGCTGTGTTGCTATGCTTTTTAGCATGATGTTTTCAGCCATGTTGTCAAATGCTTTCCATGAGACTGAACAAGGAATCAAGGTCAACTACTGTACTGATGGTTAAGTTCTTCAATTTGAAAAGGCTACAAGCCAAGACCCAAGTGGAGGGAGTGTTGGTACATGATCTGTTTGCAGATGATTGTGCACTCAGTGCAGCTTCTAAAGCTGAGATGCAACAAAGTATGGATCAATTCCCTACTGCCTGTACTAATTTTGGCCTAATCATCAACACCAGGAAAACACAGATGCTCCATCAGCCACCACCACACCATTCATACTTGGAATCATCAGTTACAACAAATGGAGAAGCTTTGAGTGCTGTGGATAAGTTCACTTACCTTGGTAGCATACTTAAGCCAGGGATATACGCATTGACAATGAGGTTGACACACACATTGCCAGAGTTAGCTTGGTGTTTGGGAGGCTCCAAAGGAAAGTGTGGGAGGGAAGAGGTATTAGACTACCAAACTGAAAATCTACAGAGCCATTGTGCTGACCTATTGTTGTATGCCTGTGAAACATGGACAGTCTACCAGGGCCATGCCAGGAAAAGGAATCATTCCCATTTGAACTGTCTTAGGAAGATTTTGAGGATCACCTGGCAGGATTAGATACCAGACACTGAAGTCCTTGCTAGAGCTGAACTGCCAAGAATTCAAACTATGCTTCAGAGAGCACAACTCTGATGGGCTGGCCATGTTGTTTGATTGCAAAACGTACACTTGACAAAGAGACTATTTTATGGAGAACTCACATGGGGCAGGCAATCACATGGTGGTTAGAAAAAGTGATACAAGAACACTCTCAAGGTCTTTCTCAAGAACTTTGGATTTGATTGTGAGACATAGGAAACACTGGCACAGGACCTCTCAATATGGCATGCCCACATCAAAGAAGGTGCTGTACTCTATGAGCAAAGCAAAATTGAAACAGCACAAAGGAAACTTAGGAAGTACAAATTTGGAGTAACCATCCCAAATATTCACACCAACAATCTGTGACCAATCTGTGGTAGAGCATTTCAAGCTCATATTGGTCTAATCAGCCACAGTTGTATACACTGAAATTTTGCTTTGTCATGGTGTTGTCATTTTGGTCAACAACCAGTACCAATATCACAATCCACTTGCACAAACTCTTGTCCCTTTCAAGTAGGAATGCTCCCTGGTAATCAACAAATCAACATATTAGTCATGTCTGAGAATACATATCTTTTTATCTTCTAGTTCATGACGACTTTGCCATGATTTATTTGCTGCTTTGATTAGAGTTTTGAGTTATTTTAATTGTTTTTTCTGCACACTATTACTATGGTCATCATGAAAACTGGTCTCTTGGCTCTGTTCATTTCAAAGTACATTGATGTTCATATATCTTTCCATATTTTTCTAAATCTGTGATATTCATAATGTCTTATGGTATAATAATATTCCATATTTTCAAATACTATCATTCTTTTCAGCCATTGTCCAATTAATTAGGTTTTTACGTTTTTGCTATGGCAACAACAAAATGTTGCTATAAATATTATTGTAACTATAAGTTCTTTCCCTCTGTCTATCATTTCCTTGGTGTACATGCCTAATAGTAATTTCACTGGATGAAATGGCATACTCATTTTGATGACTTTTTGGCTTTGATTCTAAATTGCTTTCCAGAACGGCTGCATCAATTCACAGCTCCACTAAATGTGCATTAGAAGGCCCGCATTCTAATGCTTCCAAAAATGGCTCTTTTCTCCTTTTATCATTCTTGCAAATCTTATGGTTATGAGGAAGAACTCGAGTTGTTATACTTTGCATATCTTATTAGTGATTTGGAGCTTTTTTTTTCATATGGCGGTTGAAAATTTTCATTTCTCTATTTGAGGATTCCCCAGTAATATCCTTTGACAACTTATCTACTGGGAAATCGTTCTGGTTTGCTTATATTTGTATTAGTTCTTACTTGTCTAATTTGTTCTATTGATGATCTTTTCTGTATTTTAATCAGTATCAAAAAGGATTGATATATACTGCCTTGTCGTATATTTTGAAATATGGTACTGTTAGGACTCTTCATTTCTATCTTTTTCATTATTTCCCTGGAGATATTGATACTCTATTGAATGAATTTTGTTATTATTTTGTCTAGTTCCACAAAGTAATTCAAGTAAATGAGAAATATTATATGACAGATATGGAAATAAATCTGTACTTAATTTAAGTAGCATATTTTTATTATATTAAACTGACCCAAACACGAGGAATTAATATCTCTAAAATTATTTGTTTTCCTTCATTTTTGTGAATGATATTTTATAGTTCTATTCCTCTTAGTTTTCAGTGTGTAATTGAACTTCCAGATATTTTGTACATTATACAATTATTTTTTAATAACATTCTTTTTCTAATTCTTTCTGGTGTATTTTGCTATTAGCATGCAAAAGGCTAAAGATTTGTGTGTGTTTATAAATGTCTTGAGTTCTTCAAGTAAATCATTAATAAACAGAAATATTTTTGTTTCCTCTGATTATTTTGATTTTTCCTTCAATTTCCTTGTTCTTGTCTTATTGCTTTGGTTAGCATTTCTGGAAATATAATAAATAATTATGGATTTGCTTTATCTCTGATCTTATTGGAAGGGTTTCTATTGTTTCTCCATTGCAGATAATACTAATTCTTGGTTTTAAAAGATTCTTTTTAGCATATTAAGGAAAGAACCATTTATTCCTATGCCAACTTATATTTACCATAAATTAATACTGCATTTAAAAAGTCTTAATCTATTGAACTAACCATGTAATTTTTATTGTTTTTATTATGCTGTCTTGTTTATAACTTTGTTAATATTGAAATAATTCTGAAATGTTGTCCTAAATCCAACTAAATAATACTGAATAATCTTTTGAATATGATCCCATATCCTCTTTGCTAAAATTTTATTCATTTTCTGCATCAATTTTTATTAGAAATCATAGTCTACAGATTGCTTTCTTTGTTTTATCTCTCCCTAGTTATTAGAACTAAATTTGTTTCATAGAAAAAGTTTGTTAGGATGCCTTCTTCCATATTTGCAAACAATTTTTGTGTAAATATGTAAACATAACTTGCAATCAATTTTTAAAATATGGTATTATTTTCTGAATTTTCTATTGAATTCATTTGTAAATTCATTTTTAAAAAATGCTCAGCTATTTCTTTTATCAATGTTTTTGGCATATAATTTAATAAAATGGTCCATAATAATTCATTTTATTTCATTTTTATCTAGTTTGATTTCCTTTCCTTTTTTGTTGTATGTAATTTGTTCCTTTCATTTTAAAATCAAATTAGATAATAATCTATCTATTTTATTAATCTTTTTCCAAAAATTCCACTACTAGTTCTATTTGTTAATTCAATGGATTTTAGACTTTTAATTTCATTGATTTTTTGATTTTTAGAATTTCTACTTTTGATTTTAGGTGAGGTTTAGATTTTTTGCTTTTCTAGTTTCTTATTTGTGCATGTGTTTTCCTTTTGTTTTTGTTTTTTTAGTTTCATGCACAATTCATTGATCTCTTGTTTCCTTTTTTGATGAAAGTGTTACAGATATAATTTTTTTATCTAATGGTTCCTTAAATTATACAAGATTAGGTATTTTGTCCCATTTTGTAATTTTCTTGAACAAAAGTATTATCTGTATTACTTACATATATAATGTATAAATAATACAAATAATACAATTTGTATTATTTACCACAAACATGCTTTAGAATTATATTTCTTAATGTACATTAAGTTCAAACATTTTCTTCAAATTATCCTCTCATTTTTATGGTCATCAAAGAATGCATTTAATAATCCGTGTTTCTGCATTTGGTGTGAATGTTTAATGCTATTGTACGTGGTCAATTTTTTTTAAAGGTGTGATACATAGATGAGAATATATATACTCTTCACATTTCCTTTAAGTAGGCCCCAGATATATATATATATATATATATATATATATATATATATATATATATACACTTAACTTTTCTAAAATTCTTTTTATTCTTTTCTTTCTCATTTTTCTTCTTTTTGGATTTACCTAATTCTGAAAAACATATATTAAAAACCAAAACAATGATTGTTTTGTTCTCTATTCCTTCTTAAATTGGCCTTTGATTTGTGTGTTTATGTGCTTTACTATTTTCCGCATTTTTCTGCAATTCAGCTGCCAGATGAAGTAGTCACAGAAGACATATTGTTGTGACATGATATTAAGTATTAAAATTTCAAAAGTATTTATGTCCTCATCAGTTTAAAAATTGTGAATATGTCTGTAACTGACAAGGGAATAGTCATGATATAACATGAATGAATTGACCCTGAATGAATTTTGGTAGTTTGAGAGTAAGAGAGATGCAAACAAGGAGCTGACCATGGAAGAGCTGCCCTAAAGGGAGGACAGAGGAAATTTGTCATGTAGCTTCTAAGGGATGTTACTAGATGAGAATGAGATACTTTATTCATGGATGAACAGAGGCACACACTCCAGACAGTCATGGATCCATGAGACAATCATTCAAGGGAAGAAGCAATTTTGAAGAGCTTGCACTGGAGAGAAACAACTTTTGGAAGCTCAGCTTGGTGACTTTCCAAAATGTATCCAAGGGAAGGTGTGTAAGGACTCTGAAAGAAGAAAGAATTTTCAGGTCTTGAGACTGAAATTAAGGTAAATTGAGAGACAGAATATGATCAACTTATTTTAGGATAGCAATAACTAATAAATTGAATCTATGACTTCTCAATAACCAAAGACCCTGAGTAAGGACTGAGGTTTCTTTGTTTATAATAACTAGCAAGATGACAGAGCAAAATCTTGAGCAACAGAGGTGTGTCTGACTGGTTATCATGGACATAGTCAGAACCAAGATTACATCATTTGGACCTCCCCTTCTGAAATCCTCTTAACCACAGCCAAGACAAAATTTGATTTGAATCACAAGACACTGTTCTCACATAATGAAAGTTGCCATAATAGTTTAGATTGATGAGATTTGACCTATTAGGTATAATCAAGTTTCTCTGGAAAATGGATGATGGGTAGAGTTAAAAAGGTGGTGGTAATTATAAGACAAAAGCTTGACCTTTAGGGATGTGAGTGGTAGATGAAATCTATATGGAGATGGAACCTGGGATAGGGAATATTAAATCTAACTTGAGTACTATCTTAGCAAAATAGAATTAAATCAATTTTCTATTTTATACAGGTCTTATATTACCAGAAGTCATGAGCTGCTTTTTCTGCTTGAGCATCCAAGTTTGAATACATATAAATAATACGTATATTTGTGGGAGAATATGCTCCAAGCATAACTTCTATTTTTGTTATGCTATCTGAGTGAGTGTCTTTGCTAATTGAATCTACTGCCTGATTATTAATGAGAAGAACATTGGTGGGGGCTTGTTAAGTATGTTAGAAAAGCAGACTCACAGGGTTACTCCAAGGTAGCAGCTGCCATTTTGGGAACCTAATCCCCCAGTTTGAGTACAAATTTAGAGAAAATGAAACAAAGTGGATGTTTTACACACACACACACACACACACACACACACACACACACACACTTACAATTGATACTTTTTATTGGTGGCTCCTTTAAGAATTATGTTAGTCTATCTCATAAAATCATAGGATCATGGATTTAGAGCTAGAAAGGACCTTAATTTAACCATGTCTATTTTTATTATTGCGTGGACTGAGAACATGAATTCTATTTATGCTTTTTCTGAATTTACCTGAAGCATAAAAATTATGCTTCATCACCTCATTTTAACTGTGCAAATTTTAATGTTTCAAATGCATTTCTTTGTAAATAATATATTATTCGATTCTTCTTGCCAATCCATTCCTACTGCCCTCCCCTATTTTATGTGTGAATTCATCCCATTCAATTTATAGTTAATGATTGTTAGGTACATTTCTCCTTTTGTCATATCCCATTAACAGTGTTGCCTCCTACTCCTGTTTTGGAAAAAAAAAAGATATTGAAAGAAAGGAAATGGGGTCAATGCTAGATTTATAATTGGAATATCAGCTCTTAATATTTTCCCTTCCTCTCTTCACTCAATGTGGAGGGAGGTAACTGGGACTCACCCCTTTTCTCATTTCTCCTCATTCAATCTCACTTTATAATCCATCCTGATGAGGTTAAAGGGTGATGAGGGACCCATTTAAGGGGAGTTCAAGGAGGCTCCCGGAGTCTGAACCCCAACAATCCCATATATTATAAAGCTTATTTCACTTGTGACTATTCTCCCCCCAGTTCTGTCCTTTATTTTAAATCCTCCTCCTTTCCTCTTTCCATCCTTACCTATTTCCCTGCTGATTTTTAATGAATTTCTACACTAAACTTTGTGTGTGTTATCAGCCTTCTATGTCCTAGTTTGGATAAAAAAAACTGAGGCTCCTGAGATGGTCAACTTCCCATTTTGCAAAATGCTCTTTTGGCACTCTTCAATTAAGACAGAGAAGAAGTAACAATGAAAGAACACACAAGTGTAGGTAAGCCAAAGTAACTGACCTGAAAGAGGATGGAAAGAGATGACTTAAAGATCCTAAGTCTCCTAGAAGAACTAGTACAAGCAGTAATACAAGAAAGCTGACTAGAACATATAAATACAGACAACAAAGGATTGTTTGAAAGAGTCCACTGATCACTCATGGGAAAAAACCAAGAACACACAATCCTACACTTCAACCTAGAAAAGTTAGAGTATTTAAATTTAATGATTCTTCATTGCAAAAAAAAAAAATCAAGTGACCAGAAGACCTTCAATTATGAAAAAAAAAAGACAACTTAAATAGTATTCTGTAGTTACACAGAATTGGAGAAAGTAATGTGATACTATACTCTAAAAGGCAATGAAATTCAAGCTTCAACCCAAAATGTCACATCCTGCAAACCAGAACAGAATCATCAATGAAAAATATTAGCTGTTCAGCAAGAGTTACTTAAGGCATTTCAGCAAATAAAGGAACAGGGTTGGGTAGGTTATTTGACTGTAAACACAATGAGCAGAAGCATTAAAAAAGTAAATTAGTATAATTAGCACAAAAGACTAAGTAATGAAATGAATTATCTCATTTTTACAGATTATTATTTTAGGGGATGGAAAAGGGAAAGATTGATCAGTAAGTTGAAATAAAAAAAAAAAACAGAGGCCTTCAAAGAGTAAAAAAGGTCTAGAGGTGAACTAAAGATTCAGGGAAAATAAGGGAGTAAGTTGGACCTCCTTTCCTTCCACCAGGTGAATCAATTTCTTTTGTGGGAATAAATGGCAGAATGGAAGGTTGCAGAAATGCTTGAAGAGGAGGTAGAAGGAGGTAGAGTAAATAACTAATATGCCCCTGCAAAGTCCAAGGTTAAATTGTGAAAGTGTGACTTCTGTTGTGCATTTGCAAGTGGGAAAACTATGCAAGGAAAGGAGGCTGCTGGCCAAGAAGGGGGCTGTGGTTGAACCTAATGTAGAGGAACATTGTGCAAGCCAGTGAGATCCCTCTCATAGGGAAGGAGGCAGACAAAGACCTAGTGAAAGACTTAGTTTAAGAAAGTTAGTACAATGGGAGGATATCTTTTTGAGATATTACTGTAACTAAACAGACAAATTTTCCACCACAGGAAGAGGGATATGAGTTCTTTGGGGGCATTAGACATGCAAAATGGTGGTAGTGGTGGGAGACACAATATAAAACAGTATAACAGATCTTTTGCAGAAAATAATGTAGTAAAATAGTAACCAATACAGAGAACACAAACTAAACATTCCTAAATGGAGATTTAATCAAGATACCTTGAATAATAAATGGACTTGTTGAGCTTTAGGGATGCTGGAACTCCAAAATAGGAACACACCAATTCTGCCTGAATGAATTCAACCCAACCCTTCTTCCAGTCAAAGAAAAACAAAGTTTATTAAAGATCTGCCATATTGACCAGGCTCTTAAGGAATCTGAACATTTATATCATTAACTTAAGTGCTTCAGATTGAATCTGAGCACTTTCATGGTAACAAAATACATTTTAATTACCGAAAGACTGTGGGAGGGAGCCAGGGTTGGCCAAGTAGTCTGCGATGACTAGAGGTCAGAGGCCAGGAACCAAGAGAATGAGGTTTAGATAGGATCTAGGGTCGTGAAGTAGCCAGATGCAATCTAGAGGTAACAGAAAATGAAGGCCTAAGCTAGGTTAAGGGTAAAAGAAAATTGGTCATAGCAATATGATAGGCCAGTTGAGAGGATTATAGCCTCAGGTGAAGGGTAGAACAAGTGGGAAAATTTGTGGAGAGTTCAAGGGGGTTTCCAGAGCCTATACCCTACCAGGCTCACAAAATTTTGCAGATACAGACAAACCATTCCTATAAGGAAGATAAAGAAGGGGAGGGAGAGAACTAAAAAGACTGATGTGAATTCAGGCACATCATCAAGCACCTTAGATTTTAAGAGACTTGTATAAAAGATGGAAACAAGATCAAGAAATGTAAGATAAATGCAAAAATGTGGTAGAGTGTCAGGAGTGTTAAGGTGAAGTCAAGAAGCATTTATTAACTATAAAGGACCTGTGAAGGAAGATGATATCTGCATTCAGGGAAAGAATTGATAAATAAAAGTGTGTATACAATGGTTTTACATATACATGCACATTTGTATTAATTTTACTATATATTTGAAAGCAATAGCAAATGTACATAATAAATTTGAAGTTTCATGTTTGATCATCTTTTTTTCCTCTATTCTACTGTTATATACATGCTTGTTTTATTTCTTAAGTTCAGAATAAAATGATTCATTTCTAAAAGAAGCATTGACCAAGTCTCTAGTACGTGTCAGTCATTGTGTTAAGCTCTGGGGACACAAAATAAAAATAAAAATCAAGGAGCTCACAGTCTAATGAGGAAGACAGTGCAAACAGTGATGTACAAACAGAATAATATATGTAATAATAATATATAATAAAATGAAAATAATGGGAAAGGGAAGGCCTTAAGGTTCAGGAATGGCTAAGATTTGCACACCTGGTAGGATGTTTGCTGAGACTCGAAGAAATCCAGAGAAGCCAGGAAGCAGAGATGTGAGAAACTACCAGCAAAGATGCCCAGTGTTAGGATATGAGTGTCTTGTGTGAGTAACAGAGAGGAGGTTTGTGTCACTGGACCACAGTAAGTGGACGGAGAGGAAGATGTAAGAAGACAGGGAGGTATTCATGAACTGAAACTGGAATGAAAAGTTAAGGGAAAAATTATTGTTGTTGTTTTTTAGTTATATTGGGGGGAAAGGATGATAAAAAGGAGGAACAGCATTTAAGGGGATGGGATGATGATAAGCAGGAGACAGAAATGTTGTTCAATTATTCTTTTGTTTTCTTTGCCAAAGAGAATGATCATCCACATCTTGCCCTTAAAGTAAGGGTGTTTCCTAAGGCCCTGTTCTAGGCTCTTCTTTCTTTTTTCTCTCTGCACTCTCTTGATGATTTCATCTGGGGTATTATCACTCTAAGCAGATATACATCCCAAGGTCCAATCCTGTTTGCCAGGGGGCTCCATGAGCATGTCAAGCTCAGTGTTTCTTAAGTTGAACTCATGATCTTTCTCCTTAAATGTATTCTTCCTGCAGACTTCCCTATTTTTATGGAAGGTGGCACCATCATCCTCAAATAGTCATTCTCTCTCACTCCCATATGAAATCAGTTGCCAAGCCTTGTTGATTCTATCTCTATAATATTTCTCATATCCATTGCGTCTTCTTAGAGGCAGATGTGTGCACACAGTGGATTGAGCTCTGGGCCTAGAATCAGGATAGACCTAAGTTCAAATCTTGTTTTAGACACTTAATAGCTGTGTGACCCTGGGCAAGCCACTTTATCCCTACCTGCCTCAGTTTCCTCACATGTAAAATGAGGATTTTAATAGCATGTACTTCCCAGGGTTCTTATATGGATACAATGAGATAATTTATAAAGCACTATGCAAACCTTAAAGTGCTATATAAATGATAGCTGTTTTCCATTCACATGAACAACTCCTTAGATTAGATTCAGCTTCCCTCAGCTAAATTAACTTGAGGCCTCTAATGCCTTCCCTTGTTGAATATTCTTCAGCTATGGCTAAGGAAATCTCCTGTTATGTGTTGAATGATCTAGGGATGCCTCATTTTGTTCTTATATCCAGGCTAAAGTAACAGAGAACCATCCTGAGTCAGCCTCAAACATCTTTCACACTCTTTGTACTCCAGCTAAACTCATTCATTTCTTGTTCCCCAAACACTCTTCTTGATGGTGATTACCATGCTTGGAAAGCACTCTAGGTGGTACTTACAGTGTATGAAGTCCAGGGCTGCAGTGACCTTTCAGGTTGGAGAGGTTTCTGGGATATTGTAGAGAAAATCTAGGAGAGTCAGGATTGCAGCTTGGGAGATGTGATTGTTCAGATGTGATCTCAGAAAGATTAGTGAGAATTTACCTATATAGGATCCCAGTCCTATGCTTCATTGCTGTCATTAGAGAGATGATAAACCACAGGTGCTGAATGGGGACTAGATTGTTCGATGCAACTAACATATGTGTTTGTTTTGCTTAATTACACTTCTGTATGGTAAGGGAGGGTACACCGGGGAGGGAGTTATTAGAAAGTGACAGAGATATATTTTAAAAGCTTTAATAAAAAAAAGGATAGTGGAGAAGGGGAAAGGTACTCCAGGATTAAAGAAGGGTTCGTGTCCTAATTGTCAGAAAAAAAAGAGAAAAAAACAGCATCTATAAATTATAGGTCAACAAGCTTGCCTTTGATCCCCAGTGAATTCTAGAAGGTAGTGTTGAAGGGATGGTTAGGGAACATCTAAAACAGAAAGCAGTGATTAAAAAGTTAGTTTGGTTTCATGAATGATAAGTTGTGCCAAACTACCTTTTAAAATTTTTTAATTTTTTAAAATTAAATTAAATTGAAATTTCTTTTTGATACTGTGATTAGCCTGGCCAATCAGAGTAAACTGCTATAGATATGATTTACCTAAATTTTAACAAAGCACTCAATAAAGTCTTTGATTCTATCCTTTTGAAATAGATGGATAGATAATGGTTGGTGTTAGCATAATTTCATGGTTTGAATGGTTACATCCAGTGTGTACTAATTAGTAGTTCAAATTCATCTTGTAAAGAGGTCTCCAATTACTGGGCTAGGAATCTGTCCTTGATTTTCTGATGTTTGACACTTTTATGAGTGAGTTGGGTAAAGGCACAGACAGCATGCTTATGAAATTTTCTGAGCAATAAAGTTGGGAGGGAATACAGATCTTGACAGGTCAGTGTATTGGGCCAAACTTAATAAAATGAGATTCAACAAGACTTGACAATGGATTCAATATGGGGATGAATGAGATTAAACTATTCAAGGGTTGTGAACTGGGATGAAGGGTTGCACCTTCAACCAAGATAGGGATGTTTGGAGGAAGGGGGATTTTATAGGCAAAGATAACAAGTTCTACTTTGGACATGTTGAGTTTGAGATACCCATAA
This sequence comes from Potorous gilbertii, assembly GCA_028658325.1. Taxonomy (NCBI): domain Eukaryota; kingdom Metazoa; phylum Chordata; class Mammalia; order Diprotodontia; family Potoroidae; genus Potorous; species Potorous gilbertii. The sequence goes on from CM053771.1 coordinate 355,999,042, forward strand.
GGTGGAGATGTCTAGCAGGCACCTCTCATGTTTTGATGAGTAAATCACTTGAGTTAGAGAAGTGACATGTTTAAGGTTACATGTGGAACCCAAGTCTTCTACCGCTAAATCAAGTGTGTTTCAATTGTGCCATAAAATGTCTGCTAAGGCATCTAATACAAAACCCCCAAGAGAACATAGAAGACCTCAGAGTATGTGTTGTCAAGGACACAGCTGATACTTGCCTGTGACAGAGGCATTATTCCCTGACCCTTCAGAGTTTTTTGTGTTGGGTAGATGTGACACAGTCCAGCCCATAGGACTATCCCAGGGATGGGATACATAGAGCTTGCAGAGATGCATAGTCAAGGATATCTAGGAACACTAGAACTCAAACCTATCATACCATATCTTTCTTAATCATCTTTCAATAAAAGTTTGTTGACTTGACTTCTTTCCTTCCAACACAATAATCAACTCTGCACCCGCGTATTAATATTGTTGATGATGCTTTCACTAAATCTTACAGCTTTCTACTGTCATCCCTCACAGGGAATATTGCAAATGTTTTATCTGGTCCTAACATATCCAGGACTTCTATTAGCCTCTTTCTTCACTATGTTCACCAGTTGAACTTCCTCAGCTCCTCTCCTCCTTTCCTAATAATTTCTCAGTATTGTCATTCCCTCTATTCTCCTTCACTCTTGGCCAAAGATAAAGAGGTATCTATCACCACTAAGATCCAATGATTTCATTCTTTCCTGCCTCCTACATGACTTGGCTCTAGCATTGCTCTCTCTCTTTCTCATGCATTTGTAAAATGCAGGTAATAATCATTAATAGAGTTGTTGTGTGAAGCAAATGAGAGACGTTGCATGTCAATCAGTAAACACTTATTAAGCACCTACTATTTGTGAAGCACTGTGCTAAGTGCTAGGGATACAAAAAGAGGCAAAACACAGTCCTTGCCTTCAAGGAGCTGGAGAAAACATGCAAATAAATATATACAAAGCAAGCTTTATACAGAAAAAACAGGAAACAACAGAGGGAAGGTACTGGAATTAAGAGGGGTTAGGGAAGGCTTTCAGGAAAAGATACATTTAAAGTGCTTTGCAAACCTTAAAATGCTATAGAAACGTGAACTATTAAATTATCTTCTGTCTTTTTTCACTACTGATTCTTTTTTTCTAATCAATCAATTAATCGATCAATATTTATTAAGTGTCTACTATGTACTAGAGCCAGGCACTGTGCTAAGTGCTAGGGATACAAAAAGAGGCAAAAGACAGTCCTGGCCCTCGAGGAACTTACTATAATACATGTATATGGAGAGAGATCTCTGTGTAGATATACCCTCCCCCCCACACACACAATAAACAGTAAACAACAGAGAGAAGGCACTAGAACTAAAAGGTGTTTGGGAAGGCTTCCAGTTGGTTGGTTGGTTGTTGTTTTTCACTCTCGACATCACTATGATAAAGTGAAGTTTCAGTGTGTCTCACTGTGGCTGATCAGACCACTATGAGCTCATAACGCTCTACCACAGATTGGGCACAGATAGTCCATAGGAACATTTGGGGTGGTTACTCCAAATCTGCACATCCTATGTTTCCTTTGTGCTGTCTCAATTCTGTTTTGCTAATAAAGCACAGCACCTTTTCTGATGTGGGCATTCCAGGCTAAGCCGTCCTGTGCCAGTGTCTCCCATGTCCCACAGTCAGTAAAAGATGTATAAAGGGTTTTGCAAATTTTAAATTGATATACAAATATGAACTATCAAATTCTTATCTCGTATCTCTCCTTCTTTACTGATTCATTTTCTATTGCCTACAGATATGTTCAGATTTTTCCATCCAAAGAAGAACTTTCCTGAACCTTCCTATCTTACTAATTATCATGCTCATTTTTCATTCCCTTTAGCTGCTTAACTTTTTGAAAAAGACCTCTGCTTCCTCACTACTCATCCCTGCCTCCATCACTCAGAACCTTCTCTTTTGATGACCATTGGATTTTTAATCCAATCATCCTCTTTGACCTCCTGTAGCACCAATCTAATCACATAATATAATGAACTCTCTATTTATTAACAATCAAATATTGTTCAATAAAGTAAAGCATAACATTCATAGCAACATCCTTAATCAATACCAAGTGTACAAGTAAAGTCCTCTTTCATCTTAACTGGAGGTTGACTTCCAAGTCCCATGGCTCTTCCTTTGTGGGCTGACCACTCCTGATTCCTGGATTGGATGTGTGTGGTATTTTGAAAGATTAGGTAGAAATAGAAGAGATTAATGAGAGGTGGCAAGAATAGGCAGAAGAACTATGCAAGAAAGGTCTTAACATCACTGATAACCAGGAGGGTATGATTATTGATCTACTGCCTAGAACAACAACTGATCCCATAATCTCCTGGCAAATAACAGGAAACAGTGTCGGATTTTACATTCTTGGGTTCCCAAATCATTGAGGATAGCCATTGTAGCCATGAAATTAAAAGACAGTTGCTCCCTTAAAACAAAACTATGACAAATCAGATTAAGCACACTAAAAAGCAGAGACATCATCTTGCTGACAAAGGTCTGTATAGTCAAAGCTATGGTTTTTCCAGTAGCAATGCATGGCTGGGAGATCTGCACTATAAGGAAAGCTGAGTGCTACTGAATCAGTGCTTTCAAATTGTGGTGCTGGAGAAGACTTTTGGGAGTCCTTTGAACAGGAAAGAGATCAAATCAATCAATACAGTACTTGAAGAAATTAATTCAGATTATTCACTGTAAGGTCAAATACTGAAACTGAAACTTAAATATTCTGGCTACATATTGACAAGACACAACTCATTGGAAAAGACCCTAATATTGGGAAAGTTTGAAGACAAAAGGAAAAGGGGATGGCAATGAATGCGATGGATAGTGTCATGAGATGGATAGGTAGTATCAATGAACATGAACTTGGCCAGACTTTGAGAGATAATAGAGAGAAGGGTCTGGCATAATACGGTTCATGGGGTTATGAAGAATTGGACATGACTAAACAACAAGAATTACAAACCTTAAAGTGTAATATATATACCAGATTTTATTATTTTTATTTCATTTTTCCAGTCTCTTTTCTGACTCAATTTTCATTTCCAACTGTTGACAGGACATCTTCACTTGGAATGAATGAATTTAGAGTCAGAAGACCCAGGTTCACATCACACTTTTATTTCTTGTGTGATACAAATGTGTAAATCACTTACTCTCTCTGGAGTTTCCTTATTTTGTATACACACACACACACACACACACACACACACACACACACACACAAGACAGTAATATTTTTATATATAAAAATATATATAAATTTATATATAAATATAAAATAAAAATATTTTGTATACATACAGACAAAAGAGAGTAAGTGATTTATACATTAGGATCACACAAGTAAAATAAGGAAAATATATGTAATATATATTTTATAGATCTGTTTCCTTTTCAGCTCTGGTCTTTTCATCAAGAATGCTTGAAAGTCCTCAATTTCATTGAAAGACCATATTTTCCCCTGAAGTATTATACTCAGTTTTGCTGGGTAGGTGATTCTTGGTTTTAGTCCTAGTTCCTTTGACTTCTGGAATATCCTATTCCACACCCTTCGATTCCTTAATGTAGAAGCTGCTAGATCTTGTGTTATCCTGATTGTATTTCCACAATACTGGAATTGTTTCTTTCTAGCTGCTTGCAATATTTTTTCCTTGACCTGGGAACTCTGGAATTTGGCCACAGTGTTCCTAGGAGTTTCTCTTTTTGGATCTCTTTCAGGCAGTGATCGGTGGATTCCTTGAA
>CM053771.1:356003350-356138538 GCA_028658325.1 Potorous gilbertii
GAAGCAATGGGGGGCAGGATAGGATGGAGGGAAATATAGTCAGTCTTACACAACACGACAATTATGGAAATCATTTGCAAAACTACACAGATAGGGCCTATATTGAATTGCCTGCCTTTTCAAGGGAATGGGTGGGGAGGGAGGGATGGGGAGAAGTTGGAACTCAAAGTTTAAAGAACAACCGTTGAGTATTGTTCCTGCTACTAGGAAATAAGAAATACAGGTAATGGGGAATAGAAAGTTATCTGGCCCTACAGGACAAAAGAGAAGATGGGGTAAGGGAAGGGAGGGATGAAAGAAGATAGGGCAGATTGGTGATATGGGTTATTAGAATGCTCAGTGTATTGGGGAGGGGGGAGGGGACAAATGGGGAGAAAATTTGGAACCCAAAATTTTGTGAAAATGAATGTGAAAAGAAAAAAAAGAAAATTCTCCTGCTCCCACCAGCTAGCTACCAGGACAAAAGAAATTACTGATACAATTGTGTAATCAAAAATATTTAGCGATCATTACCAGAGACTACAAAAAAGTGTTTGACATTATGTAGGGGGGAAAAATATTTGGCCATTAGGGTTTTCTCTTTTTCTTTTCAAGCTACTTAAGGCTAGTCTATGTTTGTTTAGAGAAAATGTTCTTAACCAGGGTCTCTGTTCCGACATTATGTAGGGGGGAAAAATATTTGGCCATTAGGGTTTTCTCTTTTTCTTTTCAAGCTACTTAAGGCTAGTCTATGTTTGTTTAGAGAAAATGTTCTTAACCAGGGTCTCTGTTCCAACCGCCTCCTACCCATTTTTCCAAATCCATTCAAATTCAGTCTCCTACCTGAGGCTTTCTCTAACCCTCCCACAGTTGCTGCTGTTTGCTCATGCTGAAATAACTTTGTATATTTTTTAACTTTTACAACTGTATTTATAATAAAGTCAATAACATACCTGTTTGTCAAATGCTACCCACGATGGTGCATCACTTCCTATTCCTGGAGGGAAAATGCTGTATTTTGACTTAAGATGTCCATTTAGAGGTTTGCCACCTATTCCAGGCTTCTCATCATTCACTAGCATGCGAACATCATTGCAAAAGCCCCAGTGCTGAGATTTATGGAACTTTTCTTTCCCCATCTATGAATATAAAACAAAACAAAACAATATGCCCAAAGTTAATCAAATTTTAATATTTTTAATATAAATTTTTTCACATTAGTTTCCCCATTTCAAAATGACTGGAAAATAGTATAATCACCATGAAGCTTTATACAAAAATCTGGGTCATATTTGAAGTGGAACAAATTAAGATGTATACTGACAAGATGTAATAGCATTTTTGGACTTTTACTAAGGACCAAGGCTTAAACTGATCAATCAGATTGCTTTGCTTTGCTCTAAAAATGCCCTATTTCTATGTCAGCAATTTCAAGGACCTGTTTATGACAGGATGCCTGCAACCAAAGTGGTGGGATTCTTTACCTTGTTTCACAGAGACATATGTTACATAGAGGAGGAAACTCAGATATCCTGGGATTGTAAATTTCAACTGACATGACTTTGTTAATACTGAATTTACAACTTACGCAACTAAGAAAATCCCTTTCTCATGGTAAAGTGTATTAAGCCTAGTCATTCTTGTATCAGACAGTCAGAAGTTTCTTTCTGGCTCCATGATCATGGAACTGCTAGCTTTAAGGGAATAAACAATATGAATTTAGCCTGTTTGTCTCTTTTAACCAAACTTTCAGGTCAACAATACAAAATTCTGAAATGTAGCATAAATGAATCTTAATTTCTACGCTATCTGAAAAAAAATCATTGTTACTGCCAGGAAGCATTTATAATATTTGATTGCTAAGTGTTCTCTTTTTATTTGTTTACCCACTAAGTACTTCCTTAAATGACTCCCTCTAGCATGGCAGAAATGTTGGGTTTTCCAAAGCTATTCATTAACAAGAAGCTATGGAAGGTTCTATCAAACTCCAAGAAATACAAATGGCCCAGTTTGTTATTTGAGGACCAGACTATCTAAATTAAGAGAAGTTCATCCCTAGGATACTGTCCACCAAGGAAAAAAATGTTTTGGCCACAATAACTAATTAAAACTTCCTATTAAGACATGAGTGGAAGCATTATCCATATCACTGAGATCATAAATCTTTTAAATAAAGAAGTTCTTATTTGTTAAACATATAAACACAAAGCAAACCAAAATAAGTGTTTGTAGACTGATTACTAGAATAAAGATAAGGAAAGCAAGCCAAACTACTCAACTTCTATTTTCTCCTTTCCTGCCTCTAAATTATAACATATATATATAAATATATAGATATAAATAGGATATAATAATACAGATATAAATATACAGATACATATATAATATATACTTTTATTCTCTTTAATGTTAACAAAAATATTTAATTAGATAAACAACAAATGGATTGTAAATAAGTATGCACTATAAACCTTTAGATTTCTGTAATTTTTAAAATCTTTTATCACACAGGAATAGAACTTTTAATTTTTTTATCACATAGAAATTTTGAAAAGGTGACAACAAAATCTTCCTACTTTTCTCCAGATCTCCTCCAGAATTTCTTTTCTGTGTATTTATGTCAGCTTTTAATGAGGTTATCGTGGCTATTGTACATATCACCACATAATCAATGTACATATCTCCACTTTGGTTCTTTTTTCATCATTGCTCTGCATTATCCTATAAAAGTCTTCTCACAGCTCCTTCAGGTCTTCATAACTGTCCATTCTTATGGCATAATAACATTTAATTAAATCATATTCCATAATTTGTTCAACCAAATCCCCAACTGAAGAATGTATAGAATATTTCTGGTTTTTGTTTTTGTTTTGTTCTGCTATTGTGAATGATGGCACTAGGAATATTTTTGTACAAATAGATCTCTTTCCCCTGGCCCTCGCCCCCAGTCAATAACAACCTAAGGGTACATTTTAAAAGGGAGAAAAATGGATCAAAGGATTTGGATAGTTCTGTTGCCATTACCAAATAATCATATAATTTTTTCAAAAAGACTCTACCAATTTATCAGTAGTATAATAGTATATCTGCTTTTTCACAAGTATATCAGCATTCAATTTGATTACCTTGCGCAATTATTTCCATTTTGATAGGTGTAAAGTGGTATCTCAAGGTTGTTTTATTTTATATGATTATGACAATTAGAAAGTTTGAAATCTTCCAAGTCATTGACAATTCATATTCTTCTTTATAGAACTATCTGCTCATATTGACTGTCTCTTGAGAAATGGATCTTATTTATAAACGCATGACAATTCTTCATCCATTTGAGATGTTGAAGTTTAACAGAAATACTTATTATAAAGGTTTTTCCCCACAGTCTGTCTCTCTTTTTTTATTGTCTTCTGTTGTATAAAAGTTTTTTTTTATTTTTTAATAATTAATTTTATCTAGCTTTTCTCTTGTAATTTCTTTGGCTTCTTGGATAGCTAAAAAATTAATTCTAATTGTAGGAGTTAACATTCCTTTATCTTTTAGTGTATAATAACTTTGTGCTCAGAATCTCCATGTAATAGTTATGTATGATACATGCTGTGAGAACATGATTTAATTACATTTTTACCATACTGTCATCTAATTTTCCTATTTTTTTTACTTAATAATGAGTATTTTTAAATATTTTTCCAAGAATATATGACAACTGATTTATCAATGCTAATCAATTATAGGAATTTCAATTATTTAATAATTTTCATTGAAATTCTTTTTTGTATTTCAGAATAGAAATACCAATTAGTTTTGATAATTACTGCTTGATAGCACTATTTGAGACCTGGAAGTAGAGTATGTTGTGTAGAAGATAGGTGAGACCAGTTTGCCCTGGCCACCAAGGTTGCTGCAGTTACATGTGCCTGGAAGATTTTTCAATATATGCATGCATGCATACATATATGTATGTTTTCATGTATGTATATATGTGCATAAATACATAAACACACACATCAAGCAATGCCAGATTAATCTTTATTTAGCTCCAAACATGTTGAAAGAAACAGCATGATCACATAGTGGAAAGAGGACCAGTCTTAAGAGTCAGAAATACCTAGGCTCTCGTCTTATTTCTTAAAGCTACCATGTGACCACAAGCAAGTCACAATCTCTCAGTTTTCCCAAGCAACTCTGAATTCCCATAAATTACAGAAGGGTTGCTAATCTGTTTCAGAGGACAAAGGGCAGCTAGGGGGTGCAGTGGATAGAATGTCAGATGTATAGTCAAAAAGACTCATGCTCCTGATTTGCAGTGTGACCCTGGGTAAGTCACTTAACCTTGTTTGTCTTAGTTTCCTCAATTGCAAGAAGAGCTGGAGAAGGAAATGGCAAACAACTCCAGTATTTTTGCCAAGAAAGCACCAAATAAGGTCATGAAGAGTCTGACATAATTGAACAACACCAGAACAGCAAGATCAGAGGGGGATGTTTCAAGAGCATACTGATTAAATTATAGGTCAGGATCACTCCCTTCTCTTAAAACAATGTATTAAACTCAACCTAAGTAAAAAACAAACAAACAAACAAAAAACATCACCACAAAACACTTTCTAGAGAAGATGAGGGAACAGACTGAATAAATAGTACACATTCACATGTATTACCATTTTTCAAATGTATATTAAATACTGTTATAATTAGTAAAATACAAAATCATTTCAAAGCATTACTAAATTATAAAGTTTTTATCATCATCTATTTTCTCAATCAGGTAAGGATCCACGAGGTCTTTTTTAATGTAAATAAGGTTTTCTAAAAGAAGTACCATTGTGGTAGAAATTATTTGTATTTGAATATATAATTGATTTTACTTCTTAAGTCATCTAATCCTTGTACCTTTTAACATGGAAGATCAGTACTGACCTGTTCAATTTCTCACTCTTATATTGGTTTATTTATGTTAGGTTTCTCCTGTGTTGTCAATTTGAATATTGTTATAAGTACTCATTCATTTATTTTCTATTCTATTTTCTTGGCATAGGTATAAAAGTTTTTTTCTTTGCTTCTAAATTTATTATCTTCTCTTTCCCAATTTTATTTTGGTAATTTTTTTTTATTCTGCACTTTTTAATATATTTGCTAATGATTTTTTTTCTCTTTTCAAAGAACAAGTTCTTCTATTTTATTTGTTTTCTATGTTACTAATATAGCTCTAAATTCTGGTGGTTTTTTATTTGTCCTTGGGCTTATCAGTTTACTCTTCTAAAAATATTTTACTGACAATAATTCATAGATCTATGAGCTATATCACAAATTTAAAAACTGGAAGGAATAATAGATATAATCTGATCCAATCCAGTCATTTTACAGTGATAGCAACTGGGGCCTAGACAGTTTCCCAAGGTGACATATGTAGAAATGACAGAGCCAAAACACATCCTCTGACTCTCAATCTAGTTCCCTTTTCACTTCATTGTTTCTTGTGGTCTCTTGTTTTACCAATTTACTGGAAGATCCACTTATGTCTTCTCAGATCAGAAGAATGATCTTCATCTTAGGAAGTATAGGGGAAAAAAAAGTTCAAGAAATGAAAAAACTAATATTATCTGAGGAGATGGTAAAACAGCATCTGATTGCTCTCAATGAATTCACATCATCAATAGATGCATTGCTTCCCAAAATATTTAAAAATCTGTAGATCTGATCAAAGAGTCATCTTTAATAATTTGTGAAAAATCTGTGAAAAGAAGAGACATCACCCAGGACCAGACAAGAAAATGTTGCCCTGAATTTTACAAAGGGGAAGAAAGTAGATTAAACATACCATAAAGTAATACGCTTACTAAAAATCCTCAGCAAAACTCTAGAAGACCTGATTAAATCAACGGTTTGGAAGAAAGTAAAACAGCTTTAAAAATGTCCAGCTTCATCAAAAAATAAATAATTCCATAATAATCTCATTTCCAGCTTTTACTTGTAAATAAGAGAAATGTTATGATCGTGGTATTTGAGTATTTTAGCAACACATTTGTCTAAGTTTCTTATTATATCCTTAGACAAGCTGAAGAGATGTTAACCATAAGGAAGTATATATAGTTAGGTAGATTCAGAAGTGATTTAATGAAGATTTCTGCATGCCTGCTACGCATGAACTACCACTCACAATCAACAATTCGCACTATTGTGCTAAGTCATTTGGAAGAAAATACACATTGTTGGCAGTTTATTTTTGTGTTTGTTTAGGTTTATCTGCTGTGTCAAAACAAAATTTATCAACTGAAAAAGAGTTACTTATTTATAATCTAATTCTCCATCAGAATACATGCCTGGATTTTTTGTTTGATTTTTTCCTCATATTTCATGTGTTCATTAGTCTCTCTTGACTATTTTTGCTTAAAAATATATTCGTGTGTGTACGTGTGTGTGTATGGTTTTGTTTTGTTTTTTTTATTTTTTTAGATTATATCTATGACAATGCTCTATTTGCCAAAGGCAAAGATTCTGGTAGTTGTTGACTAGGGATAGGGAGCCAAAGTGAGATTTTTCTCATCCATGTTTTCAGCATGGAAGCCAAAAAAGAGTTGCACCAAGGAAGAGCCAACCCATTGTCAATACTGAACATCCATTGGTTGGGGGATGTATGGTTCAAAGTTACTACCAAGAATTAATCACTTTATAAAGAAAGTATTCTTTACTCATCTTAATTTCTGAATCATCATCATCATCATCATCATCAACAAGCACTCATTAGAATGAAGGGCATTCCCCAAGAGCTAGTTCCTTCTTCTCTCATCACTCAGGTATCTTCTCCTTTCACTCTGTTTCACACTAAGCGGTGGCCCTTCTCCTAAGGCAAACCCCTCCACATGCATCCTAATTTCATCCTATTCTTTTTTCTCCAGCAGATTGCCCCCACTATCTGCCTCACTCTCTTACTAATCTTTCATCACTCCCTCTCTACTGCTGTCTCTCTGTTGCCTGGACCTACACCCATTTTTCCTCCATCCTTGAAAGAAAAGAAATAAAAAACACACTCTCATTTGATCTGACTATCCCTGCTAGCTATTGTCTTGGGTTTTTCCCCTGCTAAGTTCCTTGATAAAGCCTTCTACAATTGGTGCCTCCTCTTTGTCATTTCCCTTGGGCAACAGAGGAGGTTATGATACTCAGGACTTCTTTCTGTTAGAACCTGATCTAGAAACAGAAGCAGGGAGGGGTCTAGCTCCTCCCATTGCCACCCAGGCAACAAGGAAAAATATTTGCAATCAGTACATTTCTATATCTGACCCAAAAGAATGGTCAACTGTACCAGTATAGAGCCAATTTAAAGAATTGGTCAAGCAATAATGACATGTCATTTTTGTCTAGTAACTCCCGTGCCTAACACAATGTGGGAAGCAAGAAAGTTCTGGTTTCCACATTCCTAGGTGATAAAGGTTGTGACCTAGCATGGACAGGTTAGAGGTCAGAAACTAATGTGCAAGTCAAAGGAGCTGTGTGAGGAAGGGCCTATCAGAGAGGAGAACATGGAGTCACATGGCCAGGAGACAGTATGGTGGGAGATCCAAAGTTCAGAAAACAGTATAAGAAGTGCCATCTTTCTGAATATGTTGTGATCATCCTGTTACCTTATTGGGGAAGCCACCCATCCATTCAGGGGAATGGATGTAAAGATTAATTAAAGCTTTCCTGATTTCACAATAGGCATTGCTCTTTATTTAAGGTGAGCATGTTTCTCACTTTTGGGGATTTGTTAGATGGGCTCACTTCTAACACACAATCTCTAGCACTTAGTAGGAATGCAATACTTGTTTACTGAATATATGAGTGAGTGTTTCTATAAAGGGTCATGCATTTTGAATCTCTTTTCATATAGTGCTGTTGAACATTCCCCTATCCATTCCCTAGGTGACAACTGGCAAATATTTGTGGCTCTGGAGAAGCTAAAATACAGCATATACATAATAAACCAAGAATAATCTCATTTCCTTACTGTGAAGCTTTCCTAGCACTTGCATTTAGTCAGAACTGATTGAACACAAAAGTATCTTAAAATATTTTATGTTCACCATTCCAGATAACAGCCTATCTAGGGTATCAGAACATTTTTTTAACTATTTTACAGTAGAAAACTTGAGGGGGGAAGGACATATATGATAGAATATAAACAAAATACATTTGACATAAAATAACTTTTTTGCTAGGGTCCAAGGAGAATTGGAGGCCTTGAATTTGTATTATAAATTCTCAATTCTGAATCTTTGCTTTTTTAGCAATATGTTCCAAATTAAGCTAGTCCTTATCATTTGTACCATCTATATATAAAATTATAAGCAAGCTTAGAGACCATAGACCAAATCCATGAGCAGACTAAGGGTTATATAGTCACCAATAGTGCATGCTTCCCTTTCCCTCCCATCTAGCCATATGGGCTAAGTTGACATCTGTGTTCTACTACTCTACTACGCCCCACATGAACCCAACACTATCCACATGGACCTGGACATTCATACTCTGGAACATCAGAATCCAAGTTCTTTGTCCCCAGGAAAATTAATCTACTTATCTTTGGAACTCCTTGAGTGAGTACAGACTTTACCTAGTCTACTATTAGCTGACTAGCCAACAGACCATATTTCACCTTTACATCCCATCAAGTCTTCCAGTCTCAATCCTCATTCTCATCACGTCTTGCTTAAAGTACAGTAATCAAATCCACAGGACTAATGCTTCTGGAAAATATTCCCTCAATTTATCATTCTTGCGATACTCCAAACCAACATACCCTTTCCTGGACACCACTACCCTCTCTGTATTATCATCCCCTTTTAAAATGTGTTCTCCTTTAGGGAAAGGACTTTCTCTTATCTTTAAATATATAATCCAGATGGTTCAGGAAGAGAAAGTGAGGCTGATGACCTGCACAGCCCTCCCTCACTCAAAACAAAGTCAAGTGTAAATCATGTCATCATTTCTCTGATGGCACAACAACATCAATAAATATATAATAGTTATGGGTTGTCTTGATTTCTTTTATATTTATATTTCTAGGGTTTACCACAGTCCTTAAATTAGAAAGTGACTAAAATGTCTTGTACTCTAAGAGGTACACCCCAGGTCAATGATAAAAATAGGTCATGTATACCCCAGGACATGTCCTTTCCATTGTAACAAAGAAGAGGAAATAAAGTGAATGCCTGTCAACTAGGGAATGACTAAAAAACATGGTACATAAATATAATGAAATAAAACATGATGAATACAATGTAAAGAGTGAGCCCCTTACAGATTTACTAGATTATTTCCTATTTCATAAAGGATTAAAACTTTAAGTAGGCTAATTTGAATGGTATAAAGGGCAGTGAAGCTTTGAGTAGCTAATCTGCATATGAAAAGCTAGGAAAGCAGCTGGTCAAAAAGGGAAGATAATTATGCCCACAGGGCACAGATTGCCTCCAAACCTTTTCTAAAACCAATCATTTGCATGTACCAATAAGAAAGATTTAAGAATTTTTAAATCCAGAATCCCCCAGACTGTTTGATGATTATTAGGTAAATTGGCTATTGCCTGATTAGCCTACCTTGCAGAGATTAAAATTTGGGAAATATACTTGAATAGTCACCATAAGTTAGGATGAGATCTTTTCATGGAGAGACGAAGCCAAGAATTATTGATAGGATGTGTGTTTGTCCTTCATTGCCAAAGAAGACCATGCCATCGGAGAAATAATGAAGTGACTTGCACTTGACTTTGTTTTGAGTGAGGGAGGGCTGTGCAAGCCACCAGCCTCACTTCTCTGGAGCCATCTGAATCCAGTGACCAGATACTCATCAGGATGACTGGAGATGACCCAGGATGAGGCAACTGGGGTTAAGTGACTTCCCCAAGGTCACACAGCTAGTGAGTGTCAAGTGTCTGAGTTGAGATTTGAACTCAGGTCCTCTTGACTCCTGCACTGGTGCTCTATCCGCTGTACCACCTAGTTGCCATTGATAGGATAAGTTGATCCTAAAAGTCATTAGTTCGAAGGGACAAACCTTACTCTCTTATTTTCCTACCTCCTACCTAGGAAACAGGCTTCAGAGCTGAGTTTTGTGAAAAAAAAATTCTGCCAGTTCTAGGCTATAGGTTGTTTATTCTGAAAGAATAATTCAACTAAGGAATATATCAAAGCCTGGAGCTAAAGAAGTGGAGGCTATAAAAAGTACCAGCAATCACAAGAAGAACTGGACTGCAGGGTTCCAATAGGGCTATATTGTACTGCTGAAAGGCCAGTTGACCTCACACAGACACATATTCTTCTATAGACCCTAATGTAGTTTCCATAATCTCCTGTCTACATTTGAGTTTCTTAATGAAGGCCTGAAGCCTTTTCCCCAGATCACAGGAAAAGTCTGCTTACTTTAAAAAAAAAAAAAAAAAAAGAAAAGTTTGCTTTATTTTCATAAATATTGTTGACCAGAGGCATTTGGGCATACTTTTTGAGAATGCAGTTGGAAGGAGGCAATGGGGGAGGTAGAGCATCCCTGAAGAAGAAAGAGGATTTCATACTGAAATGTTTTGTCAAAACCCTGTTTCTGACTGGAGGTTCAGAGCAAGGGAAAGCGCACCATTCATGTTTTTGCTACAACATCCCTGAAGAAAGAAAGAACATTTATCTAATCCAGGCAATAAATCAAATGTAGGATAATGGGGGCAAATGTTTTGTTTATCCTTTAGCTTTGAAGAGGGCCAATGGCATAATGGAATGTGATATCTTGAGTCCTGTGTGTGAATTGAAGTGAAGCAGAGTTGCCCAAAGTCTCACCCTCACTCTCTCTCCTAGAGTCATTTAAGTCCAATGGTAAGACAAAAGTCAAGACGACTGGTGATGGCCCAGGGTGCAGTGGATGATCTTGGTGTCTTGGACGTCTGTCCAAGCTCTAAGCACTCTAGAGGACCTGCTTTAGCTGCCTTCATAACAGTTGGAACACATACTTCTCATCCACCTATTCCAGTAGAAGTCTTCACCTGCTTGGGGTAGGGATCCCCCTAACTTATCAATGGGTTTGAGGCCTGTTGGTAACCTTCCCCTAAATCTGATTTATCCCCTCTTCCAAGACAGTTTCACAGGGTGTGGCGCCACAAGAGAGACTTGGGTGAAAGGTGCAGCCCTGAGAAGGTCATGGCCAGCCTTCAGAGCAGATGTGCTGGTCCTCCTTGAACATATACACTCTTGGGGGCAAATAAGAGTGACTAAACAATCCTATTTACCAACTGCACTCTCTCATGCTACAGAGAACAGAAACATGAGATTGTAGGATAGGCTTGATTCAGGTCTGGTCATTTCAGTCTGACTCTAGAATGAAATAAGATGCTCATAATCCATCTAACAGTTAACAAAAGGAAGTGTGCTTAGCAACTGCAGAGGAAGGATACCTCACTGATTAAGCTGCACATAGTTTCCTGATCAGAAATCTTGAGAGAGGGTGCTGGATTTCCTTTGGCTTTGGACGAGGAAGCTACATCAAGAGTTCAAGCTTTAGTCCCCGAGTCAAGTCTCCATAACAGTTTAGAAAACTTTTAAGGAAAAAAAAAAACTAGCCTCACCTGAGTGGAGAAGGACCTAAGGAAAAGCTAGGCTTGCCTACATGGTAAAGCTGTGGGAAATACTGTTTTTAATCACACATGGGGAGACTTAAAGGAAGTGATCCAGTATGACACAAGGAGAACCAGGAGGGAAGAAATGAGGGACAGAGACAGAAGGAGACGGATTGTAAAAGTCAACGTTTACAAAGCACTTACTGTGCGCTGGGCGCCTCACAATCATTACTTCATTTCATCCTCACACAGACCTTGCGATAAAGTTGATGTTACTATCCTCGGTTTACGGATGAGGAAACTGAGGTACACAAAAACTAGGCCCAGGCCCACATTGCTAGGGAGCGTCTGAGGCCACACTGGAATTCAGATGTGCCTCTGTCCGTTGTACCACCTAGCACACCAGAGAGGAGACAATTACAACACAAACAAAAGGACCACAAAACACTCAAAACTGAGTATCACAAAATTATTCCGGCCAGGGTTATTCTCCAAGAAATGATATGAAAAGGTCCCTTGGTTCTTTGTAAGAGTAGGAGGCTATAATCATGAAACATGTTAGACTTTTTTTTTAATATACTGGTTCGTTTTTTTCTGAACAATTCTTTCTCTTCTTTTTTATTTTTATTCTGTTAGAAGAGCCACTCTCTGAATGGTGGCAAGGAAGGGGATACATTTGAAAATGCTGGTGAAGTAAAAATCAAAAGACACCAATAAAAGGTGTACATTTTTTTAGAGGAAGGCAGCAACTGCTACCAATAACCTTATGCATAACTAATTTGTTTTATTTTAAATAAACAAAACTTAGTCCAGACCTCTGGCCTTGTGTTCCCTATTCTACCCCTTATACTGTGAATATAAAAGCTCAGTGTGTTGACACAATGTTTTCTGACTTTTCAGGATAACAAAAGTCAGATGAGATCTCATTGTGTCAGAACAGTGGAGCCCAAGGGAGTCTGGTTGCCTGAGAGGTTTTCCCTCTGTCTCTGTATGTGTATGTGTGCCCCAAGAGGAGCTTTATCTGGTAAGTGTACTGTAAACTGCTAAAGTCTTTAAGGCACAAAATGTACCAAGGTGTCTGAAAGTGACAACACTGTGTCACAAGGCCCGTGACAGCTGAATCCTTGATATCTTCTGAGACCTTCCCAAACCTCAGAGAAGGAAGCACAATGGAAATTTTGTTCAATGTTCAACAAACCTATGATAAACACAGACTGTGTTCAAGGCTCTGTACTAGGCACAGCTGATACAAACGCAAAACCAAATCTCTAGGAGTTTATTTTGTAATACAGGAGAGGGAAGGTGACAGAATACATCATTATACACAGATAGGTAAATAAAAAATATAAGCAAGTTTATGCCAAATAATTTCAAGAGGGAGAAAATACTAAAAATAGCCTCATGTAGGAAGCCTCATGAGCTGTGCTTTGAAGGAAGCAAGGGAAATTTAAGAGATGAGGGTGAAGAGAAAGCAGATTAGAGGCAAGCTTTGTGCAAAACAGAAAGATGAGAAGGCATTTTTTCTTCAATCAGGATTAAGTGACTTGCCTAGGGTCACAAAGCTAGTAAGTATCTGAGGCTGGATTCAAATCCAAGTCCTCCTTACTGTAGCACCAGTGCTCTATCCACTGAGTTAGCTAGCAGAGAGATGAGATAGTTCCATGTATAGGAAACACTTAGATCAATCTGGGTGGAATGACTGAAGTCATGTGAAATATGGGAAATGGGAAATGGAAAATAGGGGATGTATTTTAGAGTGTTTCAATGACAATCTGAAGATTGTGTACTTTCTCCTACAGGCAACAGGGCAACACAGGAGGTTGCTTTTTAACAGGAGAATGATAGTCAGTGATAGGACCCTGACAAATAGATTGATGCTGCTATCCATTAAGATCATTCTGCTCAGCTCTCATTAAGATCACTTGGATATTTAATCATTGGTGGCCAAGTCTATGTCATTTTAGGGTAGAGAATGCTCTGACCAGTCATCATAAATATCCAATATTTTGGTGGGACTGATGTCCCTTGTGAACTTCGTTATCACTCCTGAATTCTCCAGATCTTGATAAATCATGAGTAAACTAAAAAAAAAAAAGAGTTCCTGAATCTGCAAAACTAAGGACTAGCTTATGGAATAATTAATGATCTTCCCCAAACTTTGTGGGCAAGGTTTTTTGTTCTTTGTATCTCCAATACTTGGCAAACAACAAGAGCCTAATAAATATTTGTCAGTTGATTCGTTGTTGGTAACAATGACAAGATACTGACATCCCACTATACTGAGTCAGTTGGATAGTCACTGTCCTTACAACCATCTCAGCTTCATTAGGGGTAGTAAAAATATGGTTCTAACACTGTTTGGTGTAGGTTTGGAAATGGCAGAGTAAAGGAGAAATCACTCTGCGTGTATGTATTTCTACTCTACTGCTCCTTGAGTTTTCTTCTTACGATCACCTGAAAAGGTTCATGGTGTTCTGACCTGATCACAGCAAAGCAAACTTGTCAATACAGAAAGTCAGTCAAGTCAATACAGAAAGGGAGCATGTAGCATCTTTGTAAATTAGCCTACATTATCTCGTGCTGACCTCCTAGCAGACTAGATGTAGACTGGTATCTATGAAGCTCTTTACAGATTGTGTCCCATCATGGGAAAAGAGGTGTTAAATTAACTCTCCTGTGTTGGATACCAGTCAAAATACTTTAAAAATCTGAATCCCAAATACCCAAAGAAGAATTCCCCATGAAGAGTCTACAGATTTGCTACTCAGTTCTTAGCTAACAATACAAATTTAGTCTGCAATGTATGATTCTTCCAAGAGACATTTAGAAAGGGAGACAGTTCAATCAAGATAAAGTATTTGTCCTAGGGTTCATATGTTAAGGGCAGGACAGTAATAAACACGTGCTGGTGTGAAAATTGCCCCAAGCCTGACTTTGAAAAACATGCATGCATACATAAATATGCATGCATGAGTCAAACGTGTTTATATGTACAAATATACATATATGTATATGTGTATATACATACTCTTTGGTTCTCAAGTGGGATGGAATATTAGGGAAGAAGGGAGACTTCTACAAAAGCAGCATGATGTGGTGGAAAGAGCACCCAATTTGGAGTCTGGAGATCTGTATCCAAAGCCTACCTGACACTTTATGGGAAACTCATCTAACTTTTCTGAATCTCAATTTCTTCATATGCAAAATGAGACTAGTAACACTTGTCCCACATATCTCATAAAGTTATTTTAAGGAAAGCACTTCATAAAAATGTACAGAAAAAAAGAAAAATACTATAAAGGAAATGGAAAGAAGTGTTTACCCTTCTTTATTTCTTTAGGAGGTATAAAGAAGTTCCACAATAAAACTTGAATTACGGGGAGACTAGTGATTGAGTAATTAAAGAATTGGCTACCTTGGTGGCCTTCAAAAAGCAAGCTTGCCAACTCTAGAGTCATGTGAGACAAGAGGAACTCATTTGGGAAAGTCAATCACCAGCAGTTGGCAAAAAGGAAAACAAAGAAACAAACATCCAATTATCCAGATCCAGCTGGAATTCCTTTTCACCTTTTCCCTTGCACCACTTTCCAGAGTGTAACAAGGATGAAGAGATTTCTCTCTCCTCCCTGTCTATAGCAATAGCACCTTGCAGTGAAAAAATTCATCCAGCAGATGTCATACCCAACAAAGAGCAAGTCCAAATGGTCTAGTTGTAGAGTCTAGTTGGGTGTCAGAGAACAGCAGGCCCAGGGAATCCATCCCAGAGATATGTCTAGCAGAGGAAAACAGCATGTGGACACCTTGAGAAAAAACTCCCTTTCAAAAGACCTTTCCTGATTCTCCCAGCTGTTCATGCCTCACCAAAACCACTGTGTTTCATTTATATATAAATGCACTATTTATGAACCTTTGAACATATTACCTCCCTCTTACAGAATATGTAAGACCCCTGAGGGCAGTAACTGTCTCACTTTTATACTTATAACCAAAACACCTGAGTGATTGATTTTTTATTGATTTACTGAGTCCAGAATAGAGGTGTCAAACATGCAACTCCTGAGAGGAGTTTAAAACAGATTAAAATGAAACTGTGAAACACTCAATTTATTAAAATAAATGAAAATACAAGAAGACAAAGATAATGCTAGGATGTAGTTTTCTAAGTCAATATGCAGTATGGTTATATATAGTGTAGTGCCCCTCTCCTTTCCTATTTGAGCTTGATGCCACTGGTTGTAACGTTAATGTAGCCACAAAGAGTTTATCACTTAGAGCTTTAGAATATATATTCATAGCCACTAGGCTGAGCCACTGGGACAAGCCCAGAACATCACTTCTACTGAATGGGATTAGGTGAGGGGCTACCAAAACTACCTGGTAGTTGAAATTATGAATAGTAACTGTAACTCAGTAGCTAAGGACAATAATATAAACAACAGAGCCACATGATACATATAGTGAAGTATTCAGTTCAGCATGTATAATAAGTATTCAGTTCAGCATGTATCTGCTTTGTGCAAGGTACTGTAATAGGCACTGGGGAAACCAATCAAGAGAAACAGAGCCTGTCTTCAAAGAGCTTACACTGTGGTGGGGAGGAAGGAAATGCAACACACATATAGATAAACTCAAGATAATTTGAGCATGGAGAAAACACTAATGACTGGGAGTGTGGAAGTGTCAGGAAATACTTTTAATAAGAGGTGGAAGCTAAGCATTCTAAGAGGTAGCAGTGAAAAAAGAATGAATTCCAAGCCGAGGAAACCTCATGAATAAAGCCTCAGAGAAGCCAGATAGAATGTGGAGTTTGGGAAACAATGGGCCAATTTGGATGGAATGTAGTGGGTGCACAAGGGGAATAATAAGATGAAAGAAGTTTGTAAAGATAAGCTAGAATCTGATAGGGGAAAATTTTTTATAACAAAGTTTATACTTTAACACAAAGAAGTTGCTTTGTTGCTGTTTTTAACAGTATGCTATGCTCAAACCTGTGCTTTAGAAACAGTATTTTGGCAGTTATTTAGATTGATGGGTTACAGTAGGGAGAGAAGGAAACAGTAAGACCGATGAGGTTGTGTCAGTGTGAGTAGAGAAAAAACTACGGATGGATTTCTGACAAAGATGGTAATGAGGGAGTTTCCAGTTCAGACCAGCTCCCCAAAAAACTACCTTATGAACAATGCCAGAGGAAACAAAGATTCAACAAAAATAAAAAGAACCACTAATAAGCCTTTTCTTATGATATAGAATGGTACAAGGACATAGACTGAAAACTACAGACCTCTGGGAAACAGAAGACAACTAAATTGGGGGGGGGGGGCGAGTAGGGAGAGAAAGAGGAACAGGGCCTGAAGAAAGCATAGGATTCCACTCTGGATTTCAATAGAAAATAAGTCGAGGTCAGTTGGAAGTGAGTCTAGGGATGAAACCATAGACTGTGGTAGTGGGAAGGAAGTGGACTCAGTTCTGGGGTTCAACTTTAGATTCCACTCAAAGGCTAAAGGCCTAGTGCGTCCCAAGAAAGCTTCTTCAGAATGAAAGGTAGAGGAAGTACCCAGATATCTATCCAGGACTTTGTTAGAGAAGTGGTGCTAGCACTGTAGTGGGAAGAGGACTTGATCCTGAGACACAAGTTTGCCCCTTCCAGGAATACAAATAAGGCTTGGGTCTAGCCATCCTCAACTAAGAGTACAGCAGAAGGCAAAACCTGGCCCTCACACAAAATCTCAATAAAGGAATTGAAATTAGAGAAACAAATAGAAGAAAACTCCTAATACACTGAAATAGACACTAAGAGTTAAGAGAATTTCCAGATAAAATCTTAGAAGAAGAAAATATCTCTGCAATGGTTACAAGTAGAACCTTGTGGGGAAAGAAAACAAATTAGTCATAAAGACTAAAAGCAAATGGAAAAAATGAACAAAGAACTGAAAAAAGAAACAATAAGTAAAATCAGGACACTTGGAAGCACAGTACAGAAGGTATATGTTATTCAAGTAGTAGATAACTCGAAAAATGGAATGGAGCAGACAGAACTTTGAAGTTCAAGGATACAGCTAGAAATGTTAGAGCAAGATCAAAATCCAAAAAAGTAGGCTGTGAAAGGAAATTTACTATTAAAACAACTGACCTGGAAAAATAGGTCAAGGAGAGTTAACTAAAAGATCGCTGGAATCCTTGAAAACCAAAATCAAATCAAAAAGTAATAAAAATAAATAAACATCATGCTTCAAGAAAATATAAAAGAAGACATCCCAAAACTATTAGAAGCAGAAAGAAAAGAGAAAATGGAAAAAATACTTCAAGCAACACTGGAAAGATATCCCAAATATACATGGAAATATCATAGAAAATTCAAAATTTCTAGATGAAAGAAAAAAAAAATTCCATATGGAGCCAGGAAGAAAAGATATCAAGTACCAATAACAGAGTCAGGATTCACACAACACTATATAGTAATTACTAGAAAATAAAGTTTGCCACAAGATATACCAAAAGATAAAAAGTGGCATGTTACCAAGAATAACTTTCTCTGCAAAACTGAATATAATCCCACATGGGGAAAACTGACCTTTAACAGACAAGCTGACTTTCAAGCATTCCTGCTGAGAAAACCAGAGGTGGGCACAATCTTTGAAATTCAAACATGAGGCAGGAGAAAGCTAGAAAGGAAAAAGTATTTGAGCTATTTAAAGGAGCTAAATAATGGTCAAGTGCTTATATTCAGTAGAGGAAGAAATGATCGTTTTCTCTTCAGAATATCACTGTCTTCAAAGGTCACAGAGATAATTTTTAAAAGACAAATTCAGGGCTTGGGCATGGTTTTTTTCTGTTTATTTGTTTTGAAAAGATAAAAGAGAATTGGGTGGAGAATATGACAGAGGAAGAAGAGGAAGAAATTCACAATTTTTCCTAATTGGGGAACTTATAAGATAATACTAATTTAGAAATGAGGGGGAAATAGACAACTCATGAACTTCTCTCTTATTTGAACTGGGCAAAGGGAACTTCAATGCATAGAGACATACATAGAGAAATGCAATAAAATAAACAAGGAAGTGGCTAAGGACAGAGAAGTTGAAGAGGAATATTTGAGGTCAGGTAGATAGATGTGAGGAGGGAATACTTAATAAGCAAAACAAACTTCAGCTGTAAATGTATGATTAAAGAGAGGAGATTAAAAGAAGAGAGAAGTGGTAAGATACTGAGATGGGTTGGATAAAAAGAGGAAGTAGAAAAGACTAGACGCAAACCACTCCACCCTTGATCTCATTCCCTTCTTTCTGCTGACCTGTTGATTAAAGAAAAAAGTAGATTTCTTTCCATGATGGCAAAGAGAGAAGCTGCCCAGTTCCCCTATACCAACTCCAGCAAAACCCTGAAGTCTGAACCAAATCAAAGGAAGATCAAGAAATCCAATGAGAATCTGTAATAAGAGACATTTTCTACCACATAACTATACAAAAAGTCATCTCAAAGCCCCTGGGTAGTAACAGGAAAGGGAGTTTCCCCAACAAATCAAATGTCAGTCAGACCATAGATAAGGCACATGTAGCCTGCAAGGCTGTATCCAGGAGCAGATGGCTTCTCTGAGAAAGCCCCAGGATGGTCAGAAAGCCCCAAAGAAGATACCTTGGAAGCCCAAGGGAGTAGTACTGGGCTGTAACCAGCACAGGGCCATAACACTGAGACCCAGACAGCCTGGACTTAGGGGCTCTGAGGTCCCTGTCACTCTGTTCTGAGATGCCAAGGAGGGTCTTGAAGATACAACATTCTGAACCCCAATGATCCAGAGAGTCCTCACCCCTGAAGATGATCAGCCAAGAACCCAGGGTAGGACCAAGCAGAGCCTATTGCACCATTCATGACTGCATCAAGAGGTGAAACTTGCCTCTGGTACAAAGACCCAATTCAGGAACTAAACTTGGAGAGATGAATAAATTGAAGAAAACATTGATTATAAACAATTATTGAAAATAATTATACACAATTATACACAATTGAAAAAAACCCCTCAAAGGGGTTTCAGAGAGAGAATGGATATTTTCCACAGAGAACACATGAGTACATGGAATAAATTAAGACCTAAAAAGTTAAATGAAAGCTCTAGAGGAAAGAATTAGAAGGAGTGAGCCCGGGAGAGAAAATGGTAAACCTTACCCAAGAAATGGATGCCCTGAAAACCAAAATGGACCGAACAAATCAGTGACTCCATAGGATAACAAGAAATATTAAATCAGAATCAAAAGATTAATATGTATATATATTTTTACATATACAGATACATATATACATATATTAATATACACACACAAGATACTGAAAACAACTGACCTAGAAAACATATCAAGGAGAGTTAACTTAAAAGCCACTGAATTCCCTGAGAACCATCATAAAGAAAAAATCCTGAACACAATGTTTCATGAAATCATAATAAACTGGGTCTATGAGAACCAGAGAACCAACATAAGATAGAATCCACTAATCAATTCCCAGAAGTAAATCCCAAAGGAAAAGTGTTCCCAGGCCAAATAATACTGCATTCCAATGCAAATATCAAAAAAATCAAATCAAATCAAATAAATAACCCAGTTCCAGTAGGAAAGAACTATAGTCAGGATCACACAAGATATTACAGCTTCACAGTAGGCCTTAAATACAGTATTATAAAAAGCAAAACATTCTTTCTAAGGCTACCAATTTAGACAAAGCCCCATAGAGACAAAGTGCCATCTGGGGAGGAATTAAGATACTCATAACCAGCATGTCATGGGGTATCAAGTCCTGTCAATTAGACCATGGCTTCTCTGCTCCTTGGCACAGACCCTCATCAGATGCCTGGATTCTGGTTCGGTCTCTCTAGCCCAGGAATGGGGAACCTTCAGCCACAAGGCCACATGTGTCCTTCTAGGTCTTCTGGTATGGTCCTTTGAGGACCTAGAGGGCCACATGTGGCAGGGTTTCCCAACCCTGCCCCTACCTAAGTCTCTCCCTCTCCAGCCCACTCTCCTTTTAGTTACCAAAGAAGATTGTCCTCTAGCACAGGTCTGCCCAAATCACTCCTTTACTACAAAATCCAGTGGTTCCCTATCATCTCTAAGAGCAAATATAAAATCCTACTTGGCTTTGAAAGCCCTTTACAATCTGGCCCCTTCCTACCTTTCTACTCTACTCCCAAATACTCTATGGCTTTAGCAGCACTGCCTTTTTCTACATGTTTCTCCCCTTCCCTTCCTCTTCAGTGTTAGTGTCTTCCTTCTGGACTACGTCTAATTTACTCTGAATATCGTTTCTATTATATATTTATTTTATATATTTTTATTATATATTATGTTTATAATGTAAAATATAAATATATAATTAGACATAATATATAAATGACATATTTATTATATATTATACACTGTGTTTGTTATTATATAGTTATTTTCATGTTGTCTCCCTCCTTGTAATGTAAGCTCCTTAAGGACAGGAACTGTTTTTGCCTTTCTTTGTATGTGATTAGCACAATTCTTGGCACACAGTAAGCCTTGTTGACTTTAATTGACTCAGGAAGAACTGGTTTGTCATTTGGGCTATTGATGCTCCAAAACAAAAGTATTTTTTTTCTTATTCTCAGCATAATATTTAACCCAGGTTACCATAAAATTGGGCCATATGTGTATGTATCTATTTATGTAATTTACTTATCTCAACCTATTTTCTCTTTGTGTCCTTTCCCTGGCAGAGCATCTGCTCACATGGATTTAGCTGTCATTTCTATTCAGACTTAGTGTCTTATTTCCAGATGCTTACCAATATATCTGCTTGATTATTTTAAACCCAAGATATCTATAGACCACCCCCCACCTCCCCAAGGCATTTTATTTCCTATCTCTAAGGGTCTGCCCTTCCCAGACTGATCCTTTTGTGATGATACGTAGACCATCCTTTGTCTCAATTCTTACCTAGACCTTAGTCAATGAATGGGTTGTCTCAGACAAAATGAAACCTGGGAAAGACTTTAATTCAGAAAGGCCTGGTCTCCCACAGTATCCTGGGTCATTACCATTCATCTTGACTTCTGTCTTATGACTGGACTCCAATGACTCTGGAGGAGAGAGTAAAGGTGATGACTTTGTGCAACTCTGACTAACTTTCACGTACAAGTCAAGGGTCACTGGTGTCATTGGTACATTTTGAAAATAAAGGATGAAGACCAATAACTAAAAAGCAAGAGATATAGGCTGATAACTAAGAATATTTACCATTCAAAATTGAGTTTAATCCCACAGAATTTTTTTCAAGGATTTTAAATAGAACAGAGGACTTTCAAGTATTTTTGATGAAAAGCCTAAAGCTAAATAGAATTCTGACATATAAAAATAAGAATCCAAAGAAACCTAGTAAAATAAATTGCTCTGAGCAACTTATAGGAGCTACAATGTTATTATCAGCAGAGAAGAAATATTTCAGAACCTTAATGTCCATAAAGAATACTGGGGAAACTAAATAGAAAAACAGAAGTCCTGGGTATGAATTAGTTCAGTTATGAAGATCTGAACAGGAAAAAGAGAAGGAAGGGTAAAATTAGGAATACACTAGTATAGAAAGGAGGAAAGGAGAAGGAAGAAAGAATTGAACCCAATTCTTGGAACTGGGTTCATGAAAAGAATAGATAAAATGGAGGAAGGGGTAGGGAAAGTGGGCTCTAGATGAACCAGACTCTTACTTCAAGTAGACAAAGAATGAATGAACACACACACACATACACAATCAGTCTGGTGTGGAAATACACACATTTTAATAAAGAAATAAGCAAGAGTTCTGGATCAGGGAGCAGAGTTAAAGGGGAACATAATACTTGGTTCAGAATAGCAATAAGCAAAAGATATCTTCTGAACCTAAATGACGTCATTAATGAAAAGGAAAACAGAAAGAAAAGAACTAGATTTTAAGGGGATGCTTTAGATTTGCTGCAAACAACTGATGAATGGTTGAATGGGAATATATAAAAGTAAAGGAATATTATTTTGCCATAACATTATCATAGAGGGAGAAATTATGAAAATTACGAAAGAGAATCCTGGATAATACAAACTGAGGCTAGATGATATCAGCAGAACCAAGAGAATAATTTGTACAAGGATAGCAACATTGAAAAGAAAAATAACTTTTGAAAAATTTAATTCTGAGCAAGTTTGCCTATAGCACAGGAAAAATGGGGCAAAAAAAAAGAAAAAAGACCATCCATGTCACCAGAGGACTAATGATGAAGCATGTGACCTGTGAAGAGAGGTGAGGGACACAAGTGCAGCCGCATTTTGGGATGTGGTCACTGTTTGGATTCATTTTGCTTGACTCTATTTATTTGTTACAAGATGGGTTTTTTCCAGTTGTTTTTTTCTTAACGGAGGAGGAAGGGTCAAGGAAAAAAGCAGATGAACAATATTGATGCTAAGAAGAGAAGACACTGAAATATTTTTGAAAATGAACAAAACAAAGGAAGTTAAGAAGGAAGCAAAGATAAGAAGGAAAATTTTGAAAGTGATATATAAAACTTATTATACAGTTTTTAACAAAAAGGTGGGACATAAAATATAAAGCTACAAATTCAGAGTTCTCTTTTTGTGTTTTGTGTGTGCAGATTTTTGGAAGGATGTTGGTATTTAAGTTTAAAAAAAGAACACATAAAAAGAGGGATGAAATAGGAAAAATTAAAATGACATAATGGAGGAATAACTATTTGTAACAATCATAATCATGAATGTAAATGGTATAGATTCAACTATGAAATAGAAGAGGGCAGCAGAACCTGTTTAGAATTACATGTAGAAAGCAGAATCCAACAATAAATCCTTTATAAAAAAGAAACACATTTGAAACATAAAGACTCACAGAGTTAAATCAGAAAAATAAAATAGAATCCATTAAGAATTGAATGAAAAAAGCAGGCCTGGCAATAGCAAACTTAGAAAATAGATAGTGTTAAAAGAGATAAGCAGGGAAACTACACTAAGCCTAGCTCAAAGGTACCATAGATAAAGAAACTATCAATTCAGTTAATCAATATCTCCTAGAGAAGCCAGAATCTGGAAACAGAAAGGAGCTTCTCAATCTCATATCTACCAAACAGTAACAAAAAAAATGATGACGATGAGACCAGCCCATAAATATTCTTCAGAGACTATGCATGTTTGGCAGAGACTAGATGTCACCTAAGACCAACCTAGCTGGAGAAATGTGTGACTTTAATAGAAGACATCAAATAGAAGCATCAAAATAAAACTGCCCCTCTGTTTATATGCCTTGGCCACATGCATCTCCAATAGTATGTGACTGTTTATATATGTTATTTGGCCATGAGAATATGCCCTACATGCATGTTCTCCACAGATATTCCCTAAGATGTCTACTCTTCTCAGTAATGGTGAGTATAACCACGGGTAGTATACCCCAGGTTTACTGTATGTTCATATACATGTTGGGGAAATAGGTTTGCTACTTTTCTTACAGTATGCTCAGGGTATCTTCATGAACTGGAGCTTTGAGTGAATACAGACCCAAGAATGCCTTGAACCTGTTGGTAATCTTCTCTGAGGGGCTCACTTAGAGTTAGCAGTATTGCTCAAGAAATGAGCTTAGTATATGTAGAAGGTTTGAAATGGGAATGGACAGGGGTCTCCATGGAAGTTTAGGTGTTGTAAAGGGGCTTCACAGAAACTTGGCAACTCCTCTCAAAATCATGTGATTTATAGGAGGACTAAGCAGATGTGCTAGCTAAGGACAAGAAGTGAGGAAGCCTACCCCTAAAACAGAAGTTCTTAACCATTTTTTTTTTTTTGCATAATCCCCAAACTTCATAAAGAGGGTAATTTGACTTGTTACAAATCATGCTCCTTTTCACCTCCAAAGCGCTAGACCTGAATCCTGAGCCCGTGTTCCTTAGGGTTTTGAAGCCAGGATGGCAAAAATACCCTGGCTGGACTCCTGAACAAAAAGGCTAAAGGTCCAAGACTGATATTCAGGGTCATAGGAAGCCATTACCAAAACAGTCACACCACATCCTCAGACTTGAATGCAGCAAATGCCACGACCAATGCAGAACCAAGTTGTTTTGAAGATATCAACAGTTCTGGCTGTACAGGCAGTGGAAAAAGATACCTTCTCAAATACATGGCAGGCAACATAGGATGTCCACTCATGTCCAGTCCTCATGATTCTCCCAAAAGCAGGTCCTAGCATCCTCCATGTGTTAAGAATTCCTGTTCTATCTCTCACACAGACTCAGCCAGGAACAGGAAAGGCAGCAGGCATTGTGGGACACTGAGGAATCCAGTCTAGATGTAAGAGAGTGTTCCAACAGAAGAATTAACAGGGAAATCATGCTAGAAAGGTGGGCTGGGACAAGATCACACAGTATCGGGAATCATCAGATATGGTGACTGGATATCACCCGAGAACACTGGCAGATCTGTGGCCTCAGGGGCATGAGTTTCCCCAGTCACAGATGTATCCTGGATATTAGTAACCCCTATGTGACTGGGAAGTACTTTACAAAGACAGGAGTACACATGGACATTCTGTAATGTGAATTGGTCAGCTAACTTGTGTTGTAAAGGGAAGACCCTCTTTACTTGCCTTTAGAATGTCTTTCAGTGACTTTCTCTGAGCCTCCTCTTCCTGCTCAGTTTCCTTCTGGTGATGAAACGGTGAGTGATGAGAGAACTATGTTATAAGGGGTCTGCCTCTACAAACATATGGCCTCCAAGAAATAGGGCCTCGACCTTTTTTTTCCCTTTGTTTCTGCTGAGTGTTCAGAGTGGAGTCTCCAATCTTGGGTGTTTCAAAGGCCAGAGAAGCAAGTCACGGGAATTGGGAGTCAGAATTGCAGTCAAGATACATCCTCAGTGCCTCAAAGACCAAAGAGTGATATTCAGAAGTGATTTTCAAGACCAGGACCTGTGGAAGGACTCATCAGGTAGTAAGGCTCTCTTTCAACATGAACTTGAGGGCACCAATGCTATAACTGAGCAAAGTCTTTTTTTTCTGCTTTTTGCTTTTATCTTGAGCCTAATCCTCCTCCCTCCTGCCCTGCAGAGACTTAAGTAATGTTGAGAGGGAATGGGGGAGGGGGAGAATGATATCCTTATGGTAGAGAGAAATTTTTGTACATTTGTTCTTGCTACTTTTTTTGAAGCAAACATTCCTTTGTAAAAGCCAATAGATGTTAAGTGAATGAATAAAACTGGAGTGATAATTACAGCTCCACCTAAAATTGTGGGGAAGGAACAAAGCTGGGAGAAATCTGAGCCATCACCAGAGAAAAGAGATTCCTGAACCCTAAGGGTCTACTCTGAGAACCCACCTAGCTCTCCGAGCAAACATGTTACAATTAAATGCCCTTGGTTTTTAATTAATGTTTCTTCTGCTTGGCTAGTAAAAGAAACACCTGTATGAGCTTGTGAGCTGTAGAGTTGAGCAAATGTTGACCCACACCCACAACATCTCAAGCCTGAGGGTGGGATGCTGGGAGCTACATAAGAAAGCAGATAAAATTACTTTTAAGGAAATAACAATGGCTGACATTTACAAAATATTTTACATATTTACTCATTTAAGCCTCATTACAACTCAATGAAGTAAGTACTATGGGTATTATCAGCCTTATTTTTCAGATGAGTAAACTGGAACTCAGAAAATTGAAATCACAAGCACATGTTCACATGATGTCAATTAGAAGTGGGTTTCAAACCAATTAGTTCTTCTTGATTCCAGGTCCAATACTTTAACCACTCCACCATACAATGTGTGCCATAACTACCCTCATTCATCTTAGAAGTCACATTTAGGAAAGAGCAAAGTGCTATTTTTTTATGTACTGTATATATACTTAATCACACCCGGTAATATGCTATCATCACAAGACTTAAGAGCATAATTTTACTATTTTTAAATGACTTGAAGTTTCTGGTTCTATTATTTGCTCTTATGACATTGTTAGTCGTATCTATGATTTATTTGGGGCTGAGTCCTTGGTCAGAAGCACAAACTCCAATTTTGCCATTATTATTTTGGAAAAAACAAAAATTCACTTTTCATGTAGTTAGCACAACTGCCTTGTAATAAAAAAGTGGGAACACTATTTAAAAGCAAATACTACAAGAATTCAAATGAAAAAGACAATTGGAATTTAGTATGATTCAAAAAGATTTCCCAGAGGAAAAAGAACTTGAACAAAACCCTGAAAGCTATAAGAAACTAGGCCAAGCTATGAAATGATGGTTACCATCCTTTCATCATGCCACTTTCCACAGATGGGTTTGTGTAGCCTCAACTTGTAAATTTAACCCTACCCCAAACTCAATAGCAATACAGTTTCTAGATGAAGTAAATGTTAAAGACTCTTAGACACAAGGCTCATGAAACATTACTATGGAGGCTTCCTATGATACTCCTCTGAAAATCGATCTCACTGTCCTATGCTTCATGGCAGAAACCTACCTGGAGAAGCCTAACACAGAGCAGGTCGTATTTAGTTTCTAATTCCTAACTCACCATTTGATTGAGCTATAATACTCACAGCTAAAGGGCCCAAGGTATATTTAAGAACAGACCAGCTTGACTGACTACTACAATGTAATATTCATATCGAACAGCAGTGGGAAAATAAAGATGGAAATGGAGGTATGGGATCAGATTATGGGAGACCTTGAATTCCAGGGACAGGAATTTAGATTTTACCCAAAGGCAACTGAGTCACTCTGAACAGAAGAGGAAACATTGTGAGGGTGATGTTTAAGAAAGAGTAATCTAATATTAACGTATGACAGGGGACACAAGCTAAAGACAAATAACTAGATTAAAAGATTAAGAATAAATGGAGCTTTCCTCAATTGGTAAGTAATGCACATCTGAGACTAAGAGCCAGCATTATATATAATGGAATAAACTAAAAGCCTTTCCAGTAAGATCAGGAATAAAGCAAGGATGGCCATAATTACCACAGTGTTAGAAATGCTAGCTACAGCAAAAAGGTAAGAAAAAGAAATTGAAGAAATCAACATAGGCAATTAAAAAATAAAACTATTGCTTTTTACAGATGATATATGACAGTGCATTGAGAGAACCCAAAAAAGTCAAGTAACAAATTAACTCAGTTGGTTGACAAGACCAGGAAGATTAAGCATTTTCTCCAGTCCTCACAAACTCCCAAAACTCCTCAATATGAGAATTACATACAAGCAACAATGCAATTGCAGGTCAAGGCACCAAATGATCCTAATAAGGCTGCAAATGAATGAATTAATGGCAGAAAAAGATAACCCCTAATGCTCTCATTCACCATCCCCTCCCTTACCAGCTCCCACATGTTAATTGGGTAACACAACTCATCTCACTAATCTGCTCTCTGGGATCTACTCAGCAATCTCTTTGCTGATGCTTTAGTCTTTGCCTGCATACCCTGCCACTAACTTTACCCCACCGTTATATGGCAATAAGAAGCAGGTCTCAATTTGACCCACTTCCCTTGAGGAAGAGAGGAAGATATAGAAAAGGTGAGGGATGTTCTGCTTGGGTTGGCAGTGTGCTGCAGCAATACCAACCCAGAGAACTAGAAAAGAAGGAACTGGGGCAAGGTGACAGTAGGTGAAGAGGGTGGTATACAAAAGGTCTGAAGGAGAAAGGACTAACATCTATCAATTCTGTCTGCTCAGAAGTCATATAGGGCAGGGACTGAGGCCACTAAAAATGTGTCTTCAAAGAAGGAGTAAGAAAGTGAGGGAAAAGATTGAAATTATCAAGGATCTCAAAAACAAAAAGCAGAAGAAAAGATGGCTACTAAGATACCTAAATTAATCTAAACATATCTAAATAATATTGGAAAATATGGTAACAAACCAAGACCTACTGAAGAAAAGGATCCTGCAGGTTCCCAAGACAACATGGAACCATATCAGGACATTCCAGAATAGCTCAAGAGAGAAATAAAAATCTTAACAGAAAGAGTTAGAAGGAAACAAATGGCAGAATTCATGGCCTACACAGAAGAAATAATTAGCAGAATTTAATTTAATCCACAGTGGTCTCTCCAAAGAAGTGCTGAAGGGGTTGCAAATGGAAAAAACTTAAGAAGCCCTGAACTAGAGAAAAACTGAGTAGGACTACAAATACATAAAAGTGAAGGATAATTTGGAAATAAAAGAAGCTAAATGCAATTCATCAAAAGAACACATGACCTCTCTACAAACAAAAATAAATTGATATTAAAGATAGGGTGTGAAGAGACAATTTAAGGATCTCCCAGAAGAACATGACAAGCCAAAAAACCTGGACATCATAATGCAAGAAATAATACAATGTGGATAGAACTAGGGAAGTTAGGGAGTGGGTTAGGTTTCTGGGAAAAAGAAAATACCTTGTTTTAGACATGCTGACTTTCCAAAGCCAGTGGGCAACCTAGAGATGTCCAATAGGCATTTAATGAGGTAGAAATAGAGATCAGGAGAGAGAGAAATGAGGACTGGGTATGTAAATCTTCACAGAGGCAATAATTGAACCCATGGGAGCTGATGACATTACCAAGAGTGTATAGGGAGAAAAGAAGAGGGTCCAGGACAGAGCCCAGGAATATAGAACATGCAGAGATATGAATCATGATCCAGCAAAGGAGAATGAAAAGGAAGTGATCAATAATACCCAATGCCACAGGTCAATGAACTAATAAAAAGACACTGAATTTGACAGAGGTCACTGGTGGTCTTGTAACGTGCAGTTTCAGTTAAAAGAGGCAGTGAAGTGCAGTAAGGGATTCAATGGGAACTGAAGAAATGGGAAAAAAAATGTAGATTTCTAAAATATGGCAAAGAAAGGAAGGAGAGAATAAGGATGCTACTTAAAGGATATGGAAAAGAAAATCACATGATGGGCACAAAGTGGTATTGTAGGGGAAGGTTCAGGAAGAGAATTTCTCCCACTCTAGAAATAAATTCCAAGTCTTTGCTTAAGTGCTCTCACTTCCTTCTGTCTTGCCAATACTGGAAGTGCTGCCATATTGCCCACTCCATTTCTACATACATATAACCAGGCTTTACCAGGTACAGACACCTCACCCACAGAATCGAGGAATATATGAAATTGAAAGCAATTCAAGTGTCACCTAGTCCAAACCAATCTGAACAGAAACATCTTTAATCAGGCTAGACTGCTCAACTACTCCCCACTTTAAAATAGCCACTGCCTCCTGAAGTTGTTCATTCATTCTAATTATTAAGATGTTTTTCCTGACATTGAGCCAAACTCCTCCTCTGAAACTCTCCCATAAAGATCCCAGCATTCTGCCCTTCAGGGCCAAAGGGAACAGGTCTAATCTTTTTTCTTCATGACTGGCTTTTAAATATTGAAGATAGCTATCATAGCCCCCATGAGTCTTCCCCTCAGTTCATCTCACATTCATTTAAGTACCTGTAACATGGAAAAAGAACCATGCAAAAGTATGCAAAGACAAAAAGAAGCAGTTTCTTTCCCCCAAAGACTTGAATTTTATAGGTTAAATATGCCCAGTTGCACATAAATTCCCAAAGTGGGTGATACTATCCCCTGGGAGATGTTGGAACAATCCAGGGGGTGGTAGTAGCCTTGGGTGCAATTAGGGGGATGTTGGATATAAATATATAAATATAGTGAATATTAATAAGGGGGCTGTGGAATCATAAAAGAGAAAACAGAAGAAAATTTTTAAAAAATCATTCATACATGTTCCATCTGTTGTGTAACAGAGTTTAAGTCATAGTGATAATACTACAAATAAACAGACAAAACATAAGTTATAACTGATCACTGGTCAAGTCCACCAACAAGTTTGACAAGCAAGTGTGTCCCACATGGTCAAGAAGTCCAACATGCCTCAGCAGGAATATGTGCATGTAAGGACTCGTTTACAAGATGATACCGTACAATTATATGATGTGATATAGAATCATCAAAATTTCAATGAAGAAAAAACCACAAATGTACAATAAATTATAAATTTAAGATGCATCTTTTTTTAAAAAATATATATTTTTTTAATGATAAAAATTTGAAAAAAAACATTGAAGTGTTTAAGAAAGTAGATTTCCAGGGGGCACCAAGTAGATTTTTTTAAAAGGGGGCAGTAGGTCAAGTAAATTTGGGAATCTCTGTTATAGAGCAGGGTCTCCAGTCCCCTCAAAAATCTAGCCCTCTTCTTCTCAATGTGCTTCAGCTTAGCAAAGTTGTTATGTAGGATCCAGAAGTGAATACATGCTATCTTGTTCTGGACATTCAACTCTTAACATGATCTAAGATGGCACTAACTTTTTGGGAGTGCCATGTCATATCTTGACTCATATAGAGCTTTCAGTGCATTAAGGCCTCCAGGTGTTTTTTTTTTCATATCAGTTGTCTAGACATTCCCCCCCCCGCATCCTATATTTGTTTGGTTGACTTTTGAACCCAAATGTGGGACCTCATATTAATCTCTATTAAATTTCATTTTATTAGATTTGGCCCACCATTCAGACCTGTCAAGAACTTCTAAATTCTTGACTCTTTATTGTGTTAACTATCCCTCCCAGTTCTGTATCATCTACAAATTTAGGAACGTGCTGGACATCTATGACTTCATTGTCACTAATAGCAACACAAGGCTAAGGATGGAACCCTGAAGCACTCCATTTGAGATTGTGTCCATTAGCTTATTAATGATTAGTCTTTGGGTTTAAATACACAACCACCCAAATCCACTTCTCTTCATGTTTTCCAACAAGGACGACACAAGACTTTCTCAAATACTTTGCTTAAATCCAGATGTGCTCTATCTACAATATAACCAAGTATATCCTGTCATAAAAGGAGCATCCCCACAAGCATTTGTTAAGTGTCTATTATGTTCAAAGTATGCATGGTTATAGGTGCTGTATGCACGCAAAAAAATTGATGAAACTGACTTTCTCTTACGAATCACTGATTCTCTTTTTAAATGTGCATAAACCATCAAATTAGTATGCTCTTGAATTGTGGTGGGATTAAAAGCCAAGCTCACTAACTCTCATGAAAAAAATGATGTTCTGAAAAACGGGACATTTACTCTTCATTAGTGCTACAGGACCTTTCCTACTCTTCAAAAGACTGCTGTCAGTGACTCAGCAATCACATCAATGGTCTGGGATTTAATTTCTCCAGGACTGTTTATCTGAATTCCTTGAGGGCAGATATATAAAACGTTCAAGAGACATAACTTCTGAATAATTCATCATTTATTTAATTATGACTAGCGAATAATTAATAAAAAGATTGGTCATTTGGACATCTCCTGTGAACCAAAGATGGATCATGGTGGCCTATTGATGCTTCCGTGCCCTTGGAAAAGTGGGTGTTCCTGATAGATGGCAATCAACTCTGATTGATTAACAATTAATGAGAAGAAAGAATATTATGTTGAGAGGCAGACCTTTTCTAATGAAACTCTAATAAAATCAAAAAAGGCCTCTAGGAGGCAACATTTAAGACGAAACTTAAAGGATGCTAGGGATTCCAAAAGACAGAGGTCAGGAGGAAGAGTAACCCAGGCACATGAGACAACCTGTTCAAAGACAGGCAGGTAGGAGATAAGAGTGTTCGGTACACAGAATAGTAAATTTAAAGTTCACAGAGCACTTTACATATATTTGATCCTTACAACTCAGTGGGATAGGTAGTCTAGGAATCATCATCCCCATTTGAGGAAATGATTCAGTCTCAAAAACATTGATTTTCCCAAGGTCACAAGACTTGAACCCAGTTCTCTGGTTCCAAACTCAACCTTTTCATAATACTTCATCCTGCCAAGAAGGTGATCCTAGGTTCCCTAATCAACAGAGGGCCACCAGCCAACCAAGCTAGGAAGGCTTTGAGTATGAACTCAACAAAAGACTACATCTCTATTGTCCAAATGGTACACTAAGCTAAATTTAATTAAGACTGATTGGGTTGGCTGTGGGGTAAGGAATTTCCAGCCACAGGAGCTCTTAAGCACGGTTTACCAAGTCATAGAGAAGTTGCAGCCTGAATCAATAAAAAGATGATCTATAGCAAGGAAATGACAGATCTTGAAAAAAATACTAAAATGTATTTTAATAGCTAAACAAACATATATATACCACTGTGCTTTTTCTGTGGAGAGCAGAAAAAGAGAAGAAATAAATACTTCCAATTCCAATATACTTTAATAATTCATCTTTCAAAATATTATTTTTGTGGGGAGAGGGAGAACATCATAGCAAGTTGAATATAAAATTATCCCAGGTAATCACTGCTAGATACTGCTGCCAATTCAAGTTTGTGACCAGAATCATCCTGTCATGAATATTTTTTCCCTATGTATTAAATGTATTTGAGAAATTCATTTTCTCTTCTTTATTTCTTTACAAAAAAATCTATTAAAATATTGTCAGCCACCCAGAGAAAATGACAGAAGAAGAAATTGTCTAAAGCAATATGAGACCTCAGCGTTTAAGATCACAAGAGCATGAAAGTTATTATTACTTACTAATGAAGTGAAGTTATTCAAAAAGTAAACCAAAATAAGCAAATAAAATAGCTTTCTCAAGCACCCTTCATGAATCTTTTTTTTTCCAAGTTAATTTCCTTTTCTTTCCAAATCTCATACAGGATAGTTACATGCCATTTTTATCTACCTGCACAATCATAACAGTAATTTAATATATTCAATAATGTATTTAAATCAGTAAAGCTGAAAGAAAAATTTAAATCAATAAAAGCTGTATTATAAACAGCCTTTTCTCTGAAAGATTTGACTTTTTTCTCCAAATAATTCAATTAATAGCACCAATCAATTTTTAAAATATAAAATATTTTCAAAGAGTCAGTTACAAATCCTGATATAGTTGTGGAGGTGTAGTTAACTCAATTAGAACAGTTTGGGTAAAGGATGTGGGGTTTCTTAAATAAATTCACACTCTCAAACCAAGTATATCCAAGCAGACATTAATACTTTTAATCTGATTTGGTGATAACTTGAGAGATATTTTAGAAATACCAGTGAGTCCACTGACACATAAGCACTAAAAAAAAAAAAAATGAAAATGCCAAACATTTGTCCTCAGCATATGCTAAAGAATAGTTTAATAAGTAGTTAATATTGTGTATTCATCCTTCGTTGCCAAAGAAGACCATACCATCAGAAAAATAATGACATGACTTACACTCAGCTTTGTTTTGAGTGAGGAGGTCTGAGCAGGTCACTAGCCTCACTTCTCCTCCAGAGTCATCTGGAGTGACCAGGTATTCATCAGGATGACTGAAGATGACCCAGGATGAGGCAACTGGGGTTAAGTGACTTGCCCACGGTCACACAGCTAGTGAGTGTCAAGTGTCTGAGGTGAGATTTGAACTCCTGACTCCTGCACTGGTGCTTTATCCACTGCACTACCTAGCTGCCCCTAAGCAGTCAACATGGAGTGACAGGAGGAAGGAGAAGTACTAGGCAGGACCAGAGATTAGAACAACTAATCATAGTGGGATGAGGCACTCACTTTATTTGGGGAGGGGGAAGACTAAATGAGAACACAATGATGTATAAACCAAAAGGACAGGTTAGTTTATGTAGAGCACCAAAATCTAAGGGATTAACTAAGATGGAAGAGCGAAAACCAGGAGAAGAAGTTAGTAATGTATCAAGAAATAAAACACAGGGAGTACTGAGACGAGCTGATAACTTATATGACTCAGCCCCCAAAGTCCCTCTTTTCTCCCTAAAAAATCATTTGTATTTACTTTGTATACATTTTATACCAGCTTATATGGGAACACATCCCCCTAGTAGAACGTGACTTCCTTCAGGAAAGGGTAGATTTCATTTTTATCTTTGCACCCCTAATACAATGCTTTGGACATAGAAGGCATGAAAAAATGTTTGATGAAGCAAATTGAATTTCATTTTTATGAGCTCTGTACACAGGCTCATGAGCTACAAATAACTTCTCAAGATTCATGTGGCCTTAAATGATCTGCCAGAAGGATGCTCAAGGGAATATGAAGTCTTTATGAAGAAACTGAAGAATTCAGTCACAGGTTGTGGTTTTTCCATTGTTCCCAATCCATTATGGGACAAAACTGCCCCCAGGACCTGACTGGCTTCAACTTCCCAGACATGGTTTCCTTCCCCACCTTCTCAGTCAACATGGGGGAAAGTCCAGAAAAATCTGTCTGATTGATTTTGGCTTCCCTGGTGCAGATTCCTACTTACCTAAGAGAACTAAAAGGTCTGGAGTCTGAACCTTCCTGCTTGGTGGTTGCTAAAGATCACACA
Organism: Potorous gilbertii; assembly: GCA_028658325.1. Taxonomy (NCBI): domain Eukaryota; kingdom Metazoa; phylum Chordata; class Mammalia; order Diprotodontia; family Potoroidae; genus Potorous; species Potorous gilbertii. The sequence continues at coordinate 356,038,210 of CM053771.1, forward strand.
AGTTACAAAACTCTGATGACTTATTGACTAGACATGTTTCCATACTGGGATAATGGTGGAGGGAAACCACTTCCAGAGTAGCTAAGGGTCACTGTGTCCTTCTTGCATATTCTTGTTGTGTGTTAGGGCAAAATAAACCTCATTCGTTAAAAATTCAATGACTTGTGAGGGCCTAATTTCACAGCAACACCAAACCTACACTAAGAGGATGCAAAGGAGCACCTGCAACACAACTGAAGGTAAAGGCTTCAGATGATAAAAGTAGAATTAGCATATGAACAGCTTGTTAAAAAGGCAATACCTTGAATTTCTGGACCATATGTTAAACTACAAGAATAATGAACTCTTGGCCACATATGGACTGTACATAACATAAATGTATATGTCCAGAGTTTTGCCAACCCAATCCAGAGGACTTTAAACTAAAATGGTAGGGGAAATAAAAAGCTATCTATATATGTACATATATACATACCACATATTTATGTATATAGAGAAATGCATGTATGCTTAAGCATAAAAAATTTTAAGCTGAAAAGTTAGGAGGAGAAAGCAATCATGTATATACATGCAATACAGGTACCAGACATTGTTCATCCATTGTATCCAAAGAGAGCCATCACGATGATTGGAGTCAAGGTACAGGTATGATTGGACTGTGGCTAATCAGTCCAATATAAGTTCAGAAGTCTCTACCACAGGTTGGGCACAAACAGTTCACTTGAACATTTAGAATGGAGATGTCTCTAGATCTGCTCATCTTACATTTCCTTCGTGCTACTGTGATCTTGCTTTGCTCATGGAGTATATAGCACCTTCTTTGGTGTGGTTATACTGGGTGGTCCTATGCCAGCTTCTCCCATGTCTCACAATCAATACTAAAGTTCTTCAAAGAGACCTTGAGAGTGTCCTTATATCACTTCTGACCTCTGTGTGAGTGCCTGCAAGTTCTCTGTAAAAATAATCTTTCAGGTAAACATACGTTTGGCATTCTGGCTACGTCATCAGTTCACTGGAGTTGTGTTCTCTGCAACAGAGTTTGAATACTTGGTAGTTCAGCTTAGGAAAGCACCTCAGTGTCAAGTATCTTATCTTGCCTGGTAATCCTCAGAATCTTCCTAAGACAATTCAAATAGAAGTGGTTCAATTTTTTGGCATGGCACTAGTATATTGTCCAGGTTTCACAGTGAAGTCAACACAGTGGCTCTGTAGACCTTCAGAATGGTAGATATCCCAATACCTCTTTTCCTTCAGAGTCTCCCAAACACTGGTCTAACTCTGACAATGCATGCCTTAACCTCGTCATCTATGCAGACATTCCCTGAAAGGTAAATTAATTTATTCAGTGCATTCAAAATTTCTCCATGTGCTGTATCCAATGGCTCCACACATGGAGGGTGTGGTACTGGTTGATGAAGAACCTCTGTTTCTTTGATGTTGATTGTCAGGCCAAAATTAACACAAGCAGCAGAAAACTGATCCATCCTGTATTGCATCTCAGCCTCAGAGGCTCTATTGAGTGCACAATCATCTGTGAAGAAAATATAACACAACAACTCTCCTCCACTTTAGTCTTGGCTTGTAGTCTTTTCAAGTTAACTTGTTTACCATCAGTGCAATGACTGATATTGACGCCATTTTCATCCTCGTTGAAGACATCTGAAAACATTACTGAAAACATAATGCAGAAAAGCATAGGAGCAAGCACACAGCCTTGCTTCATTCCATTGGTGTCCAGTAAAGCATGAGAGTATTGTTCTTTATCTCAAGGTAGTGCAAGCATGCCATTATGGAACTGACATACTGAGGAACTTCTCTGGGCAACCAGCAATAAACTGTTCACACACAGAGGAGGGCTCTAACATGTTGACATCGAATTTCCTGACAACTGTCTGGCCGTGGGATTGCTGTTTTTGTTGAATATAAATGTTAAGCTTGGAGAAGATAAGTCTATGATTGGTCCAGCACTCTGTGCCACACATAGTCTTTGTCACTCTCACATCTTGCCTATCTCTTCTCCTTACAATGATGCAATTCATTAAATGTCAGTGCTTGCTATAAGGGTGTATACACAATGTTTTGTGGAACTAAGGTAAACAAAAGACAATATTGGTGAGGAGAGTCATGAGATGCACATATCTTCAGTAGTGTGTGACTGTTGCTGTTGCTGTTTCCAACTTCATTTCACCTAAGGACTCCCTGCCATGTCTCATAGTTTGTGCCTACTATAGCATTAAAATACCCAGAATTAAAAACTTGTCCTGTTTTGGTACATTGATGATGAGGATCTCCAGGTCTTCATAAAATTTTTCTTTGACCACATCAGAGTTTATCATGTTGGGAGCATAGGCACTTAGGTAACATGGTGTTTTCCCAAGAGGCAATCTCAACATCATGAGCCTGTCATTCAGTCTTGCTAAGAGGCACACAAGTTTGTTGACTAAATTAGATTTGATTGTGATATATATGCCAGCTTTGCAGTGCTCTCCATCACTGTAGTCACTCCAGAAAAAAAAACAAAGAAACATGTATTCAGCTCTGACTTCAGTCAGTAGGCCTTCATTTGCCAGCCATGTTTCACTCAGAGCTGCTGTTTCAATGTGATACCTACTGAGTTCTCTCACAACAAGAGCTGTTCATCTTTCAGGTCTACTGGATTTGGGGATGTCCATAAACACATGCACTTTCCATGTACCAAATGGGGAGTGGAGTCATCTTCACAAAAATATCTACACATTTTTGTGTGTTTTGACCATAGTGTTACGGTAAGCAGGCAAAGGATGGGTGAAGCAAGCAATTTTTAGGGCACCTCTTCAAAGCCCTTCCTCATGCCAGTAGGTGAGTCCTATACATACTATACATGTACTATACACACACACACACACACACACACACATACACACACAAACATATGAAAATACATAATGTGTGTGATATTAGTTACAGTAGGAGATGTTACAATATGAGAAAAAGAAAAATGGCAAAGAAATGAAGAAATTGATTAGACAAAATTCAAGAAAGACAAGCAGTAGAATTAAATAACCTCAGATATCTATAACTAAATGCACAATGTAAGGGGAACAAGCAAGGTGAACTACAGATCCTAATGCAAGGAGACAGATCTGACTTCATTGGTATCACTTGTATTTGATGATATTCAAGATGATGAGATGAAGAGGCATACAAAGGACAGAATAGGTAATGAAAGGGGTGAGGTAGGATTTCATACTGAGATACGCTCATATAAGGATATTTAGAAACCTGAGTAAAAGCACAATAGACAACATATAGGTAAAGTTCAATAAAAGCAGAAAATAGCTCAATAGAGGACGCTACAGACCATCTAGACAGAAAGAACTAGATGACAAGTTTGAAAAATAGATCAGATCACAGTCATGGCATAGACACAGGATAAAAATAGGTAGGATTCCATGTCCCAAAACTATACAAGAAAAGTCATCAGAAGGTTGGAAAACTCTTAAATGATAATACGAAGGTGATGATAATTAATAACTACCTAGTGATGGAAGAGGAATAAGTATATTGTCTAAAGCCATGCTTATCATTTTTGGATGTAAAAGACCCCTTTGGCAGTCTGGTGTTGAATACATAACTATGAATATAATATGAATATAGATAATAACTATGAATATAATGTTTTTAAATGCCTAAAATAAAATATACAGGAAGAAAGACAACCAACATTGATTAAGCGCCTACTCTATACCATTTGTTTTACAAATATCATCCCATTTGATTGTCACAACAACTCTGGAAAATGTATGCTACTAATATTTCCATTTTACAGTTGAAGAAACTAAAGCAGGTGAAAGTTAAACATTTTGCTTAGATTCACCCTGTTAGGAAATGGATGATGTTGGATTTGAACACTGGTCTTGACCCCAGGTCCACACATATACATACATATGTATGTATGTGCATATGAGTGTATAATTGCTATACTATATATAGTTCATATATATACATATACTCTATATCATCCATACTATATATGAAATATGTGTAAACATATACATGTATACATGTACATACAGATGTATACAGTTCATGATGGTGGCAGATGCCTACACAGTTCCCTTCTTTACAGGAACCATGCTGGGTTTTTCCACTCTGAAACATGAAGTCCTCTATTTATTCTTTTCTAATTGTTTTAATAAAGTTTTTTTTTAGTTTTTTTATGGTTCTTGTCATCTCAATCCCATAATTTTCAAATCTCCATAGTCAGCAGTTCATGAGTTTCCTTTGTATCTATAGTTTTTTCCTTTAGACTAGAGGTTCTTAACCTGGCTCCATGGATTCTCAAGGGGTCCATGCATAAATTTTAGGAAGTTAACAATTTTTTTTGATAACTACATTTAAATATAATTGGTTTCCTTTGTTCTCCTGTGGCAGTTGACAGAGCAGTGGGACTGAAGTCAGAAAGACCTGGATTCATATCCAACCTCTGATATTTCAAAGTTGTGTGAGGATGAAATCACTTGATCTCTGCCTGCCTTAGTTTTCTCAACTGTAAAAGGAAGACTATAATAACACTTATCTCACAAGGTTGTTGTAAGAATCCAAAGAGATCATATTTGTAAAGTACCCGGCACACAGTATATTATATTACAATATATTTTATTATTGTATTATGTTCCATTCCATTATATCATATCATACTGTCATATATAAAGTCATATTATATTGTATCATGCCATATCACATTATAACATATTAGATCATAACACAGCATATGATATGATGGAACATGGTATGACATGACATGACATTTGTGTATGATGTAGATTGATATAGATGGTGTATATTGATATAGATGATGATAGAGGTAGACATATCTGAGTTCTTTTGACCAGGAACTAGTGTAAGTGTGTAGATCATCCTTCAGGTATACAGCCTAGAAAGTTATATAGGCTGCTGCTTACACAGCAGTTGGAACTCACATAACACAGGTGAATCTATTTGTCCAGTCCTGGGATGTCACATCACACATAACAAGTAAGTAACTTTCATTTGCCAGAGTCACTCAGCAATAACTAGATATATAAAACCAAAAGAGCGAATTTGTTCAATCTGTTTCTCCATATAAACTCTCCCACAAATATACTGTCTCCTAATAATCCATTCCCTGAGGGGCTGGAATAGATCTTCCATTCCCTGAGATAGGGCAGTAGGATCTGAAAGGCAACTGATGACATAGTAGATAGAGTGCTAGGTTTTGATCTGGGAAGACCTAAGATAAATCTCACTTCAGATACTCACTGTTTATCTTACTCAAGACCTTTTACCTCTCTCAGTCTTAGTTACCTTGTCTGTAAAATGGCACTGTTTGTAGTACCTAATTCACAGGATTATTGCAACATCAAGTGATGTTTGGAAAAATGCTTTGTGAAGCTTAAAAGGGATATATAGATAATAGATAATACCATATTGCTGTTACAGAGATGGACTAAGTCTGCTACTTTTCTCCTCATCACACAGTAAGGCCATCTATTCAGACTATGAAGAAGATAAAAATCTTAAATTCTATCTTTTACTTATAATAGGAGATGAAAAACTCCCAGTACAGGCAAGCATTTCAAATGAAGTTCCTACAAAGGAACTAACAGCAACTCCAACTAGAACTAAGCAGCCTGCTATGAAATTTCAAACCCTGGCAAATAAACTTATAGATCTGGAAAGACAATTAAATTTTCCAGGAACTGAGCACCCTCTGGGCTTCAGTGGGACAGAAAAATAAGAAGAAAGATATTAATCCCTTTCTCACTCCCACTTACATGATTACGGAAAGCAGGTATTATTTTTAAACGCTTATGTTTCATTGTTAAATCTGTTTGTATGTATGAGTTAGTTGTCTGAACACATTTTTATGTGAATGTAATTTCTTCATGACAGAACGTAATCTCTGTGAGGCAGGGTTTTTTGGTTTTGTACTTCCAGTGCCCATGAAGCTAACAGAATTCTACACCTAAGTGAAATTTGGTGAGAATCCTGGGGAAGAAAGAAAAGCACTTCCAGGATCAGGAGTTGGGAGGAATCGCTTTGCCACATGTCCCCTACAAATCTGTCTCACTACCATGGTACTTGTTTTACGTCTACCCTTTCCATGAACTCCATGTGTATTTGGGAATAAGTTTGCCTCCAGGTTTGCAGAAGAATATTCTGTTGAACTTTCTCATTAAATGCTTTTCTAGAGAGGATTTGGGGAAGATGGCACCTTAAACCAGAAAACTTGCAACTCTCCAAATTTCCTCCACAAAAAACAAAAAGACAGAATATTGCCTCCCAGTGAATGTAGAGCAGCAGAAATTTGCTGAAGGTGGGGTAAAGCAGCTGAGTGAAGTGCAAACACCTCCTGGCTGATTCTTTGGAGTCAACAAACAACAAGCCCTGGGAGCAGTTGGCTTGGGAGGCAGCCTCTGCCTCAGAAACTTTCACCTCACAGACCGGAGGTCAGACAGCTGAGTAGAATACTGAAGGACCTACTATGGCAAGGGATGTCAGGTGCAGTTGTGTTGACCAGATGAGGTCCCAGATTTCTGCCACAGAGGAGAAGGAGCTAGCATATGCCTGGTGAGTATGATGACCAATGGCCACTTGGAAGACAGCAGAGACCTTTGTTTTAGTTCCAGGGCAAATAAGAGAGTGAAGTTTGCAGCCACCAGGGGGACCACAGGGAGCACCACAGTGGAGGCGGGGGCCCTAGCCATGGCTTCGGGGTGGAGAGGAGTGCCCAAGGTTAGGCCCCAGGATCAGAGCTCAGAAAATAAGAGTAAGAAGGATCTGTGGCTTGGGGTATCATTCCACATATCTCAGAACTAGAACTTTATAATAATAGCTACTAAAAACAAAATAAAAATTAGTAAGCAAAGGAGAAAGAAGCCAACCATAGATAGCTACTATGGGAATAGAGAAGATCTGGGTTCACATTCAGAGGAAGATAACGGAGTTTAAAAAGCCACTCCTTTAATGAGAAATGTCCAATGGCTACAAGCGCAAAAAGAGCTCTTGGAAGAACTTAAAAAGGACTTTAAAAATCAAAAAAGAGAGATCAAGGAAAATTTATTTTTTAAAAAAGTGCAATCCAAGAATATCAAGAAAATTATGAAAAGAAAGTCAACCCAACTAGAAATAGAGAATCAAAAATTTATGGAAAAAAATAATTCCTTGAAAACTAGAATTGGGCAAGGGGAAGCTAATGACATTATAAGACAAGAAATAATAAACCAAAATCAAAAGAATGAAAAAATAAAGAGAATGTAAAACATCTCATCAGAAAAACAACTGCTCTGGAGAATAGATCAAGGAGACATAATATAAAAATAGTTGGACTACCTGAAAGATATGATCAAAAAAAGGATCTTGATAAAACATTACAAGAAATTATCAAGGAAAATTGCCCTGAAGTTCTAGAACAAGAAGGCAAAGCACAAAGAAAAAAATTCACTGATCACCACCTGAAAGAGATCCCAGGAGAAAATCTCATAGGAACATTATAGCCAAGTTTCAAAGTTCCCAGGTTAAGAAAAAAATAGTGCAAGCAAAAAGAAAAATAATTTAAATACCACAGAGCTACAATATGGATTACACAAGACCTAGCAGCTACTACTTTGAAGGAATGTAGGTCTTGGAATACTATATTTCATAGAGCAAAAGAGCTGGGGTTATGACCATGGGTAACTTATTGTAACAGCAAGCCCACTAGCACATTCAGGATGGCCTACTAGCACAGGATCTTTGATCTGCTTTATAAAGGAAAGACCACTTCAAAGGGGTTAACAATCCTTCTTTAATTAAACATATATAAGTCATTCACTAGTTTAGGGGATAGGTCAACACTGACCATGGAGAAAATACAGAGAAAATACAAGCAGATAAATTATCACAACGATCAACAGATAGGGCTCCAACTGTCTGACAAGGTAATGTAACCATCTACAAGCACCACTGGATAGGGGAGCACCAGCAACATCTGAGTAGTGGTGGGGCTCTTAACAAACAGCTACACAGAGTCCCATCAGGGAATCAAAAGCGAACCCACAAAGCAAAAATACCAACCTCCCAGTATCTATAATTTTCAACTAACACTCTCAGAGCCAGAAGGCATCACAACCCATGTGACTCAGCACAGCTGTGAATCACCCTTCAGATGTTTTCAATTTAGGAGGCTGAACCTAGGAAACTGAACTCCAAAAACAAAACAGCAAAATCTCATTTTGCTTGCTCTTGGTTTTACCTAGCAAAGTTAAGAATAATCCTGAATGGAAAAAAAAAGAACATTTAACAAACTGAAACACTTACAGGTATTTGTGACAAAAAACAGCAGAAGTTAGTGGAAAATTGACATATAAGATCGAGAAGAAATAGAAGATAAACACTAAAGACCAATTACAAGGGATTCAAGAAGGTCAAATTGTTTACTTCTTACATCTCACACACACATATATGAGTTATCAGTACTCTTGTGACTGTCATCATTATTTGGGCACTTTGAAAGAAAGGCTTGGGCTGAGTGGTGTATGATGGGGTGATTCCAATAAAATAAACCTGTAGAGAAAAATGAAAAGGACTGGTTATTTCATATAAATGCATGAACGGAAGGACTGATACAGAGGAAGCAAGTCGGAGGGAAAGGATGGTTAAAGAGGGAACATCATAAAATCTAGAAGGGGTATAAAAGTCTTCTAAACAATGAGGAAAAAGGGAACTGAAAAAGGGAAGTTTGGAAAAAGAGTGAATTGGGGGGAAAGGGGAGAGTAAGTTCAGTTTTGGACATGTTGAGTGTATGAGACATCTAATTTGAAATGTCTGATACACACTTGGTGATACAGAATTAGAGTGCAGGAGCGACAACCACGTGTGGACACTTATATCTCAAAGTCATCAAAAAGATAATTAAGGCCACGTAAGCTGAAGAGATAACCTGAATAGAAAGGGTAGAGGAAGAAGACAACCCAGAGCAGAGGCTTGACATTCACTTACAGTCAGAGGGAAAGATATGGACGCTATTCCAGCAAAGTCTCTATTAGAAAATATTTATTATAAAACAGGAATTTTTGCAAATGAAAGCAAATGTTGTGTGAACCGCAAAGTACTATATAAATGTGAGCCATTAAACTATCATTATCAGTGTTCCTCTTTCTATTACTAATTAACTATGAATCTTTGGGCAAGTCATTTCAACTCAATTTCCACAGGAGCAAAACTGAAAGGGTAGGACTATTAGAACTAGATATTCTTCTAGGTGACTTCTACCTCTAAAAGTCTATGACACAAACAGAAATTTACAACCTTGGACACATTTTCTATATTATTAAGTACGACCTTCCTAACACATGAAATATGAATGAGAAAAGACAAAACTATGTTGAAATGAGAAGAAAGTGATTCTATATAACCAATAAAACAGATGACATCAGCTCAATCCGAATATTTTTTAAGACACCAGACTTATCTGAGTGAGAAAATATAGATTAAATTGAAGGCAACATAGATACAAAAACAAAAAACTTGCTTGCAATAATAACTCTCCCAGCAGGAATTCCATAAACATTGCTAGAAAAGAGAATGAAGATCTCAGCACTCCACCAACCAACCTTTTTACACAGCACAGTTGCCACACCAAAGTAATGGGGGTTGGATGGGAATACATTCTATGGCATATGGGTGGAGATGGAACTCCAGGGGAATCCCCATGGACCGTGCCCTGAGCTGCTCTGGCTACTTCCAGGTGGTTGTATGTAATGGAGCACTTTCAAATGTATACACTTTGAGATAATGAAACCATTCCCTTACAGGTCCCTTGATCTCATAATGGAGGCAAGGAGTGCCTGCACCAAGCAGATTGGTCCCTAATACAGGAAAAGCTTCCCACTTGGCAGTATTTAAAAGGGGGAACACTCTCCCTTACTGAATAACAATTAGCATGCAAGTCTCTTGGATTTCCCATGAGAGAAAATCCATGATCCCCCAACTTGGCTTGTATGAATGATGTGTGCAGACAACAGAAAACACATGCCCTGCCTATGCAACCTTGAGTCCAGATCTTGGGGATGCTTCTGCTGTTGTTTCTTTCATGGATATAGGTGACTGAGCAGCAATCCTGAGATGTACAACTCCAGATAGGTGCTCCTGGGTCCTCAAATGGTATCAGATGAACTCTGAGAGGAGCCCTTAACAACTACTAGGATTTTACTTGGAGAAAATGACCAGAGACAGGACCTGGCTTGCCAGAAGATATGGCCCTCCAGGAAACAGCTTAAATAGTACACTGCTGAAAAATGAAATTCCAATTCAGTAGTACTGCAAAATACATCATACATTTTTAAGGATCAAAACTCCCTAATATGAGAAAGCACCAATAATCCTAACAAGACGACAAATGGATGAATTAATAGCAGAGAAAATAATCCTTAATTCTTAATGCTCTCACTCAGCACCCCCTCCTCTACCAGCCCCTACACTTTGATCAACGTTCAGCTGTTTCAGTTATGTCTGACTCTTTAAGACTGCATTTGGGATTTTCTTGGCAAAGATAATGGAGTGGTTTGCTATTTCCTTCTCTAGCTCATTTTACACACAAGGAAACTGAGGCAAGCAGGACTAAGTACTTGCAAAGGGTCACACGGCTGGTATCTGAGGAGGGATTTGAATTCATGAGGATGAGTATTTCTAACTTTAGACCTAGCACTCTACCCACAGCCCCACCTGGCTGCCTTAGTTATAAGTTACTGCTACAATGTTTTTGTCAACGTGCACTTGTGAATCTGTGGTGTTTTTATAAAGAGGATATAAATGAATAGCTGTTCTATAACTGATTTACATTGTACATTGAATGCCTTTCTCCTCCTTGCTTGGTACAACCCTCAACACAATCCAAACTTAAGCTCTAAGTAATTCTTTTCTGTGGTAGTGGTATAAAAAAGCAGAGTAATCAAGAAAAGTTGAACCTATATCTTTAGGGACTCAGATTCCCACACCCCAGGACTGAATACCATCTATGTACATGGGTCAAGTAGTAGAAGTCCCTTAAAAAGGTAAAGGGTGAGCACCTTAACCTCACCAAATGCATCAACAATTCAGTATTGTACTGTTACTCCAAAATATGGCATGTAGTTATCCAAATATTATAAAACTGATAAAAACCCTTCAAACTCCAAATGCTGGTGACAACTACCTAAAAAATTGCTAGCTTTGCTTACTCTGATGCTTTATGACTGAGGTAAGCTCTCATTTTCCTCTTATAGAACCACTGCCTTGGAAATACAAAAGCTTCGCAATATTAAGGATTTCTGGAAATCACTTTGTTGGGTAACATGAAATGCCTTATTTTGGTGAGTTAAGGGAGTGGAAAGGAGCTTAAGGAAATACAAGACAGGAAGTAAGGAAAAGAAGAAGAGGAAAAAAAGAGGGAAAAGACTATGTGTGTGGTCCTGACAAGTTTGCAGAGAATAAGAAAACAAGTCTGTCATTTTTTAAATCTTGAGACACACAATTCACTGTTTTTAAAATAAGAAATATCTTGTTCTACAACAGTCATAAGATCATAAGACTAATCTCTTGTTACAAGAGACCTTTCATAAAATAGGTAGAATTCTGTAGACTAAAATTCTACAATGTCATCCTCGAAGAGATGCAGAATTCTCAAAAATGAAATTCTGAAGAAAAGAAAAGTCAACTGTGACAAAAAGAAACACTGGCATGAGTTTATAAACTGACTGATGTGTCCACATGAAGATCTTAATAAGAAATTTAGATTTCAAAAAGTTATAAGCAGAAGATGAAAGCAAGGTCAGGTAACAGAATGCATCCCAAAATATGGCCTAGTATAACAAAAAACAGTATCGGGGTGCTAATACTCAAAAGGAACTGCGGTTTACAAAGAAAACAACAAAAAGGGAGTTTCAGTCATACTGGGGAAAAGAAGAAACTCAAATAAGGAACAAGACCACTTACTGTTCAAGGAGAGGGGATAACTGTCGCCAGAATTTGGCTGGAGAATGGATTGGAGTGGTGAGACTAGAGGCAGAGCAGATTATTGCAGTAACTGGGCCATGAGGAAATGACGGCCTGCACTAGATTGGCAGCAGTGTCAGAAGAGAGAAGGGGATAAATTCAAGGGATGTTGCAAAGGTGACACTGACAGGCCTTGGCAATAGATTGGATATGGGTAAAGAAAGACAGTGAACAGTCCAGGACAACACCTGGGTCATGAAGGACGGGGAGGAAAGTGTTGCCCTCTACAGTAACAGAGAAGGTAGGAGAGCAGAAGGGTTTAAAGAGAAAGCTAATTGTTCTGTTTTGGATACACTGAGTTTAAGACGCCCACTGGACATCCAGTAGATGTCTGAAAGGCAGTTGGAGACAATGACACTGGATGTCAACATAGAAGCTAGGACTGGAAAGGTAGATTTGAGAATCATCAGCATAGGAAGCTAACATGATCATCTAGAGGGAGAAGAGAAGAGGGCCCTGGATAGAATCGTGTGGGGCATTCATGATTGGTGGGAGTGATCTGACTGAGGATTCAGCAAAGGAGGCTGAGAAGGAGTGGTCTGACAGGTAGAAGAAGAACCAGAAAAGGTGAGCAATGAGGTCAAAGGAGAAGTTGAGATGAATAAAGATTAAGAAAAAGTCATTAGATTTGACAATTAAGAGATCACTAGAAACTTTGGAGAGAGAAGCTTTGGTGGAATGATGGAAGTCAGAAGCTGGATTGTAAAAGGTTAAGAAGAAGGTGATAGGAGAGAAAGTGGAGGTACTCATTGTAGTCAGCCTTTTCAGTGAGTTTAGCCACAAAACACAGAAGAAATATAGGATGATAGCTAGACCAAGGGAGGATTTTTTGAGGATGACGATGAGCGAAGACATGAGCATGTATGTGGACAGTGTGGGAGAAGACAGGGAGAGACTAAAGATACGTGATAGAGTGCGGATAATGAGGCAGCAGTCTATTGGAGGAGATAAGATGGGGTGGGACCACTTAAGCAGGTCAAGGGGTTATCCTTGATAAAGAGTAAGGTCACCTCTTCATGTGAGACCGGAGTGAAGGAGATAGCGGCAGAAGGTATAAGAGTGATAACAAGAGGGGAGAAGATGCAGTTCATGGCAAATGACCTCAATTTTTTTCTATCGAGAGGGTGGGAAAAACATGAGCCATGAGCAGTTTCAGAAGGAATGAAAAGGTTTGGAAGAATTGCTATGGAGTGTGTGCTAGTGAATTTATAAGAGAATTAAAATAGGACTGTCTAGCAGCAGTGAGGGCCCATTTGAGATCGTGTAACAAATTTGCAGCAGTAAATTAGAACAGCTGCAAAATTTGTTCCATCTATTTTCAGCAGCACATGTATAGGAGCAAAGGTGGCAAATGGTAGGAATGATCCAAGGCTGACACTTAGCAGAGTGCAATTGGAGAATGGATAAGGGGGTTAGGAACTCAAGAGATGAAGGCAATGTAATGTTGAACTGGTCCACCAAAAGATTAAAAATGGGGAAAAGAAGAGAGACCAGCTAGTGCAGAGGTAACAACATGGGAGATAACTGAGGGTCAAGGGACTGGAGGTCACAATGTGGATGAAGAGTATAGTTTGATGAGGGACATCATGGGAAAAGGTAGAAAGCCAATAAATTATAGATGAATAAGGAGATTTCAGAATTCATAAATATGAAGCTGGTACATTTGTGGGTGGATGGCAAGATCAACGGTATGACCATCTTTGTGTAGAGATGAGGTGAGGCGAAAGAGTAGCTCATGGGAAATGAGGAGGTTGAGCAACTGCTATGGGATTTGAGGGACAATTGACATGTATGCTGAAGTTCCCTAATATAAGAACAGGAGTTGGGGAGAAGAGAAACACTGTGAGCTCATTGAAAATGAAAAGGAAGTAGACTAGAAGTCTGCACATAACAACTACCAAGATTTTGACTGGGAAGTAAATATGAATTGCATGAGACTCAAAGAAAGAGAGATTACTGAATAACGGAAGTAGGGAGAAACCCTGGGAGTGGTCATGGGGAGCAAAGAATATTCCAACTTCTCCACCCTGACCCAAGTAAGCCAATGGGAATGAGTGAAGGTATATCCAGTACTGGAGAAGATGGTAAGGTGGGCTGTGTTACCAACAAGGAGTCAGTTTTCAGTAACAGCTAAAAGATGGAAGGAGTAGGAGAAGAAAAGGTTTAGGATGAAGGAAAGTTTGTTGCCTGTGGAACAATTCCAGAGGGCTCAATGGAAGGGATAAGTTTGGTTTGAATGTTGAGGTGGGGGCATTGAAGGGAACTGGGAATAAGGGAGCAAGTGGTGGGGCATGGGAAACAGGGTTTGAACTATGACCTACAGTGGTTCAGAATCATTGGGATGTAAAGGGTATGACCAGGTATGAAAATGTTCATCATTGAATGGACAGCACTGCTCCTCTTCTGAAAGGAGGTTAGACTTCAGGCTGGAGATAAGAAGGCACACAGTCAGATGGGAGGTCCCATTTCACTATTTCTCTTCCCTCTGAAATCTGGGGATTAGGCAGGAAACAGTGTAGCAGGACACTGAAGTTGAACCTGTACATCTGGAAAAAGAAATCCCTCTCCTCACTAATTTTCCTCTTCCTCTTCCCTCAAGAGGCAGGCACAGCAAGAGATGGAAGACTTGAGATCAAAGGAAAGTCAAGTCTGCTCCTCTTTATACTCCACATTACAATTGGGAGAAAAGGTGGGCAGCAGGATGGGGAGGTTGCCTTGAGCTAGCACAGATAGAGTCAGCCCAGCCCAGATCCTTGCTACCTTCCCCTGGTCTTCCCATATGCAACAGGAGATGGAGAGCTGATGATCAGAGGAAAGTCTCTCTCTTCTTCTCACCTGAGCCTGGATGGAGATCAGAAAGTGCAGCAGGAAATGCTAAGACTCTTGGTTCATGGTGAAGTTACTCTGGGGCAGATGGAAGTCACCCAGCCCTATATCACCTCCTTGTCACTTTCTTTTAGGGGATACACATACACCAGGAGATGAAAGGTGCCCATGAGAGAGAAATAAGAGAAGAGAACCTATGACAGAGTCCTAAGGTAAACCCACAGAGAGAGATGGCACAAAGATGATGATCCAGGAAAAGAAGATTTCAGTGAGTGAGTGAATGAATGAATGAAAAACAAAATTATTAATCATTTTCTCTGTGCCAAGTACTGTGTGTGCTCAGTACTAGGAATACAAAAAGAAAGGGGGTAGGAGTCTCTACTCTATTTGAAGGAACCAGAACAGACAGGAGGTTTCAGATACAAGACAGAAGAAAGGGATCAATGGGAATGGGAGCTCCGCTCTGGGAGAGCAAGAAATGTCTCATTTTTCTGTTTGTATTACATATGCAAATAAATCATTGAGACAGGAGGGGAACCAGAAGAGAGCAGTGTCCTCAATACCATGGAAGGAGAGTATGTAGAAAGAGATAGCTCACACTTTAAAATACTGCAGAAATGTCAAGGATGATGACTAAAAAAAGGCAATCAAATCTGATAATTAAAAGGTTTCTGGTGTCCATGAGGAGGGCAATTTCAGAGCAGTGGTGGGGCCATAAAGCATACAGATAGAAGTTGAAAAGTGAGTGGGAGATAAGGCAAAGACAGCAATGAGCATAGGTACTTTGTTTAGTTTCCCTAGAAGTTTGGCTGTGAAAAGAAAAATACATCTGAAAAAGATCTGAGGATTTTAGTGAACCACAAGCTTACTCTGATCACCATCTTCAAGAACTTGAAAGGCTATCAAAAGAAAACACAATTCTTTTGTACTTGCTTTTCTCCAGTCTCCAAAGAATTTTTATCAAAGTACAATGAATTTTTTGGAAAATTTTTTGTTTCTTTTTTCTTGTGGTTTCTCCCATTGGTTCTAATTCTTCTTTACATATATACACCATCTTCAGGTGGCGGTAGGGGAGACATGGGGAGAAAATTTGGAACTCAATGACAAGAAAGAGAATGTTGAAAACTAAAAATAAATTTTTTAGAAGTGCAATTAATTTATTGCAGTATTTTTATCACAGATTAAAACTAGAATTGACCTCAGAACTTGAGTCCAACCCCATCATTTTACAAATGAGGAAACTGAGGCACAGATCGCTTAAGTGATTTGCCAAGATCATACAGTAAGTTCCCAAAGTGGAATATGTAACCAAGTTCTCTGATTCTAAAGGTTGCATGTGATTTGAATGCTGACTTGTGTTAGACTGTAAATACTTTAGAAATTCTGAGATGGAAAGACTGCTGAGGGCTGGGGTTGCGCGGCGGGGGCGGAGAGTTAAAGCTTTGTAAAGATAGCCAGAAACACCGCACAGATTTTGGCAGGCAGTGAGAAGGCTGAGATAACCAGTTCATATAAATATGGTTCAAGAAGGAGCAAAGGATTCTGGGAGCAGTCTATAAGCATTGTTTACTGCCTTTCTAAATGCCAAGTTAAGTGTGCACAGTGCTAGGAATACAAAAAATGGCAAAAACCAAAACCAATTCAAGGTCTCAAGGAGCTCACCATCTAACTGAGGGGACACCATGTAAACAGCTATGTACAAACAAGGTGAATAGGGGAAATATTGAAGATAATCTCAGAAGGAAGGTATGAAAATTGACCAGGAATGGGAGACGCTTCTTGTAAGGTGCCGGATTTTAGCTGGGGCTTGGAGGCAGCCAGGGAAGCCTGAAGTTAGAGATGAGGAGAGAGAATATTCCAGGCATGGGAGGGGCAGGACAGGGGAAGGGGAGAGGGTGGAAATAGCCAGAGAAAATGCTCAGAGTCGGGAGATTAATTGTATAGTACAAAGAACAACATGGTGGCCAGTGGAAGATAAAGTTAAATAAAAAATAAAAAGAAATATTTAAAAAGTAGAACCAGGTGATGTAGAATCTTTATTGTTAATTTGATACGTTTCGATTCAATATAATTCAATGAGCCTTTATTAAGTGTCTTCCTAAGGCTCTAGAGACACAAAGATAAAAAACAAACAATTCCTGGCCTTCAGAAACTTAATTTTGTTTTCAATGGCTGAGGAAGCTGCTCCAGGCACCTTTGAATGGCCATTTGGGACCAAATTTAATGGACAACAGAGAGCTTTGTAGGTCAACTACATTTTCCAGTAAAAATATAACCCAGTGATTTAAAGACAGAATTTCAGATAAGTAGATTTCTCTTAGTATAAAGGTCTTACTATATGATGACTGACAGCTCCATAATTATACTATAATTTATAGTCAAACAAAATCAAAGGTGGACTACTGTACAAAGCATATGGTAAAACCAACTTTTAATTTATATATGTCTCACATTCAGTGATTTTCCTACGTATATAAATAACATGAATAATGGAGAGTCTTATATAAAGGTCTAATTAAACAATTTTTCTTAATTACATATTTTGTCTCTTGAAAAAAATTACTAAGTAGGGAATGCATCCAGTGATTCATCTTCACAGCATTAGAGAATTTTGAGAATTAGTAGGGACCTCAACCAGGACTTAATCCAGCCCAAACATGAAAGGCCTAGTACAGTTTACCTGACAAGGAGTCAACCGCCCTCAGTTTGAAGGCCTCCAAGGAAGGAGAACCTACTAAGTCTTTCAGGAGGGAAGGAATGAGTTTTTATAGAGCACCTACTATGTGTCACACACTGTATTAAAGCACTTTTATAAACATTATCTCATCTGTTCCTCTAGAAGCAGCATACTCCTCTCCTAGAGGACTCTAATCAGGAAGTTTTTCCTGACATCAAGTCTAAATTCGCTTCTTAAGACACTTCTACCCACTGTTCCTGGTTCCAAACAGAAGAAAGCTAATAATCCCTCTTTCATATCATGACTCTTCAAATAGTTCAATATAATTATTATTGCTTTTGTGGCAGCTAGGTGAGTAGTGCATAGAATGCTAGGCCTAGAGGCAGGAAGACTCATCTCCCTGGTAAAATCTGACCTCAGACACATACAAGTTGTGTCACTCTAGGCAATTCACTCAATCCTATTTGCCTCAGTTTCCTTATCTGTAAAATGAGCTGGAAAAGGAAATGGTCAGCCACTCTAGGATCCTCACCAAGAAAATCCCAAATGGGATCGCAAAGAGTTGGACACAACTAAACAACAACCATGCCTTTCACCTGTCTTGCATTATCCCTTCTAGGGAATAAACATTCCTAGTTCCTTCAGTCAGCTATCACATGAACTCCAGGCCTTGTTGCTCCTCCCTAGACTCTCCTCATCTTATCAATGTCCTTCTTAAACTATGGTTTCCCGAAATATACACAATAGTCCAGATAAGATCTGATAAGGCCAGAGTTCAGAGGAAGCCACAGCTCTCTCAACCAAATCATGTTCCCCAGGTTCTGTTGACCACAGCATCCCACTACTGAGTCTATTTGGGCTCAAAATACACTAAAACTTCAGATCTTTTTTCCATAAAAACTACAATCTAATATCTCTTTTTAGCAATGCAAGGATCCAAGACAACTTCAAAGGACCCATGATGGAAAATGCTGTCCATATCCAGAAAAAGGACTATGGAGTCTGAATGAACACTGAAGAACATTTGATCTCTTTTTTTTTCTTTCTTTCTCATGATTTCTCCCACTGGTTCTAATTCTTCTTCACAACATGACTAAGGCGAAAATAGGTTCAATATGAATGTATATGTAGAGCCTACATCAAATTACATGCCCTCTTGAGGAGGGGGAGAGAAAAAAAGGGAAGAAAATCTGGAACTCAAAATCTTATGAAAGTGAATGTTGAAAACTAAAAATAAATAAATATTTTTTTAAAACTACAATCTAACCATGCTTCCCTCATCTTGTGAAGTTGACTTTTAGAACCCAAATGTGGAATATACATCTATCCCTTTTGAATTTCTAATTATTAGCTGTCATATTCAAATAGTGCCAACTTAAGTTCTGGGGGTTTTGCTTTTTTGGTTTCTGTTTTTGCTTTTTAATGTATAGAAGGTGGAAGTGAGTTCAGGTAAGTGATGATGGATATAAAACTGTGGCCTGGTCCTTTAAAAACAGCATCATAAATCCTAAAGGTGAGAAATAAGGTGCAGTTGACAAAGGAAATGAAGGAAAACTAAAAGGATTGTTTTTTTAAAGCTATCCTGGGAGAAAAAAGAGGGGTCCAATAGAAGGACAGAAGCTTTGCTTGGGGTGGATGTGATGATAATTAACAACACAGGGAAGGAAGAGCTGTTAAAGTCTCATTTTGCTGCTGCTTTCTATGCTAAAAAATATGACACTTGCCCTGGAAAAGAAAGGACACCAATGACCAAAGAGGAATTGACACCCAAGAGAAGTAAAGAGCAGATACTAAGACAGAGATCAAAGATGGCAGGGTAGAAAAGGGGCCCTGCCAGAGCTTTATCCCAACCCCTCATAAAGCCTATAAAACATGACTGAACAAATTCTGGAGCAGTAGAAGCCATAGAATGATGGTGTGAAGCAGGTTTCCAGCCCAAGACGACCTGGAAGGTCTACAGGAAGGGTCTGTCATGCCAGGCTGGGAGCAGAGTACAGTTCAACATGAGCTGCACCATCACAAAAGTAGCTAGAGCATGCCTTAAGGGACTGAATTGCAGGTGGCAATGGTGGTTTATAGACTTCTCAACCTACAGAAGTCAGAGACAGCTTCAAAGATCAGTGGAAAGGGTTTCTCACCTGCCCAAGAGGTGAGAGTAGTCTGGCCCCAGCCTTAGCCCCAGCTCCAGGATGGCTGCAGCCAGTGCTGAAATGAAGGCTGCTTCCATAGCCCTCCACTTAACAAAGAGTTCAAAAGTCTAGTAATTGGCTGGAGAAATAAGCAAACATGCAAAAAGACTCTAGGCTCTTACTTTGTCAATGAATAGGTATTTTCTTATATCATTGACAAGGAAGATCAAAATATACAACCAGAAGAAGACAAAAGTCAAATTCAAAGCCTCCAAGAAAAATACGAATTGGTCTCAGAGGGCTATGGAAGAACTCAAAAAGGATTTTGAAAATCAAGTAAGAGAAGTAGAGGAAAATTGTGAAGATAAATGAGAACAATGCAAGAAAAGCATGAAAAATGAGTCAACAGCTTCCTAAAGGAAACTCAAAAATATGAAGAAAATAACACCTTTAAAAATAGACTATGTGTGTCCATCCTTCATTGCCGAAGAAGACCATGCCATCAGAGAAATGATGACATGACTTGCACTTGACTTTGTTTTGAGTGAGGGAGGGCTGTGCAGGTCACCAGCTTCACTTCTCCTCCAGAGCCATCTGAATCCAGTGACCAGATATTCATCAGGATGACTGGAGATGATTCAGGAAGAGGCAAATAGGGTTAAGTGACTTGCCCAAGGTCACACAGCTAGTGAGTGTCAAGTGTCTGAGGTGATATTTAAACTCAGGCCCTCCTGACTCCTGCACTGGTTCTTTATCCACTGTACCATCTAGCTGCCCTAAAAATAGTCTAACCCAAATGGCAATGAGGAAAAGAATGCCTTAAAAAGCAGGATGGGTCAAATGGGAAAAGAAGTCCTCACTGAATAAAATAATTCCTAAAAAATTAGAATGGAAAAAATTGAAGCTAATGGTTTTATAGGAAATAAAGAAATTATGACACAAAACCAAACAAATAAAAAAATAGAAAACAATGTGAAGTATCTCAATGGAAAAACAACAAAATGGATCCAGGGGAGACAATTTTAAAATTACTGGACTATCTAAAAGTCATGATTAAAAAAAGGGCCTAGACATCATTTTTCAAGAAATTATCAAGGAAAACTGCCCTTATATTTTAGAACCAGAGGCTAAAATAGAAATGAAAAGAATTCACTGATCACCTCCTGAGAGTTCAAAAGGAAAACTTGTAGGAATATTGTAGCCAAATTCCAGAGTTCCCAAATCAAGGAGCAAATATTACAAGTGGCCAGAAACAAACAATTCAAGTACTGAGAAAACACAATCAGGATAACACAAGATTTAGCAGCTTCTACACTAAGGGTTCAGAGGGCTTGGAATATGATATTCCAGAGGTCAAAGGAACCAGGATTAAAAACAAAAATCACCTACTCAGTAAAACTGAATATAATACTTCAGGGGAAAAAAATGGAACTTTAGTGAAACAGAAGACTTCCAAGCATTCTTGTTGCGAAAAACAGAGCTGAATAGAAAATTTGACTTTCAAATACAAGAATCAAGAGAAGTATGAAAAGGTAAACGGGAAAGAGAAATCATATGGGGCTTATTAAAGTTGAACTGTTTACATTCCTATATGGAAAGATGATATTTGTAACTCATGAGACCTTTCTCAGTATTAGGATAGTTTGGAGGAAATATATATATATGTGTATATATATATATATCTATATATATATATATATATATACACATATATATATAAAGAAAATTAAGTGTTGAGAGAAATATATTACGCGAAAGAGAAAGGGAGAGGTAGAATGTAGTAAATCTCACATAAAAGAGGCAAGAAAGAACTTTTTTACAATGGAGGGGAAGAAGAAGGTGAAAGGGAATAAGTGAGCCTTCCTTTCATCAGATTTGTCTTCAGAGGGGAATAATATACACACTCAATTGGGTATGCAGGTTTATCTTACCCTACTGGAAAGCAGAGGGGAAGGGAATAAGAGAGGGGAGATAATAGAAGGGATGGTAGATTGGCAGAAGGGGTAATTGGAAGCAAACACTTTGGTAGAGGGACAGGACAGAGGAGAGAATAGAATAAATGGAGGACTGGTTCATAATGGTTCAGTGTCGTAATGGCAGTAGGTCCCACTATAGCATCTCAGTGATCTATGCACAATCCTGTGCTGTGTATTACTTTATCAGTGACTTGAGATAAAGGTATAGATAGCACACTCATCAAAAATGCAGCTATCTTGTGGTCAATAATATGGTACTTAAATTTAATTTTAAGGATAGAAGGAAATATAAGTTAGTCTCTCACAACATGACTTTTATGGAAGTGTTTTTGCATGACTACACACGTATAACATATCAAATTGTTTGCTTTTTCAGTGTGAGGGTAGTGGGGAAGAAGAGAGAGAATGTGTAAGTCAAAGCGTTAAAAATTAATGTTAAAAATTGTTTTTACATGCAACTAGGAAATAAGTACATAGGCAATGGGGCATAGAAATTTATCTTGCCCTAAGGAAAATAGAAGGGAAGGGATAAGGGCAGAAGGAGGGAGGGGATGGAAGGGAGGGCAGACTGGAGGAAAGGATAATCACAATACATGCTGTCCTGGTATGGGGGGAGGGGGGATGGGGAGAAAATCTAAAATTCAAAATTTTGTGTAAGTGAAAGTTAAAAACTGAAAATAAAAGTTTTATGAGAGAGGATGCTAAGAGAGCACCTCATTGGTAAGGAATTTAAGTCACCTGATCCAGGTCAATTACATGCCAAGGTTCCAAACAAAGTGGAAAATGATTGCTGAGCCATTTAGAGTAATAGTTGAAAGAATGAAGAAAATGGGAGAGGCACTACAAGACTGTTATTCCAATTTTTAAAAATAGGATAGAGTGTGCCAACTATAAGACCATGAATTCAAATTGGATTCCTTGCAAAATTCCATAATAGATCACTAAAAAGATGACTTGCCAGAACAGGAAAGGGTGATTGCCAAGAGCCACCACGACTTCAAGAAGAACATCTAAGGCCACTTATATTTTTTAGCAAGGCTTTTGATAAAATACCCCATACTATTCTTGTGTAAAGGACAGATGTGAATGAGATGATAATTTAACTCAATAGATTCAGAATTGACTGGCTAGCCGGACTCAAAGAACAAATCTTAACAGTTCAGTGTCCTAATGGCAGTTGGTCCTACTAGAGCATGTCAGTGATCTATGTGCAGGCCCGTGCTGTGTATCACCTTTACCAATGACTTGAGATAAAGGTACAGATGGTACACTCATCAAAGATGCAGCTATCTTGTGGTCAATACCATGGTACTTAAATTTAAGAAATTTAATTTTAAGGCGTAGTTAGGGGAATATGGGAAAAGAATAAGATCTGACACTTCAACTTTACTTTGCAACTGTGAAAAAAAGAATTCCCTTCTTCCTATTGAATAGGATCTGCTTGTTTTACCATGTATCTAGGTGATGGACCATTTATAATTGTTGTTGTGTTTGTCCTTCATTTTTGAAGAGGACCATGACATCTGAGAAACGACATGACATGCACTTGACTTTGTTTTGGAGAGGAAGGGCTGTGCAAGGTCACGAGCCTCACTTTCTCCTCCTGAGCAATCTGGATCCAGTGACCAGATATTCATCGGGATGACTGGAGACAGCCAAGGATACAATGCTAATAAAAGAGGTGCCAGTAGAATCAAGAAGACTTGGCAAATGCGTAGGGTATAAGTGACAGAGATGGGAAGGATGACTCTGAAGTTGTGCCTCTGGATGAGTGAAAGGACAACGGTGCCCTTAACAGAAAGAGGGATATTCAGAGGAAGGGTGTATTGGGGGAAATGATAACCAAATTATATTTTAGACATGTTGAATTTGGGATGCTTATGGGACATCCAGTTTGAAATGTTCAAAAAGCAGTTGCTGATGTTGGATTTCTAGGACTTAGAAAAAAAACAGGCTCAACAGATCAATGTGGAAGTCATGTACATAAAAATGATAACAGAACCCACAGAAACTGATGAGGTCCCTAAGAGAGTAATCAGACTTACATTAGCAAAGTAATTGTGATATCTTTATTAATACATGTCAAAGTATATTTATAAAACGTCCTTAGCAGCACAATCAAAACAACATCAATTATAATTCATACTTGGATATAGGAGTGTGTGTCAGGGGGAGGAATCATCTGGTTTGGTCTCCCAAACAACTGCCACAGAACACTGTAGGACTTATAATAATAAATTAGTAAACAGAACCCATAAATGCTGGTTCAAATAGCCTAGGTATATGAAATATCAAGATATAAATGGGAGTTATTAAGCAAAGGGAGAAAATTAAGCCTATGTTCATTTGGAATGTTTGACACATACAATAAGTATTTCTGAAACATATAATTCTCTATATTGTATTAACTCAATATTTCAGGGATATATGACGTGTCTTCTTGGAGAATATCTTTCCTGTCTCTAACTTGCAAATCCTATTCTTTTTTTCTTTCTGGACATGCTGTCTCCCTCATATATCTGTTTTGTTTTTTTCATATTCAAATTTTTTCCCTTTTAAAAAATCCCTATTGATTTATAGATGATAAGACTGGTTCTGGGAACCCCTTTTCCTTCCTCTATCCAGAAGAGCATGTGGTAATAGGGAGTGACAAGCCCTTTCTCTTCCATAGTGGTTTACCAATAATAATGAAACAATAGGTTGTTATTTTTGTTGTTTTGGAGGGGGGAAGGAAGGTTGTGGGGGGGGCGGGGCAGTGTGGCGTAAAGCATTGATGATCCACTCTGATCAATAAGGCATCATTTGGAGTGAAAAAAATTATAAAGGCATGCTTTCCACCCATACTGATTGAAAGCCCTCTATACAACAGTAAATAAATATCACAATAAGCACAGTAGATCTCCCCAGGTACAATATCTCTCCTATAAGCTTTCTGGCGATGAGTCTTTCCATATTAAGCTTGGCTCAACCTAAGTATGTCAGGCCATTGCTTAAAACTTTTCCAGCTTGAATTCTTTGTGTGGTGGCTAAGAACTGGAAATTGAAGGGATGCCCATCAATTGGGGAATGGCTGAACAAATTGTGGCATATGATTGCTAATGGAATATTATTGTGTTGTAAGAAATGACAAGCAGGATGATTTCAGAAAAACCTGGAAAGACTTACATGAACTGATGCAAAGTGAAGTGAGCAGAACCAGGAAAAAAATGTTGTTCACCGTAACAGCAATATTATACAATGAGCAGCTGTGAATGGCTCAGCTATTCTCAGCAATACAATGATCCAAGAAAAATCCAAAAGACTCATGATGAAAAATACTATCCACCTCCAGAAAAAGAACTATTATTTTCTGAATACAGACTGAAGCCTACTATTTTCCCCTTCCTTTGTTTTTGTTTATTTGTTTGTGTTTCTTTGTTTCTTTTCTTCCTTCCTTCCTTTCTTAGTTATGGTCTCCCTGTACAAATGACTAATACAGAAATGTTTTGCATGATACTACATGGATAATCTATATCAGATTGCTTACCATCTCAGGGAAGGAGGGATAGAATTTGGAACCCAAAACTTTTTTTAGATGTTAAAAATTGTTTTAACACTTAATTGGGGGGGAGGGTATAAATATTATTTTTTTAAAAATAAAATAAGAAAAAAGGTTTTCCAGTAGAATCTATCAGAACCTGTGCTCTACTCATCATATCCATATGTAGGTGGCATTATGGCATTATGGCTAGATGTGGGAATGAGAAAGAACTGAGCATCATCTTTGCCAGGTCAGACACCTATTAGCAGTGTGACCTTACTGACTTAATCTGTCTCTGCCTCAGTTTGTTTCATCTGTAAAATAAGGATAATTAACAACACCTACCTCAAAGGGTGGTTGTGAGGATCAACTAACAACCTATATAAAGTACTCTGCAGACATTCAAGTGCTCTATACATTTCTAGCTATCACTATTATTTTTTGAATTTGATTTATTTAATATTTAATTTTTCCCCAGTTATATGTAAAAACAATTTTTAACATTTACTTTTAAAACTTTGAGTTTTCTTCCTTCCCCTTCTCCACCCTTCCTCATTGAAAAGGTAAGCAATTTTATATAGGTTGTACAGGTGTAGCCATGCAAAACATATCCATAATAGTCATGTTGTATCACTATTATTTTTGGAAGGAAATAAGAAGTAATGGATAGAAAGTAGACCTTGATGTCAGGGAGACCTGAGCTCAATTCCTGCATGTGACACACACTATCTGTGTGACTTTAAGCAGTTCATTTTTCATTGCTCCAGAAAACTCTGGAAAAATATGAGGGGAGGAGGAAGCTGAGGTCTAGATTTGGTCCTACAGCTCTAGGCTCAGCCCTCTTCCCACCACACCATGCTAGATCAGCTGTGGAGGGCATTCCCCACGCTGATGAAATCACAAGATTTTTACAAAATACTCTCGTCTCCCTAAAAATAATAAATTTACATATTGGCATTGATCCTAATTAAGGTAATGATGCATCAAGAAAGAGGACAAGGGTTTTCATTTACTGATAATAATTAAGAGGCTTAATCTACTGGCCATTATATGTGGAAGGTTTACTTCCACACCTTAATTGTAATTCATATTTAGTGTGTTATTTTCCCCTGTTTTACAGATGAGAAAAATCAGGCTCATCATACTAGCTAATAAGCATTTGAAGTAGGAACCGGGTATCCTGATTCAAGTTCAATATTCTCTCTACTAAGTCACAGTGCCTTTATCCAAAATATGAATTTTATAAATATTACCAAAAATATAAAAAGGTACACAGCAGCACATTTAATAACAGGACAGAAAGATGAAAATTCAAGTACATTCAAAGAGTGGACAGAACAACAAAAATGTTACATTGTGAACTCCTCAAAGGCAGGGACTGCCTTTTTCCTCTTTCTGCATCCCCAGCACTTAGTACAGTGCCTGGAACACAAGAAGTGTGTATTTAATAAATGTTTATTGACTAACTATTTGGAATGATTAATTCCCTAAACTATCTGAGAAGTAACCTTCCATTTCCAAGGCCCACAATAAAATCCTACTGGCCTCAAGCAAAAAGTTAATAACTGAAATGTCTTTTAAAAAATCAAATTTACTACAAGCTTACAGATTAAAAAAAAAATGCATCTTGACTCACAACACTTTCTCTTTCCACATATTATAACATCTATAAATGCTAGGCTAGACCTAGAGGACCCCTAAAAGAACTTTGTGTTATTATGTTTGGAGGATGGTGTTTTCCATTTTTATTACAATGATATTTTAGACCCAAGATCTTTTTTCGTGCTCTGGGATATTATTGAAATGGATGTTTTAATTAATTACACTGAAATGAAGGGCCATGAAGTTTTCAGGATGTCATTTTATATACACAGAGGATCCAAGAAGATAATGGATTACAGAGGACAGAACCAGATACATGTGTCAAGGCAAATATTTAACAATATTAGTCTACCCAGGAGGTACTACACACTGTCCATAAACCATAAATCTGAATGTTTCAAGATTAAACCTTTCTAACATAAGTTTTTTATAAAGTAGCTTATATGTGTCTTTTTTTTTTTTTTGGTACTCAATGGTTGACCTTTACCAGAAGAAAAAGTTCAAGAACAAACTCTTCTGTGGAGGAAAAAGAAAAAGGATAGAGGATAACAAAAAAAAAAGAGACAGAAGGGAAGAGAGGAGGAACAGGATGGAAAAGAGCAGGGAGAAGATGGGGAGGGAGAAGGGAGAAGGGAGGGAAGAGTGGGAGAGGGGAGGAAGGGAAAGGAGAGAGGAAAGAAAAAGAGGAGAGGAGAGGTGAGATCCCGAGGAAGGAAAGAAGGAAGGAAGGAAGGAAGGAAAGAAGGGTGGGAGGAAGGGAGAAAGGGGAAAGAAAAAGAAAAAAGGGAAAGAAAAAAGAAAAAGAGGAGAGGAAGAAAGAGAAAGAGGAAGGGAGGGAGGATGGAAGGCAAAAAGAAGGAAGGAAAAGGGAAGGAAGAAAAAGGGAGGAAAGATGGAAGAAAAGGAAGATGGGAGCAAGGAGGATGAGAGGGAGAAAGGGAAAGAGGAAGAAAGGAAGAATGGGAGGAAAGAAGGGTAGAGGAAGGGATAAAGGGGAAGGAAAAAGAGGAGAGGGCAAAAGGGAACGTGGGAGAGAGGAAAAAAGGAAGAAAGGAAGGAGGAAATGAAGAAAAGATGGGAGAAAAGGAGGATGGGAGGAAAGAAAACAGGAAGGATGGGAGAAAGGGAGATAAGGGAAGGAAGAGGAAGAGAAGGAGAAAGGGAAAGAGGAAAAAAGGAAGGAAGGAGAGATGGATGAATGGATGGGAGAAAAGGAGGGTAGTAGGAAGAATAGGAGAAAGGAAAAGTGGAGGAAGGAAGAAAGGGGAAGGAAAAAGAGGAGAGGGAGAAAGAGAAAGAGGAAGGGAGGGAGGAAAGAAGGAAGGAAAAGAGGGAAGGAAGGAGGGGAGAAAGGGAGGAAGGGAGGGAGAAAGGGGAAGGAAAGAGAGGAAGAGATGGAGAAAGGGAAAGAGGAAGGAAGGAAGGAAGGAAGGAAGGAAGGAAGGAAGGAAGGAAGGAAGGAAGGAAGGAAGCCAAAGTACGTTTTCATTCCTCTTGTTTTAATGTATGCAGCCATGACTTGCACAGATGGCACAGCGAGGTGGGGGGCGGGGCTGCTCGGGCATGGGGAGAGCCCACCAGCACAAGGGTGGCGGTAGTTTTGCGTGTGCCCCTGCTGACTTTCTCACACCACGACGCCTTACACACCTAAATCACGTCGGTTCCCTCTGCCTTGGGGGGCGCTGCGGCGTAGTGAGAGACAAGGGGAGAAACTGAGAGATACTCCACACAACCAGCCAACACGCCCCTTCGCCCACGCACTCGGCTGGCAGTGCGCCCGCTCCGAAGAGCGGGCCGGCGGCAGGGCAGCTCGGGGTGGGTGTCCCCCCGAGCATTAAACCGCTCTCGGGGGCGGGCGTTAAGGGGCAGCTGCAGGAAGCCCGCGGTCCTCGCCGGCGTGGGTGCCCTCCAGTGCCCGGCTCCTCTCCGCAGCATGCCCGGCCGGGCCTGCGCCCCTTCTTCCCCCGCCAGCTTTACTCACGTTCTTGTTGAAGGTATATCCCGGCAGCAGCGGAAGGGACATGGCGCCGGGTCCGGGTAGGGCCGGGAGGACGCTGCCGAGGGGCTCCCCGGGAGGCAGAGGGTGCTTGGCGTCCCGTTGCCTAGAGACCGCCTCTGACGTCACCGGGCTGAAAGGGGCGTGGCCTCTTCAGGGAGATTGGTCCCTGACTCCCGGAGATGGGCAGGGCGCGGAGGGATTCGTGCCATTCTGACCCATTGCACCCTTCAAAAGTTCACTCCGCACTGACTTTCACAGCTGTGTGTCCCTTCTCCATGTTTGCAAATGAACCCATACAGATGTGCTCTTTGTAAACCTTAAAATGTGTAAGTGTTACTATGTATCACATGATGTGTCAATGTCTGTTGTAATTATAGAGCTCATTTATTGCCTTTATTATCTTACCATCTTGCTCATTCCAGTAACAGTATTCCTCCTAAACATGCGAACACGTCCAGGCTTTCCATCCACCCACATATGCTCTATAATATAAGCTCTTAGCTCTTGATAGATGCTTGTTGACGGTTTTCTATTAATTTTCTCCATTTTATCCTGCAGATAGCTTGATTGTACATAGCTGTTTGCATATCGTCTTTTCCATTAGACTGTGAGCTTGAGAGCATAGATAGTCTTTTACCTTGTAAAAGGTATCTTGTTTATTGACTGACCGACTCACACAAACGTGTAGGAAGATTCCCAATTTGTACTTGCACAGACCTGCGTCCTGAGATCACAGGAATATTACGTTTCATCTACACAAAACTGCTACATATTTAATAAATCCAGTCGTGGTCACTTCGGAGTTCCAGTCCCAACTATCTCTATTGGATTCTTCCCACTGGAGCTCTCACAGACAGCTCAAACTCAAAATCTCCTAAACAGAACTTATTTTTCTCCCCAAACCCACCCTTCTTTCTAAATTAGTTCAGAATCATCTTTGACCCTTCCCCCTTCTCTTATATCCAGTCAGTTGCCAAGTCCTATGATCTTGTGTTCCCTTTCTCTCCTTCCATATGGTCATTACCATATGGAATCCATCGTTTCCTTTCACCTGGACTGATCTCATCTCCACCTTCTCCAATTCACCATCCACACATTGACCAAAGTGTCCTAAACAAGGAATATAATCATGTTGCTCTCCTGTCCAAAGAATTCTAATTCCCCGTTGCCTCTAAGATAAAATAACTTGTACACTGGTATTGATAACCATTTATAATCTCACTCCCACCTACTTTTCTAGGTACTTTTCTATCTTGTTGTGCCTTACTCTCCTTTATACCCTCTGTCTTCCAGTCAAACCAATCTCTTTGCTCCCACTTTCTATCTTTTATAAAAAATATTGTTCAATTATGTGTAAAAATTTTTAATATTCATTTTTTAAAATATTGAGTTCCAAATTCTCTCCCACCATACCTTCAACCCTCACTGAAAAGGTAAGCAATTTGATATAGGTTACATATATACAGTCATGCAAAAGATATTTCCATATTAATCATATTGTGAAAGAAAACATAGCTTCTTCCCTCTGAAAAAAACAAGAAAAATATAAAAAATGTTTTTTAAGTATGCTTAAATCTGTCTTCAGACCTCATCAGTTCTTTCTCTGGAGGTAAATAGCATTTTTTCATCATAAATTCTTTGGAATTGTCTTGGATCATTGTACAGCTGAGAATAGCTAAGTCATTCACTGTTGTTCATCATGCAATATTGCTGTTAGTGTGTACAGTGTTCTCCTGGTTCTGCTCACTTCATTTAGTACCAATTAATGTAAATCTTTCCAGGTTTTGCTGAAAGCACCTTGCTCATAATTTCATATAGCTCAATGGTATTCCATCAAAATCCTCTACCACAACTTGTGCAGTCATTTTCCAATTGATAGGCATACATTCAATTTCCAATTCTTTGCCATCACAATAAGAGGGACTATATTTTGATACATAGAGGTCCTTATAAAATAAATGTCTTTGGGATATAGACCTAGAAGTGGTATTGCTGAGTCAAAGGGTATGCACAGTTTTATAGTCCTTTGAGTGTAATACCAAATTACTCTACAGAATGGTTGAATCAGCTCATGACTGCATCAAGAGTTCATTAGTGTCCCAATTTTTCCACATCCCCTCCAACGTTTGTCATTTTTCTTTTCTCTCAAATTAGCCGATCTGACAGGTATTACTCAAT
The DNA here is from genome assembly GCA_028658325.1 of Potorous gilbertii. Taxonomy (NCBI): domain Eukaryota; kingdom Metazoa; phylum Chordata; class Mammalia; order Diprotodontia; family Potoroidae; genus Potorous; species Potorous gilbertii. The sequence goes on from CM053771.1 coordinate 356,069,150, forward strand.
ACCTCGGAGCTGTTCTAATTTGCATTTCTCTAATCAGTAGTGATTTAGAGAATTTTTTCACATGACTAAAGATAGCTTTGATTTCTTCATCTGAAAACTGCCTGTTCATATACCACCTTCTGCCAGTTATCAATTGAGGAATGACTTGTATTCTTAAATATTTGACTCATTTCTCTTATATGTGAGAGATGAGGTCTTTATCAGAGAAAATTGCTATAAAAATATTTTTTTCTGCTTTCCTTCTAATCTTGACTACATTGGTTTCATTTGCACAAAAAGTTTAATTTAATATAATTTAAAGTATCCATTTTACATCCTGTAATATTCTCGGTCTCTTGATAGGTAATACATTCTTTCTTTATCCATAGATCTGACAGGAAAACATTCCATGCTCCTCTCATTTGTTTATGGTATCACCTTTCATGTCTAACTTATGTACACATTTTGATCTTATCTCGGTACAGAAGTTCCCAAAGTTACTTGGTCTTTCAAAAAAAAAAATTACAAAGTGCCCCCCTGGCAATCTACTTTCTTTAATCCTTTAATGGTTTGTTGAGTTTTTTTACTGTTGTTTTTAAATTTTCGTCATTTCAAAAAATACCTCCCCCTGGACGGTGTTGCCCACTTTGGGGACCTATGGATGGTATTAAATGTTATTCTTTACCTAGTTTCTGTCAAACTTCTTTCCAGTCTTCCCAGTAGTTTTTTTTTTCCAAATAGTGAGTTTTTGTCCCCAAAGTTTGGATCTTTGCATTTATCAAACATTAGATTCCTATGGCCATTTACTACTGTGTACTGTGTACCTAGTCTATTCCACTGATCCACCAGCCTATTTCTTAATCAGTGTGAGATTGTTTTGATAATTACTTCTTTGCAATACAGTTTCAGATCCAGCATGGCTAGGCTGTCCTCCATTTTTTTTCATTAAAATCCCTTAATATTCTTGGCATTTTGTTCTTCCAGATGAATTTTGCAATTATTTTTTCTAGCTCTTTACAATAGTTTTTGGTAGCTTGATTGACATGCAGCTGAATAAGTGAATGAATTTAGGTAGAACTGTCATTTTTTTATATTGACTCAACCTACTCAAGCAATTTTTTTCTTGTTGTTTATATCTGACTGTATTTGTGTAAAAAGTATTTTGTAATTGTGTTCATACAGTCCCTGAGTTTGTCTTGGCAGGCAGCCTCCCAAGTATTTTATATTGTCTATAATTATTTTAATTGGAATTTCTCTTTCTATATCTTGCTACTGGACTTTGTTGGTAATATATAGAAATACTGATGACTTATATGGGTTTATTTTATATCCTACTACTTTGGTAAAGTTGTTAATTGTTTCAACTAGTTTTTTTTATTATTAATTCACTATGATTTTCTAAGTTTGCCATCACATTATCTGCAAAGAAGTATACTTTGTTTCCCATTGTCTGTTTCTATTCCTTCAATTTCTTTTTTCCTCTCTTATTGCTATAGCTTGCATTTCTGTAACAGTAACAAATAACAGTGCTGATAGCGGGCATCCTTGCTTCACTCCTGATTTTCAGAGGAGCCTTCTAACTTAATCCCCATTATAAATAATGCTTACTGATGGTTTTAGATACTAATTTTCATTTTAATCTAAGCTCTATCTATCCCTGTGCTTTCTAGTGTTTTTAATAAGAATGAGCATTGTATTTATCAAAAGTTTTTTCTGCATCTATGGATGCAGAAAATTTATATGATTTTTGTTGGTTTTGTTATTGATATGGTCAATTGTGCTGATAATTTTCCCAGTATTGAACCACTCCTGCATTTCTGGTATAAATCCCGCTTGCTCATAATGATATGTTGTGATATAATTCTATAATCTGCTTTCTAGTGTTTTATTTAAAATTTTTACATCACTATTCCTTAGGGAAATTGGTCTATAGTTTTCTTTCTCTGTTTTTGCCCTTCCTGGTTTAGGTATCAGTATCATCTTTCTGTTGTAAAAAGAATTTGATAGGATTCCTTCTATGTTGATTTTTCTAAATAGTTTATATAGCATTGGAATTAATTGTTCTTTAAATGTTCGATATAATTCACTTGTGAATCCGTCTGGTCCTGGAGATACAAAAAGGTGCAAAACACAGTTCCTGTCCTCAAGAGGCACACAATCCAATGGGGGAGACAAAATTTTTTTAAAAAGCATGGACAATCTACATATAGGATAAATAGGAAATAATTAACGGAAGGCAGGCACCAGAATTAAGAAGGGTTAGGAAAGGTTTTCTGCATGAGATGAGATTTTAACTGGGACTTGAAAGAAACCAGAGAAGCCAGTATACAGTAGGTTTCTTTACTTCATCTGAATCAAATCAAATTTATTAAACTCCTGATGTATACCATTTATTGTGGCATTGAGGTTCTGAGAAGCAAAGAAAAAATGAAATAGGTAGGTCCTGCCCTTAAAAAACTTATATTTTAACAGATAAAACAACATTTATACATATAAAATGTACTCCAAATAATTGCTAAATAAATACAACATAATGTGCAAAGGCAATTTTTTTTTCTAGGAGGCACTAGAAACAGAGGGCAAGGCCTTCAGTGTAAAAGGCAGCTTTTGATCTGCATTTCAAATACCAATGATTCTAAAAGGCAAATCTCTTAGGTTTTGAACTAGTTACTACTTTTTATACAAGCCCATCAGGGCATGCTCAAATACATCAACTAATTAAAAAAATATTTGTCGGTGTAATTCCAATTTATTCAGTGATTTTCAAGGCCTCTTTATGCCCCTATAGTTTTTGGTTGGTACATGTTCTCACTTGGTTAAGGAAGTAGGGCATAGCATCTTATCACTTTTAAGTGACATTATTCAATCAATCTCATCCCATCTGTATCTTGAAATACATGTATAAGAGATAAATGCTACACGTGTCAGAAATCAGAATGCAGTTAATATATAATACAAAATGTTATGAGATCTTATCAGGAAAACTCTCTTCTACCTAGAGCAATCAGGGAGACAGATAGGTGGAATGAGAATCAAGTTTCCTAATACTTTTTACAAAAGGGTGTGTGTGTGTGTGTGTGTGTGTTTCATCAGAGGCATATGTTTGTTATGTAATGATGATACGTGGTTCCTGTGATGAAACCACTGCCTGACCCTGTTTTAAACTATTTTATTATATGCCATATCTTTTTAAAATGTGCAATAGGGAAAAGGAAAAGGCTTTTTTACAAAAGTATGTATCAAAAATCCAAACCAGAGTTATAAAATGTTCTTGCATGGTTAATAAAACTAGTTCTGGGCCAAAGATTCATATATCAAGAAGAAGGGAGAGGACATGTTGCTTTGAATGGCCGTAGCACTGTGGTTGCTAAGGTACTAAAAATAAATTTTCCATCATAGGAGATAGTCATGGAAATGATATAGTACATGACACCAAGTTCTTTGTGTCTTGACTATTCAGAATAAAAATTATCAGAAAGAAATTCTTCTCATTGAACTGAGAAAGAACAAAGACATCTAGGGAGATGGATCTAAGATGCGTTTGGATTGTTAAGAGGCAGTATCTGTGATAAGTATCTGATAGCCAAGCTATGTAAGGAATTAAAACAAATGTATAAAACCAAAAGCCATTTACCCAATGAATGAGTCATCAGAAGATATGAATAAAAAGTTCTCAAGAACTGCCTGCTATTAACAATATAGGAAAAATTGCTCCAAATCATAAATAATAAAAAGGCAAATCAAAAAAACTAATTGACAAAGATGAGAAAATATAGAAATAGTCTGTTCTGGAGGAGTTATGGGAAGAAATAAGCAAAAATATACTTTTGATAGAACTATGAATTGGTCTAACTATTCTGGAAAGTGTTTTTATACTTGTGCTAAAGAAAGTGTTTAAATGTCCCTTTGACCTAAAGATCCCATCAGAAGGGTTCCAGAAATCTCAAAACATTCATGACATCATTTTTTGTGACAGCAACAGAGAACTGAAAATATTGATGTGGGAATGGCTGAATCAACTGTGGTATATTAACATGATAGAATATTATTGCATTGTAAGAAATCATGAATATGAAGAATTCATGAAAAAAAGAATGACATATGAATTGCTAAAGAGGTAAATAAACAGAACAAGGAGAACAATATACACAATGATTACAACATGAACAGAAAGAATAAAAAATGAAAACTCTATCATTATAATGACCAAATTTGACCTTGGAAGTTGAGAAGATATACCTCCCTCCCACCCCTTTGCAGACTTGGGGACTATGGGTGTGGAATATTGTTTATATTGTCAGATACAACAAAAATCTTGGATAGCTATGTGGAATGCTTCTTTTTCTTCCTTTTAAAATCATTGTTTTAGGGAGAGATCTCTGGATAGGCGAGAGAAATATATTAGGAAGCAAATACGATGCCAAAACAAAAGAAGATATAAAGATAAGATAAAAATTTTTTAAAAGCATTGCTGAGGAACAAAAATGATGCCTCTTATCTGATAGAAAGCTTGCTTGTGTTAGTTCTTAATTATTCCTACCAGCTGAATCTAGAGCCTCACTCAAATCTAATTCAATTCCAAGTCATGTTATCACCTCTCTAGTGTCATGGTCCTTTTACAGAACCAAGGGCCAACCACAGCTTGTGAACAGTCTGAGCTGCCCCAATGGGGGCCCAACTGGCCAGTTTCAGTTGGGCAACTCAACCCTTCCTCTGCTCCCCTTCCCACCTCTACTCTAACCTGAAGGTGTTCTGCCCAAAAGAAGGTAAATGTTGATGACTGAAACCTACCTGGGTAACTTGAGGCTTACTGGCAAGATTTCTTTCTTAAAGACCATACCCAAATCCAGATTTACTGTGGATCTCATTGACTGGACAACAATGGGGCCCTGCCCAAGCACCACTAATCTAATTCCTGAGGTTAAGCTGTACTACTGGTGACAGTTACTAAAACTACTCACTTTAAAAGGAAGTTAGAAGCCCCTCAAGGCTTTGCTTATAAAAAAAAAATCTAGTTTATTTGATAACAACAAACATAAAAGTTCTCAAAACAGTCTACTACATCTCACTTCCATATGCAAATTACTGCTATTCTTGTGATAGATTACCTCCGTTATTCAATTTTGTGAGTATATGTGAAGAAGCAGGTTAAACTGAAACTAGCTCATCAACCTTTTCACTGCTCTCAGAATATATATTCTAGGAGGACAGAGAGCCTTAATGGGAAATAAAGATTGTCTCAGTTTATGAGTGTGAGAGAGACAGAGATGACTGCAGCAGGGAAACAATCAATCAATCATCCAATTTATTAAATAGTTAAGTTTATTTTAATATAACTTACAATTTAAATATTTTTTATTTTAATATATTTCTTAAATATGTTAAATTTCTTAAATGTTCCTATGAGGAGCCCCTGTATTAGGCACTGGATACACAAATACAAAGAATGAAATAATTGAAATTTAATGGTTTAATAGTACATGGTGGGCTGTGTACTAACTGCCTTGTAAGAGGGGCCTAAGTCAGTGGAGATCCTTGAAGCTATCCTCCTCTCCAGTTTGGGAAAAGAAGAAGCTAATTCCTGATCAGGACTAGAGAGCAGAGGTCTGTAAAATATAATATATAACTAGGATACAGGTTACAGAGCTATAGTGTCAAGAGGCCCAAAGTAGAATTAAGAAACTACAATCAACATAGTTCAAAGTAACTAGCAAATTCCAGCATCCGGATCACCTTCTTGGCTCTTTTCTCACTTGTACTTTAACTCATGGATTAAGTCCCCAAAGGGCAGGTGCCATTTTCAGGTTCCAAGGTATTCTGTGACTGTATAATCTTAAACCAGCAGCTCATGAATCCCCACTGGTGAGCTTCTCCTTAAAAGTCAGCCAGTAGACAAATAACTTGAAGTTTAATAACAGTCGCTATAAAAGAGTTGTGTCCCCCCAAAGGTCTCCCACAAATGCACACAGCTGCTATGAAAAAAAAGTGGGCATAGATTTAGAGAACAAATGGTAGTAAAGCACACATGTAGGAAACAGATGTGGTCAAGGCAACCCATGCTTCTGGAAGTGCAGGGACTCAATTTCCTTTCACTTCTTGTGGAGTCCTCATACAACACCCTCTAGGTGCAGTTGTTTCTCACTTTGGCTCCTAGGGTCTGCTTTTCTCTGAAGCTTGATTCTCAATTTCCGGGGATTGTTCTCCCTTGAATACAGAAAGATCTCTTCTCTGCTGCTAAGGGTCACATTGCTTTAAGTTGCTTCCTTGCTATTTCTGTTTCTGTGTTTCTGTCTATAGAGTGTGTGTCTCTTTTCCCTAATTTATGTGGCTTATGGGGGGGTGGGAGAGAGAAAACCAATTCCTTTTTCCCAAAAGGTGAAAAGCTTTTCCCTTTAGTGCTTCAGTTCTTTCTGACTCCTGCTTGAACTGCTGCAGAACTTGTGAACTCAGCCTTTTTAAGAGCTGCCAGTAGTGTGGCCAATATTTATCCCGCCAATGAACAATTTAATCAAAGCAAATTCCTTCACACTTTGTAAAAGAAAGGCAAGGCATAAGCAGTCACCTGCTAGAACTGAGACTTCATTTGGTTTAGAGAGAACCTTTTATCTCAGACAGATGGAAGATGTAGCTCTCTCTCTTCAGCCTGTGCCCTTCCTCCCTTCACCAAGGCTCAGTGGTTGAGGGTCTCAAATCTAGAACAGCAGTAGCAGGGAAGAGAGGGAGAGAGGGAGGAAGAGAGAGAGACAGAGGGACAGAGACAGACAGAGACAGAGACAGAGACAGAGACAGAGACAGAGACAGAGAGATGAAGGAGAGAGAGAGAGAGAATCTCATTCTCAGATGGGAAGAAAGAGTGGAATTGATTCCACTCAGCCCTGAGGAAGTAAGGACTCCCTGATGGAGGTAGGATTAAGACCCTGAGTTAAGGGAGGGGACTATGGAAGGCCCTGCTTTGCTATCCTATACTATTCTGGGAAACAAGAACTGTTTCCCGCCCTGACAACCATAGAAAAGAATGGAGATGTCCTATATTGGACATGGAGTCAGACAAGCGTCCCTTTGCTAGGGGAGCCACAGTGACCCATGAAGACTTCTGATAGAGCCTCCCATTTATTTCTACATTCCTCTTTTGATAACATTCTCCTGTCTGGTCACCTGGCATATAGATCCTTTACACATTCTACTTGTGCCTGCTCACTTTGAAAAGACATAATAAATTAAGCAAACTCTTTCAAATAGTTCCTTCCAGGAGAAACTTTTTCATATTTCAAAAATGGATAATATAGGATATTAATGTCTTTGTATTTTATTAACATATTAATACTACTGTACCTCTGCTATCTACTCCATTATTTTCTGCGTTTACATCAATTGGTTGGGAATAGGACAGAGCATCAATTAGTCGAAGACTCTACCTTCCCCCCACCCCCAACACATAAAAGATATTAAATACCAAGGTAGACAATAAGTGAATGAACTTGGCAAAGATTGCTTTGAATTTACCGCAGGGAACATGGATACTTTTACGCCTGACCCTTCATGTATGATCCTTACAGACCTATCTGTATTTGCTCATGTCCTCAGGAGACAGTGACTCAAGAACTGACTCACTAGGTAGACGGTTTGTCCAGCATCCCATATTCTGAGGTCTTCCCTAACTTTGATCTTTAAGGGGCTAGTAGAGAGGAGTAAATCATCTCTTGGAAGAATCCCAAGTGACACCACAAGTTGCCACCAGGAGGAGCCAGTATAAGCAGAGTGTGAAGACCTGGGTCATGGTATTATAGAGACATCTCAGGCATGAATTATGAATTTAGTTGCTGAACGAAGCTAACCTCTGATAAAAAGACAGCAATTTTCTTCCCCAACCCCTTTCCTACAAAGAACAGACAAACTAGGTTATTCATTCCCTTTTTAAAATTTCCTTTTTCTCCGTACTAAACTAGCTGGGAGATTTGGAAACATGTTATTTTTTCAAATGTTTACTTTCAGGATTAAGTCATTATCTTATAATATAACTTTGAGCCAACAAAAGACTCAAAATATATATTACTTAATATACAGAAATAGCTAAAAGAGAAGATGAAGAATTTCTCTGCTTGGTGAAGGGGAATACTGTCTGCTAAACAAGAGCTAGGAAGGAGGCTAGAATTGAGGTGGACAAAGTGGTATTATATGCCACAAATCTTACAGAAACATCTAGGAACTAAATATTTTAAAATATTCTTTTTACAATATGGATAATTTTATAAAAGAAATAATGAGCTCAGGAAGTCAGCATGCTGGGGAAAACCATTCACCATCTCTTCAGTAAGTGGTTCCTTGGTGTATTTCAAAGACACTGACCTCTAGAGGGAAAAGAAGCAAGCACTGTAGCCTACCTGGAGAAGACCAAAGGTGCATGTGATACCATAAGCAACCAGCAATGCTATGAGGGCCTTCACTCACTCATGAACACCCCCAGGTGGTTAGATCAGAATTCACCTTAGCTACAGAGATCATTTTGGTTCCTGTTACCATCTTTGATATCTGCAATCTTGAGAGGTAGAAAAAAAAAAAAAAGAAACAAGTAAATTGCTTATTACTCAGATAGCCTCAGTTTTACTTTTAAAAATTGGTTATAATTATTAACCTCTAAAAATGATCTTTTTGTGTATAAAGAGCAATGTCATATGTTAACATTCAATAAATCTACTAGAAATCAATATATTGTGAATTATGGAGTGCTAAAATTAAATGGGTACATAATATATCAGATTGTTCAATAAATAGTAAAAATATTGTTCAAATTTTTGAAATTCAGTTTTCAAATCATTGAAATATAGAAAATAGAAATTCACATTAAGAAATTATTGGAGAGGGGCTATGTCTACACTCCCCAACTAGAACAAGATACAGAAGGGTAAAGATATTTGTGAAGCTCCATTAGCGTGGAGTACATTTGATTTATGGACCTGCAAAACTCTGTGACCAGTGCTTGGTCTGCCATCAGGCCCATGAGCTGTCACTCAGGCACTACAAACAAGACTGGTATTCTCTGGATCAAGTGTAGTGTCAGAGATGCACCCACACCAGCTCAAACTAACTCAGTGTGAGCATTTACACTCCAGAAATCAACAAATGTTGCAAATCAAGGCATGTTTTATTGTTTTGTTGATTGTGTAGACTTAAGAAAGTTAATGAGAAAATACTAATAATGCAGATTAAATTTTAAAGTGTTATGAGCACTTTTTCCCAGAGAGCCAGTAGTTAAACATTTCCTAGCAAATTCCTGCTGTATGTCTTCAATAGGCTTCTGAGATCAACAGGCTTCTGAGATACCACAAAAGTTTCAAGGTACATCTTTTTCCTTCACAGTCATGTCTTGAGTCCTTAGTAACTATGTTTCTCAAATTGTATAGAGAACCAGTGATGAGGATCTCAGTTTCTTTTTTCCTTCCTTTCTTCCTACCTTCCTTCTTTCCTTTCTTTGGCATTGGGGTTAAGTGACTTGTCCAGGATCACATAGCTAGTAAATGTAAAGTGTCTGAGGTCAGATTTGAACTCAGGTCCTCCTGACTCCAAGGCTGGGGCTCTATCCACTATGCCACCTAGCTGCCCCACCTCAGTTTCTTTTAATCACAACATCAATTAGCTTTTATAAAAAGGTATTTACTTCAAAGACATAAACAGAACAAAACATGTAGACATTTTCCTAGGCATCTAGGTGGCACATCAGATAGAGGCCTGAACTTGGAGTCAGGAAGACCTGTGTTCAAACCCTGCCTCAGATGTTTCCTTAGCTTTATGACACTCTCCCAGCCTTAGTTTCCTGTAAAATGGGAAAAAAATAATAGTACCTACCTCACAAGGTTGCTATGAAGATCAAAGGAAAAATGCATATAAAGTGCTTTGCAAAACTTAAAAATTATGTAAATGTTATTAGCATTAATAGTCATATTAGAATATTGATATTTCCCAGCACATGTACTCCCCTGTACACACCCTGGAGTAGGGAGAAGGCAAAATCAAATGAACTCAATTTCTACATAGCATTAGCCCCACCACATTCTCATCTATTGGAGGAGACCTTGTCTTACTTAACTTCTCCCAGGAGGACAACTGGAAAGTCATACTAAAGACTACCCCTTGCTCCCACAGGAATGTCTGATGCCTTGACTAAGAAATGTGGCTTGAAATCCCAGATTCTAAGGCTTGCCCTCCCAACCTTTAGAGACTCCCCAGTGAGGAAAACCCAACCACTCCCTCAACTGGATAGCATGCACAAAGGAGTTACCAAGATCCCCCAGAAGTCAATGAGGACAAAGGGATAACTGAAGCTGCCAAGTCTTTGTGAATGTTTGCATTCAAGCCTTTTCTTTATTAAGTGGTCAACCAATGAGAGACAGTTATAGAAAGTCTACATTTGCTCCACCAAGGTACTTCCCTTATATATTACCTTCTGGAAATAGGCTTTCTAGGTTCTCCATATGGAGAAAGTCTTTGCTGGGTGCTTTCAACATGCACCAGACCCAATTACATAAGGAAATGATCCACTGATCTTTTGGGCTTGACCTCCAACTACTTTCCATGATTTCTTTTTCCTTGTATACCCCTTCTCCCCAGGGGTATTTTTATGGATGGTTGGGGAAACTGGAACGCTTAGCACAAAAAACATTATTCAGTTTTTCCCCAGGGCTTCTGACCCTGGACAGATATCTTAGACATTTCATTCCACTTAGATGCCATGGAGCCATCTGTAGAGAGAGAAGCTATCTGAAAAAATAGAAGAGAAGGGCTATGAACCCTGTTGACCTTTTTTCTTTTCTTGCTGAGTCATCGGGGAACTGGAGACTTAGACATTGCCCCTGACACAGAAAGCAAGAAAAACAAAATTTTATGCTATGCTGTAGTGTCGCATGAATGGAGGCAGGAGGATACATAATTAGTCTGGTCAATGAATGTAGACTGGAGTCACGAACCAACAGAACAGGGTTGTTGAAACTACTGTCGTTGTTCATCCTTTGTCCTCTGATGTCTTGACTTGGGCATGAATTGGATTTAAGTCATCAGCTTCACTCTCTCCTCTAAAGTCATGGAAGTCTAGTAGCAGGACATAAGATAACTGGTGATGGTCCAGAATACAGTGGGTGACCTTAACCTTTCTAAAATAGAGTCTTTCTTGGGCCACAGTTTATCTGAAGCAAGGCCCTGTCAATAACTAAGGGCTACCAAAATTTAGTTCATAATACCTGTCTTCCCCTAGCTTCACTGAAGCAATCAACAGGGAAACATCTCCTCATTTATCCCTCTGATCACTTTCTTCCCAATGCCATTTATGCCTAGGAGAAGAACAAGTAGGGGGAAGGAAGAGATTCAACCACCATTGGCTACATATCTTAACTCAAGCTGCTACTCTTGTATTTAATATTTGTTTTAATATTAAACAATAAATTTTAAATACAATAATTTTTGTATTATTTATAATCTCTGTCCAAATATATGACCATTTGCAATGTTTTAGTCCAAACTACTAAATGTGCAATTTGAGAGTGAAAGGTGAGAATTTGCCCCAAAGGGAGAGGGAATTTTCCTCAGTTAAGGCTGAGATAGGGACTGAGCTGATCAAAGAGAAAATTTCCGCAATTTTAGTAATGTATTAGCCTATTCAAACCTCAGACTACTTTATGAACCTGCAGAGAGAATCGATGAGGAAACAAGCCAGTAGCTGCGAGTGTGTGGAAACTGATATGTTTGTTTAAGTAAATTCATCCTGCATAAAGCACACAGTTAACCCCTCTCCCTCAACTAGTTTTATATGAGAGTCTAGCATCCGAGATTTAGGTGGTTTTTTTTTTCTTTTATTGCTTGCACTGTTTATTTGTATTTACTTTAAAGCAGGTTTACATCATGGAGACATTAATTTTTTTTCCCTTGATGCATTTGAGATTTAAGCTGAATTTTAGTTTGGTATTCTATTTACTTATTTTTTTTTCCTTTTGCTTTTCTTTTCTTTCAGATGCTCATTTTTGGAAATGTACTCTTGTCCATTCACCAAATTTTTTTTCCACTTCTGCATATTTCCAGCATCTTGTTTTCTTGTGTTTTTTCTTTGTTTTGTTTTTTCTCCATGAATATCCTCTCTCATGATAAATCCACTGAATTAAGAGTACTATTATAAATGCTCAGTGCCTATGATTCTGCTGACAATCTGTCAACAATACATGTTTTGAGCATGTGCATGAGATTGGTTTATTGAATATTATTTGTCTACTCACACTAAATATTTTTATGTGGGTAATGTTGTGATAGTACTCTTCATATGATGTCATTTTTGATAGCACTGGTTTATATACCTCCCTTTTTAAAATTGCTATATGTAAATTAATTACATGCAACTATTGCTTTATTGTATTACTACCTTGTGGTGCTATATCTTAATACTTAATTCAACAATATTGCTTTGCTGAATACAAACATCATATTATGATTACTTGAAATAATGAATATAGAGACACATAGAGGTATCTTAATACTAGGAGTAGATCTTGAATATAAAAATAAAGATATTATAAAGTCATTCAAAAGGGTTGTGAAAGATCTGTACAAGCATAAAGAAATTCATAGCTGAGTCAGATCATGTCTACCCCAAAGAAATTTGTGAGTTGTTAGACCCATACAATTATTCAAAGATACCTCACACCATGGACAGTAGGAGATAGTATCTGGAAATTTATTTCCAAACCTCTCATTGATGAAGTGGAGTTTATCAAAATCTGAGAGACCTTATTGGTAGAGTAGATTTAACAACCGGAAGGTTGAAAAGCATGCTTAAGTCATAAAAAGACATGCCTGAGGCATAAAAATATGTCTCACCTACAGGTGAGACTAGTTTTCCTATGCTATAGGGATATATAGCATATCAGGATATTATAGAGAAATATTAAGACTCTCTTTAGGGAAAGACCCATGTGTCTTGGGTATTAACCATGGGAAGTTTGGATCAGCTATGTGATAAAAGCATTATAACACCACTAGGCGTCAGAGTTGCAAAAGCAGGGGCAAGAGGAAAGGGTGATTCATAGGAAATATTAGTGGATCAGTTTCTGAACATGTGCAAGGCTAGAAAACCACAGAGCCTGGACTCATAAGACAAGTAGGCTTACAAAGACTAGAGAGGCAGTTTGGTGCTAATGGGACACTAAGGGGAAAAAATGAGTATATACATATATAATATATATCATATATCCATATGTGTATGCATGTGTGTGTATATACACATATGTGTATACATGTATATATATATATATATATATATATATATATATATATATATATATATATATGCATATTTGCCAAATTCATCCATTCCAGCATCGGCACAATGATAAAATGCTATTGGAGTTTTTAATTCACATGAATACTTAATAATAGAGACACAGAGAGAGGAGTAATAAAATTTAAAGTAGCAGATCATGAGGTCAGACTACAACAAGTGCAGACCCTAAGGTTATTTAAGTGGTAGAAGGTCTTCTAGAATACCTGGAAGACGTTTTTACACTGAGGAGAAGGACATATTAGCAACATCTATTAAAGTCCCTAAAGGGGAAACTAGGTGGCCCAGTGGCTAGAGCCTGGGGTCCAAAGGACCTGAGTTCAAATGTGTTCTTAGACACTTACTGTGTGACTCAAATCACTCCAGTTTCTTTGCCAAGAAAATCCCAAAGAGTCAAACATGGCTGAGAAACAATTGAACTGAGGGTTCACCCTCTTTTGCCCTTCCTTATTCTACCCCCTGTGTTAAGTCACTTGTGACTTCAATGTTTCTGATCCCTCAGGGGACTCTATACACAATAGGGAAATGTCTCAGGTCCCCCCTCAACTGGTAAATCTCCTTCTCTAGGATGATTCAGACAACTCCTTCCCAGAAAAGGTTTGGGGGATCATGAGGTGGAATGGTTGGGAGACACCTTGCTTTCTAACAACATGGGGAGAAATGAAACTGCCTCTGTATATATGGTGAATATGAATTTAGCTGGAAGAAAGGGGATCTCTTAGCAAAATTGATGGCAATCCAATATCCCTGGATGGGACCTAAACCCTACAGAAGCCATCCCTTCAACAGAGTCCTCTAAAAGGGAGAAGATTTGATATTACATCCCCTGAGGGGCAGCCTAGGGAGGAGATTTTATTAGAGAAGACTTGAGTTTAAATCTCAACTCAAATACTTTCTAGCTAAGTGACCCTCAGCAAGTGACTTAATCCATCTCAACTTGTTTCCTTATCTGTAAAATGGAAATAATAACAGTAATAGATCTAACAATAATAGTAAGAATAAATAGTACTGATAATACTAGTGCCTACCTCTAAAGGTGGCTGATAGAATAAAATTACCTAATATTCGTAAAGTATTTTGCAAATCTTAAAGTATTATATAAGTATCATCATCATCATCATTATATGAGTCATGTCTCAGAATGTACTGAAGCCCTAAGACAGGTCATTTTTAATAGAGAATCTGTCTTTCATTTAGGGGTTTATGATCTCTTAGCTGTCTTACTATAGACAATCCTTACCTGTGATGAGGACTGGTGATCGCTATCAGTGCCACCGGATGAACTGTGGCCCTGATATTCCTGGTGATCTCATAAGTCCTATCACCCACAAATAGAAGATCCAGAACTAGTTCCTTCCAAGGGCAGGGAAAGGGTGTCAAAGATTCTCTTCCATATTTGGTCACCCTGGTAATGATATACTTAACTCTTGTCATTTTTGGATATCATTCTATTTCTGTTTGAACTAAGCTCCTCCTATGGTATGGCCTTTATCCAATTTTTCCCATTGCTGTGATTAGGTTGTTCAAGCCATTTAAGTTGTGGACAATACTCTAGAAGACCTCTTAGGAATGTAGTAAGGACAGCATCTATTAGGGTCCCTGCTCTATAGACTGAACTATTTTCCCTCAAAATTAAAAAAAAAAAACAATTAAAACTTGGAACATCTTTGAGCAACTACTGGTTGCCTAAGGCATATTAAAAAAGATCTATCTGCCTATGAGAAGTTGAGACTCCTCAAACCTTGATGGATATCTTGCTCCACATGATCCAAAACACTTTTCTGACCTAACCCATCCCTCTAACCAGACATATTTCTGTATGGAGAGGATTGGGGCTATCTCTACCAATGTTGCATCCTTGCTGAGGATTGTTTCTATGGGATTGCTAAACAAACTTGCTTTTTATTTGACCATTAGATGATATGAGTGTCTCTCTTCTTTTTATTTTTTTTTTGCTCGTGTCCTAAGCCTGAACAACAGACCAGCCTGACCCAGAATATAACGGTGAATAAAAACCCTCTGAGTTTGCCAAGTACAGCCTCACCCATCAAGGTCTGGCTGGGGGGCCATATGCAACAGTATCTGGTCATCAACACTAAAAGAGTGTGGGAAAACATAACCTAAATGCTAATTATTCCCTGCATGTTGTTCTAGGTATGGAGTGGGGCTATTCTTCTCTACAATTATATTTAAAAGTTAGATACAAAACTATCATAGAAAATATACATAATTTACAATTTAGAAATAGAAAATAATGAGGGCAATTATTGCTCATTTTCACTCATTAATTTCCCCCCACCCGAGTTAAATAGTGTATAAGACAAAGAGCAGAACCTGACACCCCTTGGATCTTTGCATCAAGTCAAAATGTTTTCTTTTTAAAAGCAATTAGAAAGCAACTTAAAATGAAGCCTCCTCAAGTGATTTTTCAGCTAATAAACATTTTAAAAAAATAACTCTTTTGGCACTTTCCTTCTGGACATTTTCTATCAGAAATCTGTTTTATTTTTTAATTCTGACTTCTTCGTCTTTAAAAGATGTAGAAAGTTTTGCTGGCTTCATAATTTTGTTTGACATAACATTTCAAATGGTCTGTAGTCCTGGCAAACTCTCCTCTGATCTAGGCCAAGCATCAGAAAAAACTACTTATGCCACTGAAGCTTAAGAATGCACTAAGACTTTTGGGACACAGTGTACATTTCATCAAAAACTAATCATTTTGTTTTGTTTTAGGCAGACAATTGAGTTAAAGTTAGTGTGGTAGACTGGTAAAAAAAAATTGCTGCAGCTTGATGCCAGTTCACAGACATGTGAGTGGAGAAGCAATCTACTGGATTCCTTAAGAGTGCTGTCATAGTTCAGAAGACAAGGCAACTGATCTGTTAAGCCACAAGAGAGCAGTTTCTGGCAATAGACCTGACAAGAACACTAGCTATTTGCTCCTATGAAAATCAAGATTCCTATGAATTCAGCTTCCTATGAAAACTCAGCCTCCTGACCTGGTAGTTCTGTTACCCTTCCTTCTACAGGGCTGACAATATCACCCAAATCAAGAGTCAAGGGGTATCATTCTATGTGGCAGAGAAGGGCAGCTATGGTTGTGGAATTCTGGCCGCCTGTGTATCTCTGGTTCTCCCAGTAGGATAATGATGGTATTGTCATTTCCACCACACAAGCCTTGTACCTTTCTTCTTGTTGTAGGGTTCCTCCTTCTGTCTCTAGGTTAGCTTGCCCACTCTAACCCATTCTCACACTCTCAGATCATGTTATAGAGATACATCACCACTGTTTGGTTACACTTAAACTCTCTCAGTGTGCTATGAATAATCATCTGCTTTTACTCACTGCTTCCACTGGCATCCACATCGATGCATTTCTGCGTACACAAATTGGTCATTCTCAACAAAGATCCTTTGAAATATTAAAGTAACCATTTACTTAGCAATAAAGCAGAAGAAATAATACATTTGTGAATATTCATACATTTATAGATCACACACTGGCAAGAAAGCACATGCCTTCCAACTCTGGACTTCAGGCTTTTATGTCATTGGTCTATTCGTGACCATCTGTACCACACAAAACTGCATCTCTGGGAACTGCTTATCTGTTGATCCTTACTGACAAATCCTCTTCTATTCTATCTTCAAAAATAGCACTCAATAGCTCTTTGAACTTAAAATCACCTTCAAATGGGAGTATTTAGAAGATATTACTTATTAATTTGAATAGGAGTTCCCTTTAATTCAGACAACTGAGAAGCTTGTCAGGCTGGCTATCTCTGGGCTATACAGACCAACTCTTCCTTTAATGGAATGCTTCATTATCCAACCACAGCATAGTCCAAAACAGCATAGACTGCCTCTCCGGTCAAGGCACCACACTATCCTACCCACCTTTTCTTAAGAGGACAAAACAGACACAGTACCTGTATCTCCCTTTCTGCTGTTGTCTCTCAAATCAGAGGGAGCAAAGAGCAGCATACACTTCTAAGGGGCTTCATTCATTGGTCTTAAACGCTAGGGGATGCCAAGGAACAAAGTCTAGAAGTAAAGCCCTTGTTCAATGAGGTTGAATCTTTTTCTAAGAAATCAATAATTATGGGGGCAGGGGGTTGTTGTTGAGTCGCTCTATAATTATGTCTGACTCTTTATGACCACATTTGGGGTTTTCTTGGAAAAGATACCACATTTTGCTATTTCCTTCTCCAGCTCTTTTTATAGATACAGAAACTGAGGCAGAGTTAAGTGACTTTCCCAAGATCATGTAATTGGTAAGTGTCTGAGGCCAAATTTGAACCCAAGTTGATGAGTCTTCCTGATCCCAGGCCTAGCACTCTATTCACTGCACCACCTAGCTGATCTCCTCAATGTCATAGGTCTAACAGATGTTTTTCTAACCTCCTGTTGTTTCTTTCCTCTTCTATCAGGTTCTTCAGTCTTGACCCTCATTCTCCATCATAATTTCTTCCACCTACATCAATGACTTAGGTCAGAGCCTCCTTTTTCTCAGTGACTCACTTTTCACTTAACAGGTAACAACTCAAAAATTTCTCTTATGAAAACAGTAGTTCTTTTCTAATCTTACTTCAGTCTCCAAATATGTATTTATAGGATTTCTCTTTTATTTATTTGGTTTTATGTTCTTAAGTCATAAATCAGTTATGTGGAAATAAACTAAGAAATAATGATGCCTTGAATCTCTTAACATTCTCAACATGGTCAATTTCAATATCTTGTATCCTTGAAACTAATTTTTGTATGCATGTTTTACCTGTCTTTGAAAAAAGATAGACATTTTTTCCTCTGCCCCTTTAAGCCATGTAACTATTCATATGTGAATAAGCCATCATCCTACATTTTTTACAAGATGATTTGAGATTTTATATTTATACCACAATTCATTTTCTCTTCCAATGAACAGAAAGCTGACTTCCTTCATATATGTATATTAGCAGTTTTTAATTAAAACCAAAATTCCTTTCCTATTTTGTTCAGGCATCAAAATATCCATCTATAACTGCAGCTATATCTTATATCCTTTAACAGTTTATTCAAATCTTTTTCTTTATGTAAAAGGACTATTTATGCCCTTTCCAGCACTAAACTGCTCCATATAAAAAGGGCCTTAAAGTGACATAATGCATAGTTAGAGTTTTGAGGGACCTAAAAGGCCACCTAGGCCAAACTTCATTTTCTAGACAAGGAAACTGAGGCCTTGAGAGGTCAAATAACTCTCTTCAGGTCATACAAGTAGTAAATGGCAAGGCCAGAATTTGAACTCAAACCCAGTACACTTTCCACCGCATTATTTTGTCTCTGTGTTCCTCTGTGTTTTTATGTGTATTTTAAAGGGGTCTCATGGAGTGGATTGTACTTTAAGCTATTGGAAGCCTTAAGCTAAGTCTCAAGAAATACCCTAAGACTTAGGCAGTCAGGATCCTCTTGTCACAAAGTAGGTGATAAATTCTAAGTCCTTCCCTTTTCTTTCTCAAATATTCCTAGGCCCGAGGTCATGGCAGTCAGAGGTCAGTGGAGCCTTACAAAATCTAAGAGATTACTATTAATCGTTACTGTGTCTTCCCAAATACATATTACAATATTATTTCCCTTGGGGCACTTAATGTTTTTTGATTAACTGACCCACCGACTATTTCCTTCTCTCAACATCCTGGGGCCTGTCTATCGGGGCAGAATTTCTTGCTGATGTTGAGTCTGAGGAACTCTTGATTCCTTTAATGCTCAACTTTTGTACTTATGCGCCCAGGAAGTCATAGCAATAGTCTGAATCTTAGTCCTCTTTGATAATTAAAAGATGGGCCATTTACATAATCCTTTAAGAAAATACCTAGCTTAGCCTACATTACAGGAACCCTAGTGGGTGTTTCACCACATTTCCCTTCCCATCTCCCCTTGGTCCCAAGATCCTAGAGGTCTTCTAGAGAAATGGTGGCAAATTCAAATAGGCCATTGAACCATATGAAATGATCCCTCAGACTGCATACTGAATTATTTCTGAAAATATAAGGTTATCTATGTTTTATTGAATTTTTATTTGTTTTGTTAAATATTTTCTAATTATATTTTCATCTGTTTCAGCTATACTTGGTTGTGTTATAGGCTACATAATTGACACTTCTGTTCCAGAGGTTCTTCCATAACTTAAATGGCTTTAGTACAGCCGTAACATGAAATGCCCATTACAGTCATCACTGGAAGAGAAGTAGCACAGGTAATTGAAAAACTAAAAGGGGAAAAAATCAGGCATTGAAGAAAATCCTGAAGGAATTGATAAGATTTCAGGGTGCTGGGGACCCCAAAATACTGACACTCCAGGTCCTGCTCAAATGAATTCAATTCAAGCCTTCTTAAACCCAAAGAAAACAAAGTTTATTAAAGATTTGCCATCTTGGGTTGACTCTTAAGGAGCCTAAGCATTTGTAATGCTTGTATTCACAAATGGGCCAGATACAATCTCAGCTAGACAGAGTCCGAGCTGGATTGAATCTGAGTGCCTTCATGGAGGTGAGATGAAACTTAATTACAAAAAAAAACTATAGGAGGATCTGGGGGTGGTCTGGTAGTCTAGGGTGATGAGAGGAGGGGTTTGGGAGGGTCTCAAGGAGAAGTCCAAGGAAGGGAGGACTGGTCAAAGGTTGGAAGCAGCTGGAAGCAATCAGTAGATATCAGACAATGGAGGGTTTGGGTGGGAAGCAGGTGGGGCAATCCAGAGGTCTTGATAAGGGCAGTATGGGAACGAATACAGATCTTGATGGGAGTGGTCAGCAGCCTGGGGAATGGGGTTTTGATGGGATCAAGGTTTGGGGATGCAACAGAGACCTGAGCACAGTGATAATGAAAAGCCCATGGGCTTCCTGAGACTGCTGGAACAAATGGGAGGATTAGATTTGAGGAAGAAAGATCAGATTAAGTGAGAAGATTCAAGGGGAGCTCAAGGAGGCTCCCAGAGTCTGAAGCCCATCAGAATGACCAAATACAGAGGAAAATGAAGAGGAGAAATGCTTCCTTTTTCCTTTTGTAGAAGAAGTAAAGGATTCTTCTATCTTAGTCCCATTCCTCATTATGAGATTATTAAAACTATGTCATTTACAGTGGCTCTCCCTATATCAATGAAATCAAGGGTATAGTAATTACCTGTATCCCCAATCATTCCTTACAATTCTTAAGGAATGACTTGATGAATAAGGAGGAGAGGGATACATATGGAAATGATGGGGTTTTTTTCTCCTACATTTCACTTGTTTGTTTTTAGTTTTCAGCATTCACTACTATAAAATTTTGAGTTCTAAAATTTTCTCCTTCTCTTTGTTCCCCCTTTCTGAAGACAGCATGCAATCTGATACAGGCTATACATATACAATCATATTAAACATTTCAACATTAGTCATGTTGTAAAAAAGATTTGAAACCAAAGAGGAAAACCACAAGAAAGAAAAAGAGAGATAAAGACCTAATATGCTTCAATCTGCATTCAGAGTCCATGGTTCTTTCTCTGGATGTGAATAGCATTTTACAAATGATGGTGATTTAGAAGGAAAATTTATCCATAAAAATGAGATATTTTTTGGTCTCCTTTACAATAACTCTAACCAGTTATGTTCTAGGAGGCAACCAACTCCCAAGTGCTTCTAAAACCAGATTAAAATACAATTGGGAAATGTTTTTAAAAACATAAATACAATGTAACACAATACTAATTTGTGATTTTTTAAATCAAAATATAGCCAGTAGGGATTCCCTTCTATTTGTGGTGCTTCCTTGTAGAACTTCAGTGACTGGGAACCCACTACTTTCCAAGCCAGCCTGTCCCACTTCGGAATGGCTTGCATTTGGAGAAGATTTTTTGACTTATTTTGTTTTGTTTTGTTTTTGCATCAAGCTGATGATTTTCTCTTTGCAACCTTCATTCATCGCTCCTAGTTATGATTCCAAAAGCAAAACTAACAAGTCTTATCAAGCTTCTGTGAGAGAGCTTTCTAAATACTTGAAGATTGCAATCACGTCCACATTAAGTCCTCTTTTCTCTAGGATAAACATTCCCATTATTTTTAATCAGTCTTCAAAAGAGGTGTATTCACAAGTCCGGAACCTAACCTTGCTAGCCTTCTCTTGTTTCATTACTTTTGAAGTTTTTAATTCTGAAATCAAAAAATATCAAATAAGATCAATATTTCCATGTATAAAGAACAGAAAATAGAAGGATTCTGCATGCAGCTAAAGACCATGTACAGTTTGTTTCTCCCTCCAAATATCCAAAACATCCAGCATCTTCTTTTCGAAGCTCTCTGTAGATTTTTAATGACCTTTCTCCTATTATTTTCTATGCATTTAAAATGCCTCAATCATTATGTAAATATATATGTATAATATATATTTCGGTTTTAGCAACCCTATTATTAATTTCCTTCATGTTCCTTTCTCCACCCAATGCTCCCTGAAAAAAAGTGGAAGAAACAAAAACAAAAACCTGGTATCAATTATGTATAGTCCAGAAAAGTACTGCTCGTGAATGAATATATATGTCTCATTCTGCATGTTGTATGACCTCACTGTCAGGAGGTGAGGAGCATGCCTCATCAGCAGTTGCATTGATCTTAAATTTTTCTTAGTTGGCTTTCTTCACAGTGTTGAAATTATCATATAAATTATTTTCTGTGTTCTGCTCACTTAAACTCTATCAGTTCATACAAATTTTCCCGAGTTTCCCTTTTCTCATTTCTTGCAATGCAATAATATTGCATACACTCCTGTTTATTCAGTCATTTCTGAATGGACAATAACTCCTTAATTTCTAATTCTTTGTCAGAAGAAAAAAAAAGATCTTGTAATTATTTTTTGTATACATGGATCCTCCTCTCTTTGAGGTAAGGGATGGATAGATTTGAGAATCATTAGCATAAAGATGATAATTGAATCTATAGAAGCTGATAAGATCACCAATTAAAATAATTTTACCAGGAAATAGTCCAGTGGGACATTCTTGGTTAGTAGTTTTGACCCAGATGACAACCCAGGAAAGGACACTGAAACAAGAGAGAGTAGTGTCCTGAAAACCTAGAGAGAAGAAAATGCCAAGTAGAAGAGGGGAATCCACAGTTTCAAAGGATGCAGAGAAGTCAAAAAGGATGAAGATTGGGAAAAGGCTATTGGATTTGGCATTTTAGAAATCACTGGGAACTTCAGGGAAAGTATTGTTGGTTGAAGGATGAGGTTGGGAACTAGACTGGCCTGTTAAAGAGATAATGAGAAGAGAAGTGGAGGCACCTGTTAGACATAGAATGTTATAGGCAGTGGGGAAGCCTATGAGAAATTGAGGATACGTGAGAAAATGGGAATGATAGAGATGACAATTTGCCAGAGAAAACAGGTTGGAATGTATAGGGGTTGTCTATGGCAAGGAAAAGGGCTACCTCCTTATGTGAGACAAGGGTGAAGGAGAAGATAGTGGCATAAGGCATCTGGGTGATAGGACATGAGGAGTAGGAAAGAAGAGAGAGCTCTGAGTGAAGGGCTTCAATTATTTTTCATTAAAATATGAGGCAAGGTCTTAACTGAGGATGTGAGTTTGAGGAGGGATAGTACAGGTTGGAAAAGCCACTGTGGAGAGTGGGCTAGTGAGTTAGTTACAAAAGAAGGTATAAAAGGATCGCCTAGCAGCGGCTGAGATTATGTTACATAAGTTTGTATTGGATCCAGTCATCATGGTTGCATGGTTTTCTCTACCTTTGGTCAGGAGTATCACAGAGGAACAAAGTAGTGGGAATGATCCAACGCTGAGACCTGGTGGGGCACAAATGGTGGTATGATAAGGGGACGAGAGACTCAAGAAGGGGGACATGAGTTGAACTAGTTCTCCAAAAAGGCAAGAGGAGCAGGGTGTAGCTGGTTCTGAGGCAGCTAGGTGGTATAATGGATAGAATGCTGGGCTCTGATTCAAAAAGAGCTAAATTCTAATCCAGCATCAGAAAGTTATTAGCTGAGTGACCCTGGACAAGTCATCTAACCTGTTTGTATAATTTTCTCAACTGTGAAGTTAATATAACAGCTCCTATCTTTCAGGATGTTGAGACTCAAATGAGATGTTATTTGTTAAGCACTTAGCACAGGGATGATAGCTTGGGAGGAAACTGAGAGGTCAAAAGACTGGAGAGCTTAATGTAAACAAAGAGCAGGGTTTGGTAGTGGAATGCGATAGGAAAAGAAAATGGCAATAGATTATGATCAAGTTAGGGAATTTAGAGTTCATGAACATGGAAGTAGTATATTTGTGAGTGATGGAAAGACAAAAGATATGACCATCTTTGTGTGTGGCTGAGGTGGGCTGGAGGACTAGGTCACAAGACGAGTAAGCTGAAGAATTAGGAGTGTCAATATATAAATTGAAATATGAGGGCAGGAGTTAGAGAGGAAGGAAAGATTACAAACCAGGAATTGAACTCATTAAGGAAGGAAGGGGAGTGTCTTGGAGGGATACAATCACTAGCATTTTGATTGGGAGGTAGACATAGATTCATGAGCCTTGAAAGAGCAGAAGTTATTGAATGATGGAAATAGGGAGAGACCTAGAAGTGTTGAGGGGGAGCAAGGAGAATTCCAACTCCCCAATCTCAACCTCAACCAATGAGTTGGAGAGGATGAATGAAAATGTAGCTAACACTGGAAAAGGCTTCCAGTGAGCCTATGTCTTCAGGAGGGAGCCACTGAGAGTCATTCTTAGAGAGAATCAGAAGAGTGAAGAAGTCAAAAAGGAAAAAATGTAAGATGAAAGCAAAATTGTTGTTTATGAAGCAGATATGCCAGAAGGTATCATGAAAGCAGTGAGTCACCTTAATTGGGTGGGTGAGGAACTGTAGGTTGAGGGGAATGAAAGATTGGGCAGTAGGAAATGAAGAACAAGGTTGAATGATAGTATCTAGGATTCAGATTCACTGGGATGGGGAGAGTATAACCAGAGATGAGTTTGTTCATCATTAAGGGAAGAATTTAGAAAAATTTCACTATCAATAGGCTTACTACTTCAGAGTGGAGTCCTTCTAGAGTTTTGGGCATTTCAAGTGAAGGAGGAAGAACATAGAGCATAAGGAGTGATGATTATTTCCTTCCCCTAGACTGGAACGTGGATGGAATGGTACCCTTTACCTTTCACCTCAGGTGGGAAACTTGTTTGATAGAATGGCACTTCTTTTCCCATAGGTGATTGGAGAAGAGATAGGAGACATGAGTGGCTGAAATTGAATGACTAGAATGACACCCTCTCTCCTCACCATAACATCAGGAGACTGGAATGATTCTTTTTCTTCCAAGGGAAGCTGTAGATCAGGTATGAGACACATGGAATATGATGGTAAAGACACTCTCCTTTCCTTTTCCTGTTCTCGCTGGAGGCTGGAGACTAGGCAGGAGATGGTGGCATGATGGTAAATTGCCCTCCTCTCTTCATATACTCATATATTCATTTGGAATTTATTGTTTGGTGTGAAATGTTGGTTTAAACCTAATTTCTAATTTCTGCCAGACTTCTTTCCTTCCAACTAGTCTTTGTCAAATAATGAATGTTTTCACCAGTGGATAGGGTCTTGGGGTTTATCAAACACTATTCTACCAGGCCCACTCTCTCTCTCCCTCTCTCTCTCTCTCTCTCTCTCTCTCTCTCTCTCTCTCTGTATATAGTATATATATATATATATATATATATATATATATATATATATAAAATGTATATTTATATGTGTATATGTTATATGTGGGTATATGTACATATACTTATATGTGTCTGAACATACACATATATGTATGAATGTATCTGTGTACATGTATATAATATGTAATTTGCTCTACTAACCAATTTTTCTACTTTTTAGCCAGTACCAAATATTTTTGATAATTTCTTCTTTGTAGTATAGTTTGAGTTCTGGCACTATGTATCCCCTGTGGCTTCTATATTTTCTATTCTTCCTTCTCTCTCCCCATCCCTCCATTCCTCCTTCCTTCCCTCCTTCTTTTCCTTCCTTCATTTTTTATTGACTCACTGTTTGCTTCTCCATCTGTCTACATATCTCCAACTTCTATCAATGGATTCCTGTTCTATAGTCTTCAAACATGCCTATCTCCCCCACCCTTTAAAAACCTTTACTAAACTTTCTCTCCACATACATAGGGTATCACACCCTTATCTGTGGATACTCTGCCAAAGGGAATGTGTATTTTACTCTCTGACACTTTTTTTCCTTTCTTAAAGACCAGCCTTAACTAAAATCACTCTGATTCTCTTTGATTGGCCAACAATAGGTCCCTGGCCAAGCCCTACTTGGTCATTTGGGCCCTGATTGTCTTACAAGGATTGTAAAGAACAATGTTTTTTGTTTGTTTTGACCAGAAACCCTGAGAGTGTTCCCTTCCTAGATGAAATTTTTTTAAGAGGTCTTTCTCAGCCTCGTTTGTTATTAAGACTTAATCATTGAAAGGATGTTGTCTCAGTCAAACTGAGACCCTGTTAAAAACTTTGGCTTGAAAAGGCCAAAGTTTCCACTGCATCCTTGAGTGAAATGAGGACATTGTGAAGACTTTTCATAATAAAATATGGGGAATATTGTATTTTCTAAATAAAATTTCTTTTCCATAAGACCTCTCTCTCTGGATCCCTGATTTCCAGGAATCCAGGGCTTGTGGGCAGGACCTCTCCCCTTCTTTCTTTCTGTGAGAATGCTACCTGGACACTAGTATTTTTACCAAATAAGGACATAATAGACTGTAGCCAAAATTTGGAAGTTAAATCTCTCTTTGTTTGATACTATAGCCACATCAGCTAAGCCACCCCTCCCCCTTTTACTTTAGTTATAAAATAGCCACATCAGCAGTTAGTTAGGTATTAAATAAGGAAGTGTGTTGGGATAGGTGAATATTTCCCGAATCATGTCTAGTTTTTCCGTGCTCAGATTGTAAGCCTGCCTCCCAGCCAATGGAGAGGTGGGAGAGTGGGGAAGTGGGATTCTCTGTGTTAGGATATATAATACTGTTTTATCCTCTGTAAGTTGCCTCCTTCCTTCAGTCCTGACCTTGGGGAAGAATGCTCCTTTCTCACAAGAATTGAATAAATCACTTTCATTTCTTCCCTTGAGAAACCTCTTAATTTATTTGAAATTTTGGGTAAGGTTCTTTTAACCCACACCTCCTGTACCACCTCCAGTTTCCTGGTCAATATTTGGACACTGAATCCAGATGACTCTGGAGGAGAAAGTGAAGCTGATGCTTTTTCACAGCCCTCTGTCACTTAAATCCAATTCAGTTGCATGTCTTGGCATCACCTCCCTCGTGTCATGGTCCTCTTCAAGAATAAAGGACAAGTAGCAAACAGCAAAGCAGTCAATTGAACTCCACTCCACTGGAGGCTGCCTCTGTTGTAAGATATACTTGTTTCTTCAAGAGACACAAGGAAAAAGACAAAGAGGAAACTCAAAAGGTGCTTTTCCCCCAACATAGCATAGTGCCTAGTAAGCCCTTAGTAAATGTTTGTCTGGACTAACCTTGTGGCTCACTTATGGTGCTGCAGAAACAGGAGAGGGGAGGAGAGGGGAGGGGAGGATATGGAACAGGAGGAGGGGAGAAGAAAAGAAGAGAGATGAGAGGAAATTTGAGATTATGTTTTAAGTTGTGACAATTTTTGTGAAATGTCATGGAAGCTCCCAAGCACAGATTCTTTTTCATCAATACTCTTTCTTCATGGGTTCAGCTACTATTACAACTTCATGAGATCTAAAGCACAGTAAAACTGATTAGACGTAGGCATCAGCTTTGAGCTTGTGGAATAGGAGTGTGATAGTTATTCTTCCTTCACATACCCTGAGCAATTTGTGTTGCAAGTGTCGTGTTGTTAACTGGATTGTTCGTATTATGCTCTGTCCCCACACAGGTGAGTAATTATATAAGGGTGTTGAGTCTTACTGTTGATACCTTAAGTACAGCCCATTACAGTTCATTTCAGCTCCCCTTAATGGTATCAATATTCTATCCAATTTTCCGAAGACAAATCATCTACAAGGGAACAAAACTGCAGTCTGAAACTGCATGTCATTCTTCACCAAAGTCACACTGTGTTTACTAACACCAGGCTGTTGTATTTGGAACAACTATTATGTTTACATGTTATTTTTTTTAGGTCTACCTAGTTTTTTATTTTCCTTTCTACTTATCCTTTACTATATTAAGACCAACAAATGTCAGAAGTTAATTTACATAAAATTTATACCAAACTCAAATATTTGAATTTGAAATAAGTAATAATATTTCAGATTTGCCCAGATACGATTCCTGGCTCACTTAAGTGAGGTTTAATCAATGTCACAAGTGTCCTAACTATACTAGAATGAACTTTCTTTCACCTTTCTTTCCATAAGAAAAAATGTATTGGAAAAGGACACAGGGGATCCATAACATAAGCACAAGAGAACAAAAGTTAATAGACTACATGGAAGCTTTATGTCTATATATCGTGAACTCATTCTTGAAGAAGAAATTCAGGGAGTGCTTTACATGATGAAAACTATAGGAGATCATAAAAAATGAAAATGATTTCCTGGCAATAATTGGTTACTAAAGTGGCAGTTGTTTCTGAATCAGCTATCAGTATGTAAAGAGACCAAGGACTCAAGTATTAGTGCCACCTAAATTGTGCCATAATGTGTTTCATAGTGTCTGGTTCGTAGTTCCTATACCCCCTTTCATAATGTATTTAAAGATGTTATTATTTAAAATTTTTAACATTGTATATCCATTTTTTTAATGAATTGGTACTGTTTCCCAGAGAACAAGTACACAAATTTTTACATATGAGATTCAGTTTGTCAATAAGTATTTGTTAAATGCTGACTGTGTGCCAAGCATTGAGGATACAAAGAAAGGCAAAAACCATTCCTGTCCTCAGAAAACTCATATTCTACTAGGAGAGACAATATATATATATATATATATATGTAAGTAACTAGGTCCATACAAGATCTATACAGTTGAAGTGGGAGATAATCTCAGAGGGGAAGGTGCTAGCAGCTGGAAAGACCAGGAAAGGTCTCTTTCAGAAGTTTTGATTTAGTCTGAGTCTTGAAAGTAGTCAAGGACTTGAAAGAGAAGGTGAAGGTCTAGAACATTCCTCAAAGGATGAGGAACACCGGGGCAGAGGAATACTAGTGAACTTTGAAAGGTTCAGAGGATTTTAGATTTCCCATCTTGCCATTGGTGTAGCATCCCTGGAGTACCTAATGGCTGAGTCTGCATTGAGAGCTAAGAACAGTCAAGGAACATGGATTCATGACTCCACAAAGGACCACAGCACAGAAAGTATACTTTGAGTAAGTGGAACTCTTCTGTATCTCATTAACAGGTGAAAAGGACCTCCAGCATCTATGAACTATGAGTTATCCTTTGGCTACATATGGGGTCTGAGCTAGTCTAACCCCCTTGGATTTTGTATGGACCTGTGGGAGAGCATGTTGCAGACTTCGGGTAGGATATTTTATACCAGCTGTTGTTACTGTACTAATTTAATAAATACCCCTTTCTTAAAAGCTGCTACAGCAGGCTGTATCAATTTATTCTCAGCTGAAAATCTTAGGGAAATTCACCATTAGTCTCCAGAAAATGGAAATAGAGAATCATCTCCCAACTCCTTGGGAGTATTTCTCGCAGCCTGAGAGGAAGATATAGTCAAGCTCTGAGGACCTGACACTCAGTGGAAGTGGAGTTAGCCTAAGAATCCTCAGCACTTAAATGGGATTGTAATGTTAATTATGTTAATGATAGTTAAAAATCTTCCCCCACCCATTAATGTGCCTCTCTACTAAGAGAAGCTAAATTAGGGGAGGCCCACACCTTTTAATTTCTAATGAGACACTGGTTCTCAAGGGTTATGATGCCCTCTGGTTCTAAAAAGTGTATAAAATACTCTAAGGTGAGATTTTACTTTGGGGTCTATTCATTGGAAATGTTTGTTTAGCCAGACAAGACTCTGGGCAGCCTCTAAGGAGTGACCTTCCCTCCCCTGGGCTTTGAAAACCCAGAAGTTGGTGCTTCTCTCTGTGGTAACTATGTATGTATGCAATAGTTAGACAGTTGGATTTATCTCTTGGTCTGTGATGTATGTATTGCTTATGGTCAGACAGTTGGAAGCCCTGTCTGTTAGTCTTTATTTCTTTGTATTTTCTCTGAAGTTCAGGGTGCTGACTTTTTCCCTTGAACTAAGTGAATGATACATGTGTTTAATTAAAGTGATTACTGACCCCTCAAAAGTTGCTTTTCTTTTAGAAAAGGTCCTTGCCAGGGTCCTTGCTGTTGCAGGGACATACATGTTATATAGCACACAAGGATTAAAAAAGGGGATTCAAGTGACTGGGTTCAGGCAGACATCACTACACGACTGAACCCTCAAGAGACTTTTTCTCTTTATATAAATAAACTCCAGCAAATTTCTGTGCTTGGAACAAAGCAATAGAAGAATAATACATTTGTATTGTACAAGTACAACCCATGACTCGCAGCCTCCCAAGGATTCTGGACTCACAAATGAGGTCAAAATGTTTATATCTTCTGTTGAATCATTGCCTGCACTTAGATTGATCCAGGAAAATCTCCAAGATAACACTTAGGTATAACTCATCCCTAAATGTAGGTGGTAGGATCCTGAAATCCTGTACAGGCATTAAACATACAATAGCTTTGTTGGATATGGAATAGATTTTATTTCACCACATAGAAAATGTATGAGATATTAAGGCCATGAACAAAGCACTAGAATTCTCTCCCCACCCCTACCTTCCCTCTACCCTGACAGGCAATGTCTGAAGTTGGGCTTATTATTGGGGTAACCCACTCTTATTTTGTGGTAAGTATTGACACTCTGGTGACATTTTCTCCCAGGATTTCATCCAGTCTCCCTAAGACCTTGTAGTTCACACTCCCCTTAGGAGTTAAGTATGCATGTCTAAAAACATTGTTGAACAAGCATATTTCTTTATTGTGCCTTCACTATTCAAGTAAATCACTGGCTTTGGTTTCCAAATCGGATGCTTCACGGTAACATGTGAACCATCTTTCTCTTACTGTAAGGAGCACAATACACTAAAAAATCTTATGTCTCCAGAAGGTCTCGGGCATGAACTTGGCCAACATAAGATTATTCTCGGTGCTAATGCTGCCCTAGAAATCTCCTTTTTCTCATACAAGGCCAAATTCTGAGATTATGTGTTCCTTTTCCTCTAAACAGGCAGTTGGAGTTCAGAAAGAGTGACTTTGAACTCTCTTCTCAGATCACATGAAAGGATGTCCATCAATGCCAGATGCAGCTGCTCTAAATACTAGTTGCTGCTTTTGCTTATAGGGATAGAGGGAGGAAAGTCATTTTGCCTTGGCCACTTGCTGCCCTTTGGGGGAAGGCACAAGAGAGAAGGCGTAATTCATTATCTCCACTTGTGAAAATAACAAAACTCCATGCAAGTGTTGAGATGGTAGAGGAGATGTGTGTGTGTGTGTGTGCGCATATGTGTGCGGGGGGGGGGGGAGTGCGGGGGCAGGGAATCCCTCACTCTAAAATTCTTACCTGCTTGAATTCTGATTAGGAGGGAAAGTAGGTACAGGAGAGCAGCATATCCGCAGGTAATGGAAACTCATTGTGTGTGTGTTTGTCCTTCATCGCCAAAGAAGACCATGCCATCAGAGAAATGACGACATGAGTTGCACTTGACTTCTGTGCAGGTCACCAGCCTCACTTCTCCTCCAGAGCCATCTGAATCCAATGACCAGATATTCATCAGGATGACTCCTGCACTGGTGCTCTATCCACTGCACCACCTAGCTGCCCCAGTGGGAACTCATAGGTTTCATATAGAAGACATGCTTTTTCATTCCCCCCTTGACTCAAAAAACATCTTTTACTATGTCTAGGGGTTGTTTGATTCACTAACAGATTATTAATCTTTCTCTGTCTGTAGTTTTTCTTATCAATCAACCCTGAGGGGATTAAAGAGTAGGATACAAGGGTGAACAAAAAGTTGTGACTATCCTTCTGTCACTTCCCTATGCTTCATGCTGAAAACTGGTTATGTCTCCCACTCCTCTCACAGGGCATTGCCTCAGTCAAAGTGAGACCCAGGAAAGACCTAGCTTGAAAAGCCCAAGATCTCCCATGGTATCCAGGGCCACCTCCGGTTGTCCTGATCTATATCTGGCAACTGGACTCAGATGGCTCTGGAAGAGAAAGTGAGGCTGGTGACTTTGCACAGCCTCCCTCCCTCAAATCCAATTCACTTGCCAGTCATGGCATCACCTTTCTGATGTCATGTTCCTCTTGGACAAACCACAACCACCCAAAACAACACTAACCATTCCTTCCAAATGTCTTTCAGAATGGTTTACAACAACAAGGGTTAGTAGCTTCTATTTTTTGTAGTAGCAGGTAGAATAAATACTATCCAAGAAAGAACACAAAAGACACAGTGATGGGGACATTTGTGAATAAATATAGTCAGTTATGGCCACTACTAAGTACAACAGGTTTTTTTCCTGCTTTATCTCCTTCCTCCCTAGGGAGTTCCAGAAAAGTGGAACAATTAATGCTTCTTCCTCCTACAACTTGAAGTCATGGGAGGTGAATATTGGGACAATTGAGTCATCTCACCAAACTTGGTCCAATCAGCACGGCAAATACCCTCATTATCAATCACCTTGGCAACACTTTTATGGGTATAACCAGGGTTCAAGCCTAGTTCATGTGTAGGACTTTCCTCTTTGGAAGAGACAATAATTACCCAACATTTTATGCTTTCATGAGTGGAGTAGTTAAGAGAGGAAAGAGAGAGCTTCTAGCTTCAGGCTTCCAGAGAGAATATTCTTGGTTCCAGGCTGTCTTCAGGTAGACTCCCCTAGAGAAAGAAAAAACCCTTTAGGATACAAAGCCAGTACCTCAATATGTCTCTGATCTATGGTCTGTGTCACTAGAGACTTCCAGGACTCTCCCCTTGGGTGAGATCAGGGACTCTTTCTCAGTTGAGTTAAAATGTCTCACTCCCAATGGGAGAGTTCATTAACTCTGTATACTTTGTCGTATATTCTAATCTGTATAATTCTCTGATTTCTATGTGGTATCTGTTTGAATAAATGTAAATATATAAATAAATATATTTTGTGTAATTAACATCTGGTAGGAAGGAGTCAAGTCTGCAGCTATAACTTTTTAAGGGATTGGAACCAGGAATATGGTTTGAACAGAAAAATGAAATAATTTCCCCTAAACCAGAAATACTGGGGTGGGGGAAAGAGAAGGCAAATAGATAGAATTCTCTGAGGGGTACTGAGTGCCTTATGACCTCAATTTCTTGGTCTCCTCTGGGCAGGAATCAAAGTCTTCCTTTGAGAGGGCTAGATGAGATTTCAGAGATATCTACTCATGGCTCCCTGTACCATATTTTGACAAATCCATATGGAGATTTGTATAATATACATGGGAAGAGAAGGGAAGGGAATACATTTTTATATAGCACCTACCATGTGCCAGGCACTCTGCTAAGTGCCTTTTACAACTATTCTCTCAACTAATCTTAGTTGAGTTGTAGGTGCTATCATTATCCTTATTTTACAGTTAAGGCAATTGATGTGTGTGTTTGTCCTTCGTTGCTGAAGAAGACTGTGCCATCAGAGAAATGATGACATGACTTGCACTTGACTTTGTTTTGAGGGAGGGGGGGCTGTGCAAGTCACCAGCCTCACTTCTCCAGAGCCATCTGAATCCAATGACCAGATACTCATCAGGATGACTGGAGATGATCCAGGATGAGACAACTGGGGTTAAGTGACTTGCCCAAGGTCACACAGCTAGTGAGTGTCAAGTGTCTGAGATGAGATTTGAACTCAGGTCCTCCTGAGTCCTGCACTGGTGCTCTATCCACTGCACCACCTAGCTGCCCCCAGCAATTGAGGTAAACAGAAGCTAAGTGACTTACCCAGGGTCACATCCAGTGTCTGAGGCTGCATGTAAACTGGAACACACACACACACATTGCTGAATGTTTGACTTTTAAAGTCCACATGGTTTCAAGATGGAAGATGAACTTTGAACTCTATTAGTTTTGACTCAGATTCTTCTTCCTCTGGTCTGTCTCTCCAGACTCCACAAAAAGGTCTAAGAAGCCCCAACTCCTCAATACCAGTGACTGGTGGATTTTGGTAAAGCATCTCTCATCTCCATGGTAATGCTAATGCGGGTTACAAAGGCACAAAACAAGTCCTCAAGGGATGAGCATTCTAAAGCTATGATCAGCTTACTTTTATAGACCATGAAAGTAAGTGGCTGATTTTTCAGTCGGTTAATCACTGTGCCCCATCAGTTTGAGAGACTCTTCAATTTGTTCATGAACTAATAATAATAGCCCAAGAAGACTTGTAATTTCCTCAGGTTTATGAGAGAACTACTCAGCTTGATGAGAGATTCCCATGATTAAATGCCCTCCTAAAAGTATTTGTAAATTTTCCCATTTGATGAAATCCCTAGGCATTCTTTCCAGTACTTTCTTCCTAGTTTCATTTTCTTTTAAATCCTCCACTACACTGGTCCTAGTAGGGGAGTCAGAACACTTTTCACTCCCCATGTCACTTTTAGATTTTTCCTCTATTACCATGAGTCTATAATCTCTCCATCTTTGAGGTTTAGTCTGTCCAAATTTATCACCTAATCCAGATCCAAGCTGTCATTATCTACCAAAACCCAGGATATTTTCCTACCTTCCTCAGTCATCTTCCCTAATTCCAATTCTTGCCCTTATACCAGGGAACTTAAACATGCATGTCAATATTTCCTCAAGTACTCTACCTTCTGAGTTCCTAAATTTACTCATCTCCCATCAACTACTTCTCCATTCTACCTCAGCTATGCACATAACCCACACATGTTCTACTTCCATGTTCAGGGACTCTCAAATTCCTTAATTCAATCATAAGCTTTTATTATTCCATCTCCCCTGGGCTTTACTACTACTAACCCTAATAATACCAACCCTCACTTACCCTCTTCCCCACCTCTTACATTTCCTGGATAGCATCTCCTGTTATCTTCTACATTCCAGTCTCTGATGAATAGAAAGCCCTTCTCTTCAATAAGGTCAACCTCTCTAAATAAACCACTAATATAATCTCCTCTCATCTCTTCCAGAGGAATGTCACCACTATCATCCCCCATTCTCTCTTTAATCTTCAATTTCTTCTTGTCAACAGGTTCCTTACTTAGTACTTGCAAAAACATATTTCTCCATCCTTCAATTACCATTGGTAGATCCTAACATTTCCCACTATTTTCCTGTATTTCTTCTCCCCTTTCTCAGCTAAACTTCTTAGAAAAGTTATTTATGTTTGATGTCTGTACTTCCTGTCCTCTCATTATTTTTTAGCCCTCTGAAACTTGGCTTCCAACCTCATCATTCAGTTGAAACTACTCTCTCCAAAGGTATCAGTGATCAGTGATAAACTAGTGATTTTGGTAAATCATCTGGTAAAATCAGTGATAGCCACTAATGACCACCTTCACCTCCTGGATATTCAATTTTCTGGTCTTATGATATTGTTCTCTTTTTCTTTATTTTCCTTCTTCTTTATATCTCTTTCTGTATCACCATTCAATTCAGGTCCAATAACGGTAAGCATTCCTCAAGGTTTTGTCCTAGGCTTTCTTGTCTCCCTACGCTATTTCACTTAGTTACCTCATCAGATCCCATGGGTTCAATCACTGCTGCATAGGCAGATGTTTCCAAGGTCTATACATCTATCCCTAGTCTCCCACCTGAGCTCAAATCCTTAATCAACTGCCATTCTAATTTTGAGTTAAATGTTTTGAGTAGGCATGTTAACTGTAATTTGCCCACAGAAGACCTCATTCTCCTTACCCCCCACCCAAAATATACATGTTGTTGAAGATACCACCTTCTTTCCAGTCACCCAGGTTTATGACCTCAGTGATGTCCTATATTCCTCACTCCCACTCACCACATATATCAATTGTCACATCTGGTTTCTTTTCCTACAACAATGTCTTTTGGATTCATTCCCTTTGCTTCACTCACGTAGCCATAGCCATAGTTCAAGCTTTCATCACCTTCTGCCTGTACAATTGCAAACACTTCCAGATTGGTCTCTCTGCTTTACGTCTCTGTTTGAGAGCCAAAGTAATTTTCCTAAAGCACCATTCTGACCTAGTGGGCCTCTTCTCAATAAATTTCATTACTTCTTGGATATAATATACAGTCACTTTGTGGCAGTTAAACCTCTTTGCCATTTGAGTCCTATATTTCTTATTATTATGTATTGTTATATTATACTATATTATATGTTCATATAATGTATTATATTATTTCTTATACCTTAATCCTTCCACACATACTAGCAGTCCATCTATGCTGGTCTGTTTGCTGTTCTCACTACAACCCATCTACTATCTCCCCATCTTCTTACTGGCTAC
This sequence comes from Potorous gilbertii, assembly GCA_028658325.1. NCBI lineage: Eukaryota > Metazoa > Chordata > Mammalia > Diprotodontia > Potoroidae > Potorous > Potorous gilbertii. The sequence continues at coordinate 356,104,950 of CM053771.1, forward strand.
ATTCCATACCTAGAATACTGTTTCTCTTCCCTTTAGCCTTTTGGCTTCCTTCAAGACTCAGCTCAAACATTACCTGCTGGAGGACCCATTTCTCAGTCCTCCCAGTGCTAGTGACTTCCTTTCTAAAGTTACCTTCCATGCTCTATATGTATCTTGCATATATCTCTTTATATGTGTCTTGTCTCTCCCAGCAGAATGTAAGTAACTTGAGGAAAGAGACTTGTTTCTTTGTATCCCTAGCACTAAACACAGTGCCTGTGTTTAGTAAGTGCTTACTTGTATGAAGTAAGTATGAAATACTTGTAGTATTTATTAAGTGATCAGTAAGTGCTTAATAAATACTCCATGATTGACTAATGATGTTGTTTGCCCTTGGTTTTAGAAGAGAGCCAATGACATCATGGCTAACGTCTTTACTGGTACATGAATTGAATTTAAGTGAGGCAGAGTTGCACAAGTCATCAGCCTTACTTTCTCTTGAGTCACTGAAGTCCGGTAGCAGTGCAAAAGTTAGGACAACTAGTGATGGTCGAGGATACAGTAGGTGACCTCAACATCTTTGATGTCTGATCAAGCTCTAAATGTTCCACAGTGCCTACTTCAGCCACCTTCGTGGCCATCGAAAAAAATTGATCTCATACACCCATTCCACAAGGGAAAATCTTCACGTGCTTGGAGTAGATATCCCCCTAACTCACTGATGGCTTTATGGTCTGTCAATTACCCTCAACCTGGTTTAGCCTGCCTATTGAGAAGGTTTACTGGGGTGTAGCCTCTACATATGATAAAGCTTCTTGGAGTCACGGGAGAGAGTTGGGTGAATCAGGTGGACATTAAAGGTGGATGAGCAGCCCTGAAAATGTCCTTTACAGTGGAAGTGACAGTCCTCCTAAAGTCCCCATTCACTCCAATTGATTAATGATATGCTACATATGTATTATATGCTTATGTAAATATAAACACACCCAGGAGCAAGGTAATGAAAATGATTAAATAATCATCTGTCTTCTTGTGACAAAACATATTTTTCAAATGAATTGTTCTCTAACACAAAGATGTCATCAATATAAGTATAATGATGTGATATTAGATTGTTTCATTTTACAGAGAATATAATTAAAGGAAGAAATAAATTATGTAGTATTTTTGGCACAAACTTTCTTACTTGCCTGACAAAGTCTATTATTTATTGTACAGTCATCATCATTGTCAACTTCTGAGTCTAGTTGTAGCCTTGTTTAGAAGATTCATGATGTAGCTCTAAATGACCCTGGTCATGGTACTTAAAAATAGTTACTAAAAGACCGAAAATGTCCTGAGGCTCAAACCACTTCCTCTTCTGGAAGTTCGTTGGAAACTTCATGGACTCTGAGAAGCTTAGTCAATTGATTTAAATGCACTAGAGCAGTAAGTACTAAACACCTCTTCTAAGGACCAGAAAGAATTCAAAAAACTTCCAAAGATGCCTCACTTGAGTACCTTAGTCCTTAAGAGAATCTGATTCATGAACTATACTATTGAGAATCTGAAATTTTATTTGTAGGCAGGAAGCCAATTCCCTCAATTATGTTTCTAACTTTGTTATTCAGACTTATAATGCTATTTTCTGAACTTAAAATGCTATAAATCCAGTTTTCATCATCTATTTTTTCCTCTAAAACTCTTTCCAAGAAATGAACATGAAATCCTGGTGATGCCATTTGTTTGTTTTGCCTTAAAATATTCTTACATATATTTCAGCATTACCATTTGCTCTTGAACTCCCCTATCAGATGGTGCTCATGACAACTATCTCAAGAAACAACATGGAATCATAAGATCACGGATTTAGAATGGGAGGACAACTCCCCCTTTACAGATGAGAAAACTGAAACCCAGAGAGGTCAAGCAGCCTGCCTGTGTGGTCAAACAACCACTAAGTAACAGTTATATATAACTGCTAATTATATATATATATATATATATAAAATCGAGGTGGTAAAGGTGATTTCTTGTCTCCCTGCAAGAGCCTATTATTAATGTCATACAGTGAGTACTGTAACTCAGTTGACCTTTGGCAAGATTATTTCTGGGCCAACAAAGGGATTGTAGCAATTACTATTCCCATGGAATGACAATGGCAAAAGCTGGTTTCATAGGAAGCTAGAGGATCATCATAACTCTAGAACTGCTGACAAGTCCTGGACTATGATGGGGTCCACGAGTTCATAGGAACTCAAGGACCCTAAAATTCCATGCAATTTCCATCACCAGGAACTTCCCTTTCCAGAGAACAATGATCATCAGTTTCATCCAGTGATCCCTGCCTTCCTTTTGAAGTGATTTTCCTTCCTCAATGGAGTCACACCTTTGCTAAAGCTAGACAGTCTGTCACTTGGGAGCAACTACTAACCCACACTGACTCACAATCAGTGGAGTTTATGAAGATGTCCATTCCACCATGCAAGTCAAATATACTGTTTTGGTACAGAATGGGGCCTGGCATAGTAAGTGCTTAATACATTGAATGGTTGAATAGTACAGTAGTGGAACCTATTTTAAAAGCAACTTTCTAGACAATTTACTTATGCACATTTGTGATCCTACTTATATAAATATTTTTCCTTTTCAGAGTATCTGAATGTGGAATTTTACTGTCTTCTTTATTTCTAGAAATGATTACATTTGATTCTACTAGAGTTCTTCGTGTGGGGCACTTTATGTTTCATCAAATGAAGATCCTTCAAGTGCTAAAGATGAGTGTCCTAGACCAAACCTATTCAAAGCAGCAGCTTATTCCAGGGCAACAAAAAATCCTCTCTAAATGGTAGCATTGCCCAGTTCCAAAAGTCACCTAAAATGGTAAAAAAGTGATCAATTCAATGATTTTTTTTCCTTAAGATTGAGGTTTTATTAAACTTAATAAAAATGTAGCATGGGTTCATACTTGATAGTAGCTCTCTTTTCTCTTCTAAGCATCACTTCCTTCTTTTAGCTCCTTCAGTTCTTTTCGACCTCTTTAGTCCAAAAAACTCACAGTACCAATGAAGGTATGGGTCTGAGTTATTCCTCATCTCCATGATTCCCTTTTGCAGCAATCTTTCCTCTCCTCTGCGACTACAAAGAAGATCTGGCCTGTGGTCCTCTCTCCAGGTCTAAGTGAAGTATTTTCCTTTACCTGGCTCCCGATCCCTTTCTTTAAGGAATTATCTCTACTTCTGTGGCTGGTCAGATTGCTCATGACTCCCTAAAGAGGTTGCATGGACTGACAGGCTCTATCCAAATTTTTATGCAGTCTAAAATCTTGGTTATATGTGTCTATTTGAGTGTGTACTAATGTATCAACTCAGGACTCATTCTGTGGGTTCCCCTGACAAAATGACTCTAGTACTTTGTAGGTCTATATTCACTCAGAACCGTAGCTTATGAGTCCCTCTCAATGAGCTTAATTATTAATCAGAAAGAGGGTGCAATTAGTTCAAATCAAAGGCAATTAATGAAACAGCATAGTAAGAGGTCTAGAGATGTCTTCTATAAATACATATAACATTAATGGGAAGAGTGGACATATTTAGGGAACATATAATGAAAGTACATAAGGGAAATGGCATACATATGTGCAGGACTTGTGTAGTACACAAATATGGTAATATACATGGCCAGAACAACTCATATTCAGGACTACAGAGTAGTCTTGTTTTCTGGTGATTAGCCTCTTACAGTTCGACTTCTGACCTCATCATTCTACTAAAACTGTTCTCTCCAAAGGTATTAGTTATCTTTAACTTGTCAAATCCAATGACCTTTTTCTCAATCCTCATTCTCCTGTTGAGGGCCAGGGTGGAGTGTGGTTGACAAGATCAGGAAGGACCTTTGGGGAAACTGTTCTTGGAGACTATGCTCGTCATCCTCCGGACGTTGCTGTCTCCTTGAGACAAACAAGAGAATTACAGAAAACAAGGGATATGTAAAATAGATGCCCCTAGGCTCACAGTCTGATTAGATCAGTCTTATAAGACTGATTAATCACCCTGACTGATTTTATCACTGGGACGGGAGGCTAGCAGAATGTCACATAGTCTTGCAGTATCTTGTCTATATAAACCCTAACCCTCAGATCAATAAATGGAATTGGTCTATCATTTCCTGCCTCCCGTGTCTCTTTTCTTCAACCACTTCACCAAACCGTGTAGGGATGCAGGCTGACTGCTACCATTCTCTGAGACCTTTCTGTGGCCGTTGACACTCTTATTCACTCTCCCCCTTGATATTCTCTTCTCTAGGTATCCAGGACACCACTCTCTCTTTGTTCTCCTCCTACCTATCTGACTGTTCCTTCTCCATGTCCTCTGCTGGTTCCTTTTCCAGATCATGCCCTCTAATCCTGGATGTTCCTCAGGGTTTTTACCCTGGGCCCTCTTCTCTTCTCCCTCTATACTGTTTCACTTGGTCATCTCTTCTGCTCCCATGGATTTATCTCTGTGCTGATGATTCTCATATCTAATTTTCCTATTCCAGTCTTTCTGCTAAACTCTAATGTTGCATCTCCAATGGCCTTTCAGATGGCTAGAACTGGATTCCTGTAGACATCTTAAGCTCAGTATGTCTAAAACAGGTCATTGTTCCACATACTGCTCCCCCCGCCATCATTCTCCTTCCACACAAGGTCCCTATTCCTGTAGAACAGGGAACACCATCCTCCCAGTTCCTCAGACTCACTACCTGGGAGACATCCTGGGGGTCTCACCATCTCCCATATCCAAGCTGTTGCCAAGGCCTGCAAATTTCACTTTTGTAACATCTCTCAAATATGCCTCCTTCTCTCCTTTAACACTGCTATCACTCTGGTGCAAGCCCTCATTAATTTACACATGAATTCCTGCAATATCTGCCCACCTCAAATTTCTCCCCACTCTGATCCAACCACTAATCAGTTTCTAAAGGGATTTTCCGAAATCCAACCATGTCACTCCCCTGCTTAATAAACTTTAGTGACTTTCTATTTCTTCCAGGAGCAAATACAAAATGTTCCACTTATCATTCAAAGTCCTTCATAACCTAAACCCCTCCTACTTTTTCAGTCTTCTTGTACCTTACTCCATAACACTCTTTGATTCAATGGGACTGGCTTCCTGGTTGTTCCATGAACAAGACACTCCATCTCTCAGTTCCTGGCATTCTCTGTGACTATCTCCAAGCCTGGAATGCTTTCCTTCCTCATCTCTGTCTACTGGCCACCCCAGATTCCTTTAAGAACTAATTAAAATCCCACCTTCTACAAGAAGCTTTCCTCAATTCCTCTTAATTCTAGTATCTTCTCTCCATTAATTATTTCCTATTTATAGTTAGTTTTACAAATATTTGTTTGCATGCTGTCTCTTCTCTCCTCCCATTAGATTGTAAGTTCCTTGAAGGCAGCAACTGTAATTTGTTTCTTTTTGTAGGCCTAGAGCTTAGCACAGTGACTGGCACATAGTAGGTGCTTAATAAATGTTTATTGATTGGTTGAGTAGACCTGCTATACCATGATGGTCTCACATAGTAGGTAGTTTCTGCTGGATGTTATCTGATGCTTGTCTTGAGACTTACTGCTCAGTGTTGCTCTTCTGTCATTGTTGGTCCTTCATTCTCCAGGACTTCAGGAAGGTGATACCATGACTTGAAAGTGAATTGGATTCAAGTGAGGGAGGGCTGAGCAAAGTTACCAGCATCACTTTCTCCTCCTGAGCCATGTGGGTCCAGTAGCAACATACAGATCAGGATGATTGGAGATGGCCTTGGGTGCAGTGTGAAACCCTGGCTTTTTAAAGCTAAGGTCTGTTTCCCAGGTCTCAGTTTGACTAAGGCAACACCTATTCAGTGACTGAGTCTGGGTAAGAAATGAGGTAGAGAATGACCCAAAAAAATCAAGACTGGGACGGGAAGACCCTCAGTGTTTCTGGCCAAAATAGAAACCATTGCTATTTACATTCATCCTCAGCCATCAAGGGCTCAAACAACAACCAAGTTGGGCTTGGTCTGGGAGCTACTGTTGGCCAATCAAAGGGAGCCAGAGTGACTTGAGTTTAAAATATGATCCTTAAGAAAAAAATTTAGCCTATAAACCCCAAGTTATCTTTCAAGGTTTCAGTGATCAAAATTTATACTCCTTTGGACACAGCATCTGCAGGTAAGAGTATGATACTCTACATAGACAGAGGGACAGGAGAGTAGAGAAAAGCAGAGAGACAGGAAAGCTAGACATGGCCCTAGTGTTGCTCTATAAGGTCTCTTGGTTATTGTTAGTTGCTGCCAAGTATAGCTCCACTGGGTATATGATATGGGGAAGTTCTTTTTAATTTTAGTTTCTGCCTTTAGTTGGAGTTCTCATCTTGAATATACTCTTTTCCAGGAGGCTGTTTTTGTTCCTTCTCAGAAGCTTTTTCTGCCACTGTCATTTTAGAAAGACAAAAACCCTAAAATACCCAGGCATTAGATTAAATTAAAAAAAAGAATCTTGGTGTTTTTTTCATCCATAAGAATGGATTTATTTTGAACAACCTTGGCTAAAATAGGTGTTTCCTTTCAAAAAAGATGCCTTGCCCTTGCTCTTTGGAACACAGAGCAGCCCCAGCAAGCTAGTGCTTCCTGATTTAAATTTGCCTTTTGAACTGTGTTACTAGGGATTATTTCTCTTTGGGAAATTTTAATCAACCTTTAAGTCGGAAAACTTTTTGTAATTCATTGCTTTATTCTGAAAGGAGATCCTGATTTTTCAAAGTAATTTTTTTTCTTTCTATTATTATTATTTATTTTTAGTATTTAAAAAAAAATTGAGCTCCAGATTCTCTCCTTCCCTCCTACTCTTCCTTTACCCACTATGGCAAGCAATATGTTACCGTGTGAACATATGAAATCATATGAAACATATTTCAATATTAGTAATGTCACAAAAAAGCAAGAAAAATAAAATGAGAAAACTATTCTTCAATTTGTACTCAGAGTTCATCAGTTCTTTCTCTGGAGGTGGACAGCATTTTTCGTTATGAGATCTTTGAAATTGTCTTGAATCATTGTATTCATCAAAGTAGCTGAGTCTTTCACAGTTAATTATCAATACAATATTTTTTTAAAATTATTTTGTTTTCAGTTTTCTACAATCACTTTCATATATCCTAAATTTTTCTCCCTCCTTCCCCTTCCCTTCCCCCTCCCTCCTAACTCCCTTCCCAAGAAGGCATGTAATCTTATATAGGTTTTACACATACATTCTTATTAAATACCTTTTCACCTTAATCATGTTGCATAGAAGAATTAAAATGAATGGAATAAACCACAAAACAAAACATTACACAAGAGAAAATGGTCTGCTTTATTCTACAATCCAATTCCATAGTTCTTTCCCTGGATGTGGAAGGCATTTTGCCTCGAGTCCATTGGGAATTTTTTAGGTCCTTGTATTGCTGTGAAGGACTAAGTCTACCGGAAAAATTCCTTGCACACTATGTTTGTTGCGGTATACAGAGTTCTCCTGGTTCTACTCCCTTCACTCAGCATCAGTTCATATAAGTCTTTCCAGGCCTCCCTGAAGTCTTCCTGTTCATCATTTCTTATAGCACAATAATATTCCATTACATTTATGTACCACAATTTGTTCAGCCATTCGCCAATTGATGGACATCCCCTTGACTTCCAGTTTTTGGCCACCACAAAGAGAGCTGTTCTAAATATTTTTGTACATGTGGGACCCTTTCCCATTTTTATATTCTTTGGGATATAGTTCTAGAAGTGATATTTCTGAGTCAAAGTGTATGCACATTTTTGCAGCCCTTTATCAATACAATATTACTCTTACTGTATACGACGATTTGGTTGTGCCTACTTCATTTTGTATTAATTCATACTGGTTTATACATGTTTTTCTGAAATCATTCCCTTTATCATTTCTTGTGGCCCAATAGTATTCCATCACAATCATATGCCACAACTTGTTCAGCCATTCTCCAATGAATGGGCATCTCCTTAATTTCTGATTCTTTGCCACCACAAGAAGAGTTGCTATGAATATTTTTCTACAAATAGGTCTTTTTTTCTCTTTTCTTTGATCTCTTTAGACTACAGACCTAGTAGTAGTATTTCTGGATCAAAGGGTATGTACAGTCTTATAATCCTTTAGGCATAATTCTAAATTGTTTTCCAGAATGGTTGGGCTAGTTCACAACCTCACCAACAGTGCCTTAGTATTCCATTTTTTCCCACATTTCCTCCATTTGTCATTCTAGCTTTATGTCATGTTAGTCAATTTGATTGGTGTGAAGTGATATCTCAGACTGGTTTTGATTTGCATATCTCGAATCAAAATGATTTTAGAACATTGTAAATAACATTGTTAATGGCTTTGATTTCTTCTTCTGAAAACTGTTTGTCCATATCTTTTGACCATTTATCAATTGGAGAATGGCTTATTGGTTTTGTTTATCTAAATTTGACTCAGTTCTCTGTATTTTTGAGAAAAGAGGCCTTTATCAAGGAAAATTACTATAAAAATTTTTTTCCCAGTTTTCTGCTTTCCTTCTTATTTTGACTGTATTAGTTTTGTTTGTGCAAAAACATGTTAAATTCCTGTAATCAAAAATATTCATTTTCCTTCCTGTGACCCACTCTATCTCTTGCTTAGTCATAAACTCTTCCCTTATCCATAGAACTAACAGGTAAAGTTTTCCATGTTCCTTTACAATATCACTCTTTATGTCTAAATAATTTATGTACTTTGATCTTATTTTACTATACAGTAAAATACAGTAAAAAATACTATACAGTATTGTACTATACAGATGTTGTTCTATGCTTAGTGTCTGCCAAACGCCTTTCTAGTGTTCCAGAAATTTTTGTCAAATACTGAGCTGTTGTCCCAGGTTAATTGTTTATTTAAAAGCTTGGATCTTTGGGTTAATTAAACACTAGGTCACTACTGTTATTTTCTGCTATTTATTGTGTACTTAATCTAGTCTGTTGATTCATCACTTTTTTCTTAGCCAGTACCAGATTGCTTTGTTGATTACCATTTTGAACTATAGTTTGAAATCTGGTACAGCTAGGTCACTGTCCTTCCCATTTTATTCATCAATTTCCTTGATATCTTGACCTTTAGTTCTTCCAGATAAATTTTGTTATTTTTCTTTTTAGCTCTTTGAAATTTTTATCAGTAGTTTGATTGTTATGGCACTGAATAAGTAAATAACCAAGGTAGAATTGTCATTTTTATTATAATGGCTTAGTCTACCAATTAGCAATTGGTATTTCTCCAACTGTTTAGATTTATGTAAAAAATTTTTATGTAAAAAGTATTATGTAGTTGTGTTCATATAGTTTATGAGTTTGTTTTGACAGGTAAACTCCCAAGTATTTTATATTATCTGCAGTTATTTTAAATGGAATTTCTGGGGTTTTTTAAAAAAATCTTTTCTTGCTGGGTTTTGTAGGTAATACATAGAAACACTGGTGATATTTATTCAAGTTTCATATAGGTTTTGGTTATTTCCTAAGGTTCTCTGTATCATCATATTAACTGCGAAGAGAGATAGTTTTGTTCCCTCGTTGTCTATTTTTACTCCATCAATTTCTTTTTCTCCTATTGCTACAACTAGCATTTCTAATACAATATTGAATCATCCTGGTGATAATGGACAAGAAATTCTTGCTTCCTGATCCTTGAGAAGGCTACAAGTTTGTCCCTAGTACAGAAAATGCTTGCTCTTGGTTTTAAATAGGTACTACTTATCATTTTAAGAACAGTTTCATTTATTCCTAAGCTTTCTAGTGTTTTTAATAGGATTGGATGTAGTATTTTGTCAAAAAGATTTTTCTGTATCTATTGACATAATTGTATCATTTTTCTTGTTTTTGTTATTGATATGGTAAATTATGCTTATAGTTTTCTTATTATTAAGCCAGTTCTACATTCCTGGTATAATTTTCACTATGTCATAATGTTTGATATTTGTGATATATTTCTGCAATCTCCTTGCCAGTGTTTTATTTAAATTTTTTGCATCAATATCTATTAGGGAAATTGTTTTATGGTTTTTCCTACTCTGTTTTTGCCCTCTCTAGTTTAGATGTCAAAAACATATTTTTGTTATAGGAGGAATTTGGCAGGATGCCTTTACCTATTTTTTCAAATAGTTTGCATACTATTAGAATCAATTATTCATTAAATGTTTGGTAGAATTCACTTGTAAATCCATCTGGGTCTAGAGATTTTTTTTCTTAAAAAGTTCATTTATGGCTTGTTCAATTTCTTTTTCTTAAGTAGGGTTATGTAAGTATTCTATTTTCTCTTCTGTCATCTGGACAATTTATATTGTTGTAAATATTCATTCATTTTTCCCTTTTACTGGCATATATTTGGGCAAAATAATTCCTCATAACTGCTTTAATTTCACCCTCATTGTTGGTGAATTCACCTTTTCATTTTTGAGACTAGTAATTGGTTTTTTTTTTTAAATCAAATTAACCAATGGTTTATCTATTTTTCTCCCATAAAACCAGTTTCTAATTTTTAGTAGCTCAATGGTTTTATTATTTTCATTTTTATTAATCTCTGCTTTGATTTTCAGGATTTCCATTTTGGTGTTTAATTAGAAATTTTAATTTGTTCTTTTTCTAGTTTTATTTTTTTAGTTGTATGTCCAAATCATTAATCAGCTCTTTCTCTCTTTTATCTCATTTAGAGATATACATTTTCCCTACAGGTGCCTTTGGCTGCATCCCACAAATTTTGGTATGTTGTCTTGCTGTTGTCATTCTCTTTAATGAAAATATTGATTATTTCTATGATTTGTTCATTGAGCCACTCTTTTTTTAGGATTAGATTATTTAGTTTCCAATGAATTTTTCATCTCTGCTTCCAAATCCCTATATAGAATATAATCTTTATTTCATTATGTCTAAGAATATGTATTTAATATTTCTCTTTCTACACTTGCTCATGACATTTTTATGCCCTAACACATGGTCAATATGTGTGTAGGTGCCATGTATAGACAGCAAAAAAGTGTCCATTTTATACCCATTCAATATTCTCCAAAGGACTTTTATATCTAACTTTTCTAAAATCTACTCATCTCTTTAACTTCTTTTTTATTTTATGCTTAGATTTGGGGTATATGTGGCACTTAGGAAAACTAGCACCTCTGTTATAAGGACTTGCCACTGTTCATCCACCTTTGGAGTCTGCCTGTCACCCAACTCTTACCTATGACTCCAAGAAGCTGTAGCATGCCCAGTGGCCATACTCAGGTAAATGGTCTTGGCAAATGGATTAAACAGTTTGAGGGTAACTGACAGGCCTCAAACCCAATGGTGAGTTGGAGGATGTCTACTTCAAGTATGTGAAGATTTCCCCTAGTGGAATGGGCAGATGATAACAATTTGTTCCAATAGCCACGAAAGCAGCTAAAACAGGCATTGTGGAATGCTTAGAGCTTGGTCAGACGTGAAAGATGCCAAAGATCCATCTCAGGCCATCTCCAATCATTTTGACTCCAGTCATTTGTTCCCACTGACTTTGGAAGAAAGAGTGAGACTAATGACTGCAATTTTGTCTCACTTAAATCCAATTCATGCACAAGTCAAGACTTCTTCAAAAATGAAAGACAAACAATAACATGTTTAGATTTACCTAGCTCTAAAATAAATAAACAGTTTTACTGTTTATTTCCTCCTGTAATTCACTCAACTTTTCTTTTGAGAATTTGGATGCTATGCCATTTGATGCATGTATGTTTAGTATTGATGTTACTTCACTGTCTATGATTCCTTGTTAGCAAGATGTAGTTTCCCTGTTTTTCTCTTTTAATTAGGGCTATTTTTGCTTTTCCTTGTCTGAGATCATGATTGCTATGCCCTACCTTTTATTTACTTCAGCTGAAGTATAATAGATTCTGCTCCAGCCCTTTATTTAATTCTCTGTTTCAACTGTGTTTTCTTATATATAATATATTATTGGATTCTGGTTTCTAATACATCCTTCCATTACATGGATATCCCCTTCCATTATGTGGATAAATTCATCCCATTCATATTCACAGTTATGATTACTGTGTATTCTCCCCTCCCCCATCTTATTTTCTTGTTACTCTCTCTTTCTTTCTCTTTTTATCCTGTCCCTCCTCTAAAGTCAGTTTTGCTTCTCACCACTGCCTTCTTTTATCCTCCCTGCTTCTTATCACCCATCTTCCTCTTATACCCTTTCCCTCCTACTGCAGGGTTGAGTAAGATAGATTTCTATACCCTTTTGAATGTGTGTGTGTATACACACATATACATATATAAATACACACATATTTACATATATACACACATATACATAATTACATATTTTTATACCCATTTGAATCTATTTAGATGAGAGTGGGTTCAAGCATTGCCTATTCCCCAACTATTTTCCCCTCCACAGTACAGTGTTCCTTGTGTGCTTCTTTGGTGTGACATTTTTTCTTTCTCTTCCCCCTTCTTTCAGTGCATCCTTCTTACCCATTCATTTTTCTTAGATCATTCCAACATAATCAACTCATTCCCATATCCCATGTCTATGTAGAATCCTTTTCACTGCCCTAATAATGATAAAGTTTTTTAGGAGTTACACTATCGTCTTCCTATATAAGAATGTAGATAGTTTAATTTTACTGAGTCTCTTACAATTTCTCTTTTGTGTTTGCCTCTTTATGCTTCCCTGGTCTTGTATTTGAAAGACAAATTCCTGGCATTGGGGTTTGGGGAGAAAGGGCACTGTCCCAAGCTTCAAACTTTGTTGCATTGTAATTTTCAGAGCCATTTCTGGGGCTTTGGAAGTTTTCAAGGTAGTATGACTGAGGGAGAGGTGTGGTCACTGTTCTCATGGTTTGGATTCTGTTCCTTACCCAGATCCCTTCCAGCCTCAAGAAATTCAACTCCTCAAGGCTGCTGAAAGAAAGTGCTCCTCTTCGTCCTGGCACTGTGACCTGTAAATGGGTATAGGAAATGAAGTTGCCAAACAATGCTCTTTCCTTTGCCCATTTCTAGCACAGGGGTCCCCTGTAATCTTTCTGACAAGTTGCCTACTCCCCTTACTGTCTCTAGATTGAGTGCTCCTGAAACCATTGCCTCTGTTGCCACCACAGCCTGGTCACTGTGTTGAATGCAAATGGAATCTGGGCCATCTGGTATCACCAATATTTCCTTCTGACCTGCTAACTTGTTTTGAGTTGGAAAAATATCTCACCCTGACCTTTTGTTGACTCTATCTTACCAGAATTCAATTTGAGGCATTCTTGTAAATTTGTTTGGAGAGGAATGTTGGGAAAACTCAGCTGTAGTGCTTTCTCTACTCTGCCATCTTGGCTTTCCCTTGGAAGTCCTAAATAACTCAAAAAGTAAATATAAGAGCTCCAATTTGAACACCACTTGATCCAACACTTTTTTTCCCATCACTCAATAAATATTTATTAAGTGTCTACCATGTGACAGGCACTGTGCTAGGTTCTGGGTGTACAAAGAAAGGCAAGAGATAGCTTATACTCAATCTAATGGGGAAGACAGCATACAAATAACTATGTACAACAAAACTATATGTAAGATAAAGAAGAAATAATTACTGTATCACTCCTTTGAATAATTGTAAATCTTATTTGAGAAGGAACAAGGAATAGCAGTTACAGACATGGACTCTGCTTCAGGAAGACCTATGCTAAAGTTCTACCTTTGACTCATGCTAACTAGGAAAATGTGAGCAAGATACTTAACCTCAGCATTGCCCTCAACCAATTCTCTAAGACTGTCAGTTACAGAGCAAGTGCTAATTTCTATTGGTAGAGGGGAGAGATCTCACCAGGGAGCTCCATATGGCAATAAAATTACAGGTCTACACCAAAAAATTCTCATTTATGAGACTATGTAGTATTCCAGCATGTGATACAATAAACAAGAAGTCATGCATAAACATGAGTATCTGAAGGACTCACTCTACCATCTAAGGGAAAAGTCCATCTTCCATACACATCCTCCATGACAGGGGACAACATGTCTCCGTTTTATGCTTTCTTTGATATTGATAATGAAAAGTTGTTGAACACAGTCATCACTGTTGTGTCTATCAATGAATATCATCTGACCTTAATGTATGCATAGGAGGCATCTACTTAGGAGCCTCATGTAAACAGTCTTGTATCCTAGTAGCCCAATCAGTTATTCTAAACCAATAGTCCTGAAAGTTAGGAATATTCACTTCCAATTCTTTTCTCTTCTTTTGTCATTCTAAAGTCATACTTTTTCATCCTCACTTTCATCCTATTCATTGATGTACACTCTCCAAGGCCAAGTGTTGTCCCCAACTATCCATTAAGCTATGCCCTAGATTCTGTTTTTTATATCAATTAAGAACACGCAAAAGACAAAACATTACTTATTTGTAAATGAAAAAGCTTCCTGGCTTTTCATATGTGAGCTGCCTAAGAGTATGTAGTATTGATCAAAGATGCTTTGAAGACTCTTCTGTTCTGTCAGAAATAGACTAGCATGTAAAAAAATATTAATGTGAAGAATTAGAATAGCAAGAAAATTTTTGGTATTTGAAGTCAGTGTGGGAAAGCATCAAAAGTTTATTGATGTTTTCCTTCTAAGCACCTGACTAAAAACAAGTCTCCTAATTCCACTTTATACTTTGCCTTATTTTTTGTGATTTTTTCCTCTTGCTTCTCTCACCTCTCTTCTCTCCTCCTCTTCTTCTTCTTCTTCTTCTTCTTCTCTCTCTCTCCCCCCGCCTTCTCTCCTCTCCTTTCTGTTTCTTACAACTTGTCTTTCTCTCATTTCATTTAATATTAATTTTCCCCCATGGTTCTTCTTTCTTTTAAAACCCTTTTGGCTCCATTTAAAAATAAATATTATTGATGACTTTTATTTATTACATTACATTTACTTCTAGAAATCCTTTCCCTTCCTCTTCCAGTGAGCCTTCTTTTATAACTAAGAAACATTTTTTAAGTAAAACTGACTGATATCATAATACTGTCTGAAAGATATGCCACATCCCACATCCATAGTCATTCACCTTTCCAAAGGAAGAGGGTAATTCATTTCTTCAACACTTCATCTCAAATCCCTTGTATTTTCTCCTCTTTGGTTTTCTCTAATCCAACTTCATATTCTTCATAAACTTAAAAAAGGGGAGGGTGAGGATATTTATAGCACATATTGCTTCCTTCCACCTTTCTCATTTGGTCCTAGAGCTTGTTCTCTCAGTAAACTAGAACTTTATGTATTTAATACAGTACCTTGCACATAGTAGCCAATAAATACTTGTAAAATTGAATTATCTAATTTCTTTAAAAAATCCTGATAATTTATAGATGTAGTGTATTTATAATTCTTGAGTGAAGAATTGCATGCAATTTGCATTGTATGCAAAACACCCTACTAGGAAGAAAGCAGAAATCATTAAATTAGTTCTGGTTAGACCACTTTCAAAATTTCTGCCACAGTGTTGTTCTCCCTACTTCTGGTCACTCCTCTAATGGATCTAAAGCGCTTTAGAATCATAATCAACACAATCAAGGTGCTTTCGTGCACCTTGCTCCCTCCTCTCCTTCCCTTTTCTCCTCTTTGCTCCCTAATCAGGACCTCCTAACCAAAGAATACCTCAAACCCTGTGTCCAATAATCTGTGCTGAACATAACTTAGCCAAGAGCCCCAAAGGTTTACGATACACCATTGATAATAGTTCTTTGAATGCATCCTCCAACCATTTGTTCACTCATAAAGTAGGCATGTTAGACCATATTTTCTTGGTTCATTGATGAGTGTTTCATGTAGGAGAAAAACAAAATCTTTGATAATATAGAGATATGTTAATGTTTCTCTTTGATGTACTAGACCTGTCACTCTATTCACAAATCGAGTTTTTTATAATGTGGCATTCTCTACTTGATGTGCACAAATTGACTTTTATGTTGTGTTTATCCTACAGATGCCTACAATTCTTCTTGACACTTTTGTTAGACCAATTATTTTCAAAGCAACTCACAGACATGGTTTATTGTGATAGTAATATAATAGTAAGGGCTCCAACAAGACTAACTGAAAACATAAATTTATAGGTAGTATCTTTTGAATAAAGCCCAGCAAATGAACTAGTCATTAGATATTGCAAAGTCCCTTGATACTTGATTGTGTCCCCTTAAATTACATTTAAGTATAAAGAAAATATGGCAATCTGTGATTGTGAATATATTCAAAACAAAATATTGCACAAACATTTGGCTCATAACTATGAGCTAAATGTTATGACATTTCCATGGGAGAATTAGTTATTTGAACATGTGTGGTTTAAAATATGTCAAATCATTTATCTGGATGTTGTAGATTGCATATTAGTTGTTACCAAAGGAAATAGATGAGATATAAATGTGAAATACACACACTATATCCTGTAAATGTCATGTTATGCCCAAGGGTAGGTAGCAACTGAATGATTTTTATCTGAAAGAGAAGAACAGTCATGAAGAAGACTGAGCCAAAGAAAGCAATTCAAATTTCAATGAGCTATTAGATTCATATTGGAATTTTCCTACTTAAAAGAATGCTTATACATATATGCATGTTTCACAAAGAGTTATAAACTCCTCAAACCAGTTGTGACAAGCTTGATGATATCATTGGATGACAGACTGAGAGCTGGAAGTTACCTCAGAAGTATCTTTATTTTACAATCCTCAGAGCTTGTGACTTGATAGAGAATAGGCAGTAACTGACAGGAAGAGGATTTGAATTCAGGATCAATCACTCCATAGTTGATACGCTTTTCACTATATGCACTGCCTCTGAAAACTGTCTCATTGGAAAGCTCTACTTGTCTATGAGAGAAATGTAATAAATTTCAAAAACTATCTTGCATGAGGCCTTCCCTCTTCCCCACCTCTACCAATTACTGAATTACTTTGCATTCAACTTGTAATTTATTTATTCTTAGTATATGAGACATATATGTATGTATATATGTATACGTATATATGTATGTGTATATATACACATATACACACCTATATGTGTATATTTGTGTGTGTAAATATATACACATGTATATATAGATATAGATATATATCTATACACACACACACACACACACACACATACATATACACAAATACATATGTGTGTGTTCCCCATTAGAATGGGCCAAGGTCTCCCATTGCATCCTGGGTCATCTCCAGTCATCCTGATGAATATCTGCTCTCTGGATTCAGATGGCTCTGGAGGAGAAGTGAGGCTGGTGACCTGCACAGCCCTCCCTCACTCAAAACAAAGTCAAGTACAAGTCATGTCATTATTTCTCTGATGGCATGGTCTTCTTCAGCAATGAAAGATGAACACAACAAAAAATTTCTTTAGAGTAGGAATTCTTTCTTCTTGTGGACACCCAGGGCTTAATAAATACTTGTCAATTGATGAAACACCAGCTTGTGCTATTTCTTAATATAAATATTATTTTAACTTCTATTAACAAGCACAGAAAATGAAATATATAAACAAAATCCTATGGAAAAGAGAATTAAGAATAATATCCTCTTAATTGAAATCAACAATTAAAAAGATGAAATGGTAAATGATCACATATGTGTCTGAAAACTTCTGCTATGAACCAGTTGTGAATCTTATCTCAAAAGATACGTATATTGACTTTATTATAGTGGTGTACATGATGATCTTGTTCTTAAGATCCTTTAAAAAATTTGCTCTACTATTCTATAGCATAGATTTGTTGCTGATACTGTTTTCAATTACATAGTTGTAGATCAATGTATATTTTATTTTTTGTGTTCTCCTTTCTATACTTTGCAGTGATTCATAAAAGTTTTCACTTCTCTGATACACTATAATCTATTCAGCCATTCTCTAATCCATGTATACCTAGTTTGTTTGTAGTTTTTTGCCATTATGAATAGTGCTGCTATTGGACTGCTTTGGAGTAATTTTATCTTCCCCTATCAATAATCTCCTTCATGTATAATTGCAATAAGAAAACCACTAGCATCTAAAAGTATGCACATTTTTGTAACTCATTTTCCAATTCCATATTCCTTTTCAAGAAGTTTGAACAAGTGTCTCACTCTCCCAGCAGTGTAAAAATAGACTTGTTTTGTTTACTGCAGCCATGCTAATTTTATGATCTTTTATTATATTTGCCAATTTGATGAGTAGAATCACATAATTGTTTGATTTTCACTTTTTATTAGAAATTGTAAATTTTTTTCTAAGTTTTTTTAAAATTCTATTTCTTCTTTTGAGAACGAAAAGAGGGATATATGCTCCCAGATCTCAAGTTATACTATAAAGTAGTAATTATCAGAGCTATCTAGTACTATATATAGTAGGAAAAAAATCATAGTATAGTTGAGACAAAAATACATACCATAATTTGTCTGCCTACTGTCTGTCCATAGACTTTTACCACTTATCAATTGGGGAATTGTTAGTTTTCCACATAGCCATGATGTGGTGAGTTTAATCACTGATATCATCAACCTACCAGGATGTTAGGAAAGTCCTCTTGGTTATTCTGGTCTAAGTGAAGCAGTAGATGGAGTACTGGGGCCTAAAGTAAAAAAGACCTGAATTCAAATCCAGCCTCAGACACTTACTAACTGCCTTTCTCTGGGCAAGTCACCTAAAAAAAAAAATCTCTTTTCCTCAGTTTCTTCATCTGTAAAAAGGGGATACTAATAGCACCTACCCCCCACCACCCAGAGTTTGCCATGTAGTTAATGCTATACAAATGTGAAGTAATAATACCGTATGTTGACATTTGACACCTATGTCTTCCATAGTAACTGTTTAGAATGAAAGAATAGGTTTCTACTTTGCCAGAACCCTCAGTTTCAGACAGAATAATAGTTTTTAGCAAAGAGACTTTTCAATGTTTCAGGTCGACTTATCTTAAGGGGGTGATTTTCTGTTTATTTATAGGATAGGACTCTCTTGGTCTACAATCGTGCTAGCCAACACACCCCATTGACAAGATTAAGAAGATTTCTATTGTGGATAGAACAAGAACTCCTTGATGAAAAACGGATTCTTTGAAAAAGTCAGGTGTGCCTCCAGTGACCTTTAGGTGTGGCAAAGCGTGAAATATAAAAGATAGTATTGCCTCTAGCTCTGGAGAGGAAGCATTGAGCTGGCTTGGATCCTAATATATATTACTTGACCAGAAGCAGCAGGCAGTGCTCAGAAAGACAAATTTTCTAGAGTCAGCTCTGCTCGCTCTTCTTAACCTGGTCAATAGGAAAGCAGAAGTGGGGTGGGGTTTTTTGGGATCTGCCTTGGACCTCTTTTTTTTTTCTGGGGGATAGAGCACTAATGAGCACCATGGCTTCTGACCTTTTTTCTAACCAATAGTGGATAAAAGGATGCTCTTTTGGAAGGCAGAAGAGAAACCAATGATCTTTTTTACTTTCTTTTTTTTCTCTTTTTGTCTCACTATGCTAAGAGTTGGGATGCCTTTTGATTTTTATGTAATTTCTTTAGTTTTCTCCTTATATTTTCCAAGTCTCATTTTATTAAAAAAATGGTATAACTCCATAATTGAGAAGACTATACCAATTCACTATTTATTATGAATAAAAATATTTAGATTTTTTATTTATTTCCAATTAATTAATTAATTGGTATTTTCACCAAACTGAAGTTTTCCCAATGATTTTTGTTCAATAATTACTATTTTTCCAATGTAGCTTTGTCAAATACTAGACATCTGGCAATTACTTACTATCTAACCTTTTCCACTGAGGTGCATTTTTAAATTTTATCCAGTGCCAAATAATACTGATAATTACCACACAATATAATTTAAAAGTTGGTCGCTCATGTCTACCTTCCTGTTTTTGTTTTTTCATAGTTTTCCTCACATCAACAAGATCAAAAGTCTTAGAAACCACCTCAATCAGCAAGTGCTTTATCTCTTTGCTAAGAAAGAGATTCAGTAACCAAAAATGATACTAGTTTAGCATGCAAACTCATCTGAAAACCAATTTAAATAACAGGGGTCTGGCCAGTGAGAGCCCACTTCTTATGAGCATTTTCAACATGCTTGGCCTGATGCATTTTCCATATGAACTTTGGAATATGGGCAGGTATTTATGACTTTTATCTGCCTGCTTACTGTCTTGATAAAGACAAAGTCTCTACATTGGCTGCTGACCCAGAATTTCATTTGCATACAAAATATTCTTATAGGAGTAAGTTTCTCTCTCTGCTTGGTTGCATTTTTATAGGGGAAAAAGGCATTGGATCCTCTCCACCCAGGTTAAAATGTGACTCATAGGCATATAGGCTCATTCTTGCCTCTTTTCCAGTTCTACTTTCCTGCCTTAGGTGCAGGACTATTGAAGATGGAACATTCTAGACTGTGACCTTGTGAGATTTCAAAGGTCAGGAGAACTACTCAGAGTCCAGAGTTTGTTAGTGATTGAGCAAATCAGGAGTAACCTTCAGCATCTAGCCCAGCAAAATCAGACTTAGCACTGCAGACACCAGTTTCTTTTAAATGAAAGAAGAACTGTGATCTCATAATTTGAAGTGAACTTGATAAGGCAAATATTTTTAGTCTGAGTCCATTCTCTTTAGGTACTGAGGTGGTAGAGGAGGGAATGTGCCTCTGTTGTTGGGAAAATGTTAGATCATTTCTGTTCTTGCTTTCATCTTCTCACTAACTATCCTTTTGTAAAAGCTAATTGATGTGAATTAATTAATACTGGAATGCTAACCAATGGCATTGAAAATATTAAGGTGATATTAACCTGTACAAATTAGACATTGAAGAGATAACTGGTGATTACTATTGAAGGTAATGTACCAAAATGAGAGATCAAGTCAATAGTAGGGAGACACCAGAATTTCCCAAGGAAATTCCAGGACACTTATCAGTGTATGTGAGTTGGAATAAAGACCTCATCCTTTATAAGGCTACACAGAGAGAAGGATTGGAAGGATTTATGAGGGAAATTTCCCCAGAAATGAAAATTACAGAAATCTTAGTATGAGACAAGATCATCTCAAGAGCCTTTACAATTGAAATGTTAAGGAGGACAAAAATAGATAAACCACAGGAAAGATATCAACATTTCTATGACAAATTATCTTCTCTATCAATGCAATGGAACCACCATGTTTGAAATTCAACATGACATTTTCCAATATGCTGCATGAAGAAGCAGAAATGGCATTAAGAAAACCAAGTATACATAAAAAAAGTCCATTTTGGAGGTGAAAAAAATTTTTTGAGATGTTGGTAATCAGTTCACAAGATATCTGATAGAGGACATGATACTATGAATCTAGTAAAAGGTACTAGGTATCTGGGAAAAGGAAATTATTAATGCAAGAAAGAGATGCTACCAGGGACATTAATACCTACTGAACCATATACCTATTTTCTCATTTTTACAAAATATAAGTATAATTTCCATGCATATCAAAGACTTCACTGAGAGAAATATGAGAAAGGAACAGTCACACTTTACAAACAATATTATAGAGCAAGACACATTTACATAGTGACACAGTTGACTGAAAGGTAAAGAGAAAATAAAATCCCATTGTGTTTATGTATTCATAGTTTGTGGTATAATCAATTAAGAAGTAGATGGAACCTTAGAGATCATTTGGTCCAAGCTTCTCTTTTATAGATAAGAACATTTATTTGTCTTGGTATCTCCAGCAGATAGTATGGCACCTAGCACATAGTGTTTGTTGGTTAAAATGACTTACTCCAAGTCACACAGGGAATAAGGAGGAGAGTCCAGAAAGACTCCATCTTCCTGCTGCAAGTATGGTCACTGGCCATCCCCAGAATTCTCTCTCTCCTCAACTCTGCCTCTTGGCTTCCCTGGGTCCTTTCAAGTCTTACCCTTTATAGGAAGTCTTTCCTCTATCTCCCTTAATTCTCATGCCTTCTCTCTGATGATTATCAAGTCATGGCATCACCTTCCTGATGCCTTGGTGCTTTTCGAGAATGAGGAACAGGATCCAAATGGGTCTGAGTTGAAAAATGTAGCTCAGGAGACATGCTCCCAGAGCTTAGCCTGGCATCCCAAGAGGACAGCTTCCTTTGAGGGGATTCAAAAAAGTAGGCACATTCAGAAAAATCTACCTAGCCATCAATAAAACCTGATGACTTATTTGATATTCCTTCTGAGAAAAGATACCGCAAAAGAAAAAGAAGTCAAAAAGCAGCTGCTAAAAATAAAGATCAAAAGCAGTAAGAAAAAACAAGAGCCCAAGAAACCAAAAGCAGAGCAGTATGGGATACTCAGCGTTGAGTCACTTAGTGAAGGAGTATGAGAAATAGGCAGTGTGATAGAGGTAAATAATCTGGAGCTTATGATCAGTCTGCCTAATGGTCTCTGGGGACCTGTGCAAGTGACCAATATCTGTGATGCCTATACCAAGAAACTGAATGAACAGGTGAATTGGGAGGAGTCCCTGGAGGACCTGGCTCCCTCATCCAAGTTATTCCAGCTGGGGATGCTGGTACACTGTGCTGTGAGCAGCCTCAAGTCTACCTCAAAGAAGAAGAGCATTGAGGTGTCCCTGAACCCCAAGGATGTCAATGGAATGTTCAGCCCTAGGTCCCTGAAACCCGGATGCTGCTCACAGGCATGGTGCACAGCAGGGTAGACCTTGGTTATCAGATGGATATTTGTGTGGGAGGGATAAAAGTCATCCTGCCATGGCAGAAAGATCAGAAGCACATCAAACAGAAGGACAAAGTACTAGACTGTTTGTGGGTCAGTATCTCAATTGCCTCCTTGAAGAAATGAAGGGAGTCTGTCTGTCCACTCTATAGTCAGAGGTTTCTGCAGCTATTGCTATGGAGGAGCAAAACTGGACATTGGATAACCTTTTAGCAGGGCTGGTGGTTACAGTTCAGGTGCAGAAGGTGATCCCTCATGGTCTCACCCTGAGCATCCTCTCTTCCTTCCCTACACCAGTTGACTTTATGCACTTGGATTCTAAAAAGGTAGGAGACTACTTCCAAACCCAAATGGAGAGGGCCTATATTCTCTCAGTTCATCCACATACCAAGACTGTCTGATTAATATTATACTTTTTCTTCCTGCAAGTGGCCACCCCTTCACTTGTGCCTGCCCCCATCTCAATAAAGCATGTTGAATGATATGCCTATACAAGCTCCTTTGCAAAGGAAACACCTCTAGGTTGAAAGAGGGGTTTCTGGCCTATACCAGGATCATATACCTCTCTCAGATTGAGAATTCATTTAAGCCAGAGAAGTTCATGCCTAGAAATGTGCACAAATGTCAGGTTATTGGATTTCAGCCAAATGGATGGTGTGGCATTCTTGTCTCTGCAAGTGAGCATCATTGGAGCTTTGCCCCTGAGATATCATGACCTCCAGCCAGAGCAAATAGTCAAGAGCAAAGTGTTCACACTAAACCCCTATGGGATGGTTGTGGAGGTGACTGAGCAAATCAAAGGCCTTGTGCCTAGCTTGCACTTAGCTGATGTCCAGATCCAGCATCCTCAGAAATATGATGTCAAAGATGAGTTCAAGTGCCAGATGCTGATGTGTGACCCCAAAAAAAGAAACTGCTAATGACCTTGAAAAAGGCCTTGGTGGAGTTGAGTCTCCCAATTCTCTCAAGCTACAAGGAAGCCAAGCCTGAGCCGGAGACACATGGTTTTAGTAGCAGTATCAAAGACTAAGGTTCCATTGTCAAGTTTTACAATAAGGTGAGGGGACTGGTACCACAGAGAAAGCTAGGTGCCTCGCACATCTCAGCCACAAAGGAAGTCTTCTACATGGGACAGGTAGTGAGGCCACAATGAAAAGTGAACTGAAGCAGGAGAAGATGCTCTTGTCCTTCAGGCTATCCATTGACAAAGGGATTGAAAGCCTAGCCCAGAATCAGAAGAAAGTTACAGTCAAGATTGGGCAGTTAGCAGATGTGAAGAGAAGACTGAGAAGAGATTGGCAGTGTCCATACTACCCAATAACATCCATGCCTTGCTTACCACACCACACCTGTCAGATAATGTCACCAACAGTCAGTTGCTCTGCTACTGGCTCCAGAAAGGTGACATCCTCCACAAGGTTTTGTGTTTGAGCCATAGTGATGGTCACATTATTCTGTGCAGAAAACCTGATCTCTGCAGGGGAGAGTGGCCAGGATCCCAAGGTCCTTTCTGAATTCCAGCCTGAGATGTTGTTTACTGGTTTTGTGAAAAGTATTGAGGCCTATGGCATCTGTGTCCAGTTCCCATCAGGCCTCAGCAGACTGGCTCCCAAGTTAGCCTTGAGTGACATGTTTGTGACCACAGTGACCAGTTTGGGGGAGGGGGCAGACAGTGGTTGAAAAGGTGAACAACATGTATGAGGAGAAAGCGGATGCTGCTCTCCCTGTGTCTGTCAGATGTCAGCCAGGAGGACATGGCTGTTAGCTCCCTCACCCTCCTAAGCCAGTGCTTGGAGTCCTGGGTCATCTCCAGTCATCCCGATGAATATCTGGTCACTGAATTCAGATGGCTCAAGAGGAGAAGTGAGGCTGGTGATATGCACAGCCCTCCCTCACTCAAAACAAAGTCAAGTGCAAGTCATGTCATTAGTCAAGATGGCATGGTCTTCTTTGGCAATGAAGGGTGAACACACACACACACATGCACTCACACACATATCTCCAATTTATCCTGTATTTAACATCTTTGTACATAGATATTTGCATGTTGTTATTTTTAATTTTGTGAGCTCTTAGACAGTAGGAGCTATATTTGACTTTCCTTTTAGTCTCCAATAATTAACACAGTGCCTGGTACAAAGTAGGTACTTGATAAATGCTTTTTGAATGACTGGCTGAATAAGAAAGTAGGTAGTTGTCAAAATGCTGTGTTGAGATTTAATGATGGTGGCTTTGAGTGAGAATTGGGAAGAGAGGTTATCCCTTTATAGAGATGGGAAATTCCTGCTTCTTATCAGCCCACGCTGAGGTGGACAGGAAGAGAAGGTATCATTTCCCTGAAGGTGAAAGAGTTAATAAACCAAACATAATTCCCTAGACTAGCAAGAGAAATCACTGAAGTCATAGATTATGGTTATTGCCAGAATCAGTGTCAATACACATTCGAAATCTTTTCACAATTGGATTGTGGAAGCTTTCCTTTTCACCTATGGAAGCTATCTGCCATGGTGCAGTTACACATGAGAACTCATGGCATTGCTACAGTGGCCTTTACAAAGTGCACACAGACATTGGCCTGATTTCTAGACTAGGTCAATTGCCTTTATTAGTTTTCTTTTGGTGGTTCATACTTTTTCTCCTCCTTTCTTTACAAATGTAAACATTCACCATGATTCCCCATTTTCTAGATGGATTCAATTAACAACAGGTTTTCATTTTTACTACTTATTACTTATTTTTCCCTATCTGTCTCAACTTGGAGTATTATTTGTACTACTAGTCTATTCTTTCCTCTCCTCCCTCATCTTACTTATTCAATGTTTATGATGCTCATAAAAAGTTCTTCTCAATCCTTCCTCCCTTTACTTATGTTGCTATTTTAATATTAAGTGTCTAAATGTTGTATTTCTCTTTATTGATTGATCTCTAGTCCCAAACTTTTCCAAGTCAATTTGTAACTTTTTGTTATCAATCAACATGATCTTGCATTTGTTAATAGAGTCAAACCATTTTTTAATGTTACTGTACCTCTTTGAGGGTTTCAATGGGAAAATCATTCCAGCTTTAGGCACTTTGATGCAACTTCTCAAGTCTGGTCTCTCATGCCTTACAGATGATATCTATAGGCTGCCGTAATTTTATTAGTCCTAAGATACTTGAAGGTCCGAATGTCTTGAATGTGCCCTCTCCTCCCCCAATTCCTTGAGACCACTACAGATTATAATTAATTAATTATATTATCACTTATTATATTAATATTATTTATTATATCAATCATCTATTATATTTATTATTAATTATTATATTTAATCATATTAATATTATTATATATTCTATATAATTAATTAATTATATATAAATAATTAATATCCACAGATTATAATTAACATCCATAATCCAGATCATCTATACCAAGGGTGGGGAACCTGTGGCCTCAAGACCACATGTGATCCTCTAGGTCCCTTTGAACCCAAACTTCACAAATCCCCTTAATAAAAAACTTATTCCGTAGAACTTGGACTCAGTCAAAAGGCCACACCCAAGTTTAGATTCTAGACTGTTGCTCACACTGAGTAGCATTCATAATAAACCTCCTTCCCAGTCACAGCTTCTCACTTGACAAAATTTCAGGTAATAACAACTTCAATGTGGTTTCAATAAATCTATGTAACATTTTCTATGAAATATTCTTGATAATTCAGAGCTATGAGGCTGAAATTATCTGAACATCTGACATTCACAATTGATTTTGATTATCAAATCTAAAATTGTCCCTTGTAGACTCTTCAAAGTTCTCAGGAAGCTTTGTTCCTGTGTTAATTTGCATATCAAAATTTTGAGTTAAGTTTTTCTTCTTATAAGTCCTGTAAATTTAGAGGGGAATAAAAATGTGGTTGTTAATCTTTGAATAATATTTCTACTTTAGCTAGACAGAAAATTCTGGGGTGAAGTTCAATTTCTCTTGACTTTTGGTCAATCATGTTCAAACATATTTTGTGTAAGAGTTTTATAATAATATTGCACAATTCAAATTGGATACTTTTGATAAGTGGTTTTGTTTTTTTGCTTTTTTAAATTTAACTTTGTTTTGTTTTCTTAACTGCTTAAAACATTTGCTCTTTATTAGCAAAGCTCTGGAGTTTGATGAGCATGTATCTGGGCTAGTTGGATCTGACATTTCTGAGATCATCCAATGAAATCAATGGTCATTGACATGTCCTTTGATCTTACCATTTCTGAAAATTCTTTTCTAAGAGATTTCACCAAAGTATAGATTCTTCCTTTAAATTAGGTTATAATCTAATAACTTCTATATTGTTCCAAGTGCTTGATTATTCTCAGGGGTATGTGGGTTAATGTTTAATAATTGAATGTCTAGAAGAGAGAGAGGAAAGACAGTTAAATTTAACCCACATTATTAAAATTGTCTTTATCACTTTCTTAAGTCTACAGAATTGACAAAACAATAAATTAAGCCCAGTTTGGTAATAAATAATTGATTGCCAAGACGTAGATACTGACATTGAAAATTTAACTGGCTTTCCAGAGCCAATATTGGTAACTCCATCACACCCTTTTTATTGCCTTGTTTTTGCTTCCTTCTCTTTTTCCTTCCTCTTTCCTTCCTCCCTTACCCTTACCCTCTTTCCTTTTCTCCCCTTCTTTCATTTTCTTTCCTTTTTTCCTTGTTATTGCTCACAATTGTCACTTTTTCCAGCTGAACCTTCCTTTTAACTTGTTTTGCTGCATGTATTTCCACTTTTACTGCTCTACCTTCCAATCCTAACTTTTCATTGATTCCCCTCCCTTATTAAACTTTTCCAACACTTTTTCTCATAGTGTTGACTTTTTTCATCAGTCTTATTCCATGTTTACTAAAGATAGAGCTCTCATATCAGCTGTCAAATCATTCTTGACTGACATGAGGTCTTTCTTCACTTCCCTTAAAAATGCCTATAATCCAATTAAATGTTTCTTGTGCCTTAGGCCAGTGGGAGGTTTAGTTGTTCTTTTTTTCTTTCCATGTTTTTCTTTGGAATTTTAAATCTATAGTAATTATAATGTTGGAGTTCTTGTTTTTATTATTCTACTGGACGGTCTCCAAAATGTCAGATCCAAGGAACTAAGATATATTGTCTCTAAACTCAAGAGTTCACTGATAAAAAAAAAAAAATGTTACAAGCACTTAAGAAATAAAAATGGATCACTTACCAAAGTACAGATTTGAATTATACGGTCTTCATTAATATACAACCTTCATTAGAAAACACAGAAAACGCTTGAATGTGACTTACTGAAAATCAAGGGAAATCAGATCATGTCAGAATTTTCTATCCAGCTAAACTAGGAATATTATTCAATTTTTTTGTCCTTTTCATTCACAGGATTACAGAATTGTAAATTTAAGGCAAGAAAATGTCTTAAAAGTCTTGAATCCAATTCCCCCACTTTACAGAGAAGGAAATTTCAGCATAGGGAGTTTAAGTGGTTTGCTCAAAGTCCTAAAACTAGTAAATGACAGAGGCAAAACTTCAAACTTTCTGTCTTCTAGTTTGGTGGACTAGACTAGAGTCTGAAGACCTGGGTTCAAATTTTAGCTTAGCTATATAAAATATGTACGGCTTTTGGAAAAGTCACTTAAACTCCTCAGGAATTAGTTTTCAGAGAAAACTGAATGTGAGTTGGGCTGGATGGCCTTTTAGTGCCCTTCCAAATCTAAATCTGTGATTTATTTTTTGAGACTCTTTGCTTTCCTTTATTCCTTCCTTTTTCCTTTTTAAAATTTTATTCTGAGGGGCGGAGCCAAGGTGGCAGAGTAGAAAGACATACATACCCTAGCTCTTCCTCCACAGTCCATGAAATACCTGCAAAGAAAGACTCTTAGCAAATTCTAGGGCAGCAAAAGCCACTGAACAAGGAAGGGGAGGAGATTCCCAGCCCAGGGTGACCTGGAAGGCTGACGGGAAACATCAGTCGAGTCAGACATGGAGTGAAACACAACCCAGCCTTGGCCACAAGGCACCAGGAGGAGCAGGACTGGAACAGGCCTCAGGGGGTAGAATCCCCAGCAGCAGCAGAGACTCACCGATCCCTCAACCCACAAGCACCAAAGGCAACTTCAAAGGTCAGTGAAAGGCCTTTTCCAATTTGCTGAGAAGGGAGCAGTGTCCTTCCCTAGCTCTGGCCATAGGCAGTGATGGCAGAGGCAACCGCAAAAGCAGCAGCAGTGGCTGTGGTGATGATGGCCACAGACAACAGTCATCTTCCATTGTTGGAATGCTCAGCTTAAATCCCCTGGGGGAACTGAGCACCTTATCTGAACCTCAGCCTTGAGTGGTGGCTCTAAAGCCCCTGGGGGAATTCAGTATGAGTGAGATGAGGAGATTGTGAAGACTTTTCATAATAAAAATATGGGGAATATTGGATTTTTCTAAATAAAATTTCTCTTCCATAAGGCCTCCCTCCTTGGATACCTGAATTTCAGGTATTGAGGGCTTGTGGATGATCAGTAGTTTCCCTACCCCCACCCCACCCTACCCCCCCCACCCCCGTCCCCACCCCCTGCCCTTACCCGCTACCAGCTTTCTCTGTGAAAGTGCTGTGGGCTGTAGCCAAAACTTGGAAGTTACTCAAATCTCCTCTTTGTTTGTTGTACTGTTGCCACATCAATGCTACTAGCTCCTACTTCTCCCCCTCCCCTCCTCTCTAAAGCCACATCAGCAATTAAGTTAGATATTAGATGAGGTACTTGTGTTGGGATAGGGTAAAATTTCCTGGGGTTTACCTAGTTTTTCACGCTTAGATTGTGAGCCCACCTCCAAGTTAATGGAGAGGTGGGATAGTGGGGAGGTGGGGTTCTCTGTGTTAGGGTATAAAAATTGTGCTTCAGTTTCTGTAAGTGGCCTCCTTCCATCAGATGCCCTGCCCTGGTGGAAGGATGTCCCTTTCTCGAGAATTGTAACAAATCTTTTTCTTTCTGTTCTTATTGAGAAGCCTCTTCATTTACTTAAAATTTTGAGTAAGGGTCTTTTTATCCCACACAACTGTGTGTTTGTCCTTCCTTGTGGAAGAAGATCTGCCATCAGAGAAATAATGACATGACTTGCACTTGACTTTGTTTTTTTGAGTGAGGGAGGGCTGTGCAGATCATCAGCCTCATTTCTCCTCCAGAGTAATCTGAATCCAGTGACCAGGTATTCATCAGGATGACTGAAGATGACCCAGGATGAGTCAATTGGAGTTAAGTGACTTGCCCATGGTCACACAGCTAGTGAATGTCAAGTGTCTGAGGTGAGATTTGAACTCAGGTCCTCCTGAATCCTGCACTGGTACTCTATGCACAGCATCACCTAGCTGCCTCTGGGGGGAATTGAACAACTGATCTGAATCATAGCCACAAGCCTGGCCAGGGAGTAACTCCTGTCCCTTGTGTCACCTTGAAGGAACTAAGAACTTACAGGTCCCCAGAGTATACCCTAATCTTGACAAAGGACCCAAAAGTCAAGTAACTGGTTGGGAAAATGCCCCCAAAAGAGGAAAAAAGTGAGACAATTACTTTCTTGATGAACAAATATTCTCTTCCATCATTTTGAATGAGGAAGAATAATGTTTACCATTAGGGGAAGATATAAAAGTCAAGGCTTTGGCATCCCAAACCTCCAAAATAAATATGCAATGGTTCCAGGCCATGTCAGAGCTCAGATTTTGAAAATCAAGTAAGAGAGGTGGAAGAAAAATTGGGAAGAGAAATGAGAGAGATGCAAGAAAATCATGAAAAATGAGTTAACAACTTGCTAAAGGAGACCTCAAAAAAATACTGAAGAAAATAACACCTTTAAAAATAGGCTAACTCAATTGACAAAAGAGGTGAAAAAAGTCAATGAGAAGAAGAATATTTAAAGAGCAGAATGAGCCAAATGGAAAAGGAGATTCAAAAGCTCACTGAAAAAAGAGTTCTTTCAAAATTAGAAAGGAGCAAATGGAAGCTAATGACTTTATGAGAAACCAAGAAATTACAAAACAAAACCAAAGAATGAAAACATGGAAGATAATGTGAAACATCTCACTGGAAAAACAACTGACCTGAAAAATAGATCCAGAAGAGACAATTTAAAAATTATAGGATTACCTGAAAGCTATAATCAAAAAAAAAAGAACCTAGACATTGTCTTTCAAGAAATTATCAAGGAAAACTGCCCTGATATTCTAGAACCAGAGGGCAAAATAAATATTGAAAGAATCCACTGATCATCTCCTGAAAGAGATCAAAAAAGAGAAACTCCTGGATATTGTAGCCAGATTCCAGAGTTCCTAGATCAAGGAGAAAATAGTGCAAGGAGCCAGAAAGAAACAATTCCAGTATTGTGGAAATACAATCATGATAACACAAGATATAGCAGATTCTACATTAAGGGATTGAAGGGCATGGAATAAGATGCTCCAGAAGTCAAAGGAACTAGGATTAAAACCAAGAATCACCTACCCAGCAAAACTGAGTATAGTACTTCAGGGGAAAAAAATGGTCATTCAATGAAATAGAGGATTTTCAAGCATTCTTGATGAAAAGACCAGACCTGAAAAGAAAATTTGACTTTCAAACACAAGCATCAAGAGAAGCATGAAAAGGTAAACAGGAAAGAAATATCGCAAGGGACTTACTAAAGTTGAACTGTTTATATTCCTACATGGAAAGATAGTATTTGTAACTCTTGAAACTTTTCTCAGTATTTGGGTAATTGGAGGGATTATACACACACACACACACACACACACATAGAGAGAGAGAGACAGAGGGACAGAGAGCACAAGGTGAGTTGAATAGGAAGGGATCATATATAAAAAACTAAAATTAAGAAGTGAGAAAGGAATATATTGGGAGAAGAAAGAGAGAAATGGAATAGGGCAAATTATCTCTCACAGAAGAGGCAAGAAAAAGCTTTTCAAATGGAGGGGAAAAGGGGGGAGGTGAGAGGGAAAAAGTGAAGCTTACTCTCATCACATTTGGCTCAAGGAAGGAATAACAGGCACATTCAATTTGGTATGAAAATCTATTTTATACTACAGGAAAATAGGGGAGAAGGGTTAAGCAGGGTTGGGGTGGATGATGGAAGAGAGGGCAAATGGGAGGAGGAAGCAATTAGAAGTAGATACTCTTGGGGAGGGACAAGGTTAAAAAAAAGAACAGAAGAAATAAGGAGCAGGATAGGATGGAGGGAAATATAGTTAGTCTTACACAACATAATTATTATGGAAGTCATTTGCAAAACTACACATATATAGCCTATATTGAATTGCTTGCCCTCTCAGTGGGGATGGATGGGGAGGGAGGAAGGAAGAGAAGTTGGAACTTAAAGTTTTAGGAACAAATGTTCAGAATTGGTTTTGTGTACAACTGGGAAATAACAAATATAGGTAATGGGATATAGAAATTTATCTTGCCCTACAGGACAAGAGAGAAGATGGGGATAAGGGAAGGGAGGGCACATTGGTGGAAGAGGCAATCAGAATGCAAGTCATTTTGGGGTGGAGAGGGGAGAGATGGGGAGAAAATTTGGAATTCAAAATTTTGTGGAAACAAATGCTGAAAACTTAAATAAATAGATTTTTGCGGGGGCAGAGGGTAATCTGTTAGAGGGGCCCTTCCACATTGTCACTTTCCACCTTCTCAACCTTTCCGCTAGTGCTTCTTTTTGGTCCAAATTCCATGAAAAAAGAATGATCTCTAGTTATGGATTGTCACAAATAGCAAAGTCACAATAAATTCTTAATAATATAATAAATTAAAAAAGAAGTTTCTCTCTTTTCCTCTCACAAACACCCCCCCCACACACACACACACAGAAGCAGTCAAGACCTATACAAACTCTTGTGGGTCAAAAAGATATTGGTTAAATGAAACAGTTTTAGGATGGAAAAGAATTCTTTGCCTTTCACAGCCACAAAAAAAAATATTGATTATTTAGCTGACTTGGGTCATCTAAGTGGTGCAGTGGATAAAGTGCTAGATCTGGAGTCAGGAAGACTGATCTTCCTGAGTTCAAATCTGGCCTCAGACACTTACTAGTTGTGTGATCCTGGGTAAGTCATTTAACTCTGCCTCAGTTCCCTTATCTGTAAAATGTTCTGGAGAAAGAAATGGGGTCAAAAAAATTCAGAAATGATTGAAAAAAGGGCTTTAATTGAGCTAATATTTACTAGGAAAAGGAAAAATGGGATAATTTAAAGATAATATATATACATGTACATACATATTATATATAAATATTTATGTTATATACATATACATGCATGTATACTTCAGGATAATGATAATGTTCTTTTAAATAATCACATAATATTTTGGCACTTTATCAAATAAGCAAATACTGAGCATTGATCACTCTTTATATTGGGGACAGGACTAACAATTCCCACCCAGATCAACCATATTATATAGAGTTTTCATGTCCTTCCCCCATCCCAGAAATGTGATTTGATTTGTAATCTTTGTAATCAGGGCCTTCATTATGACAAAGTTCAACTGATTCATAAATATTTTGTCCTGTTTTGCATACCATGGAAATAACCTAGTTTATTTTCAGTTTTCTATAGTCTCATGAAATATTTTCCCATTTGAATTGCATATTTATGTCCCATGAAGGTCTTGCTTTTCAATATTACACATGAAGCTACTTTTCCTTGCTCTGATTAAACCTGTTCTCTATGCCTGGATGCTTGTTACCACCATCCCTACCCAAGCCAGTGATACTGAACACCATGATTTGAGTTACAAGAAGTTGTGGGTGTTTTTCTTTCTGGGAAGGAACAAGAGTGTTTCTGTAGAGGGTGTCAATTTTAATATGCATTGACAAAGTGTATGATTAGGACTCCTTTAAGCTAGAGTTCACTTTTTTCAGTTTTGAAAAAAA
>CM053771.1:356156628-356174186 GCA_028658325.1 Potorous gilbertii
TACTTTTTGTTGTTAACAAGGAACTGGGAAGTGGCAGAGAAGTGGTACCTATCATTAGGGCAGCTAGGCGGTGAAGTTAAATCGAGAAGACTCATCTTCCTGAGTTCAAATCTGGCCTCAGACACTTACTAGCTGTGTGACCCTGGGCAAGTCACTTAACCCTGTTTCCTTATCTGTACAATGAGCTGAAGAAGGAAATGGTAAACCACTCCAATTTTTTTTGCCAAGAATATTCCAAATGGTGTCAAAAAAGTTTGAGACAACTATAAACAGCAACATCATTTGGGGAAGGACTGAACAAACTGTAGTGTGTGAATGTCATGAAATAGTATTGTCCCATAAGAAACAAGGGGATAAATTCAGAGGAACCGAGAAAGAATTGTATGACCTGATTTATCACAAAGTGAGCAAAACCTGGAGAACATATTTATATAATGACTAAAACATTGTCAAGGAAAAAACTGTGAAAGTCTTTAGAATGCTGTTCCACACAATGAACAACCATTACTGCAGAAGATTGATTATAATTCACACATCCTGCCTCTTGACAGAGAGATGATGGACTGAAGGTAAAGAATTTGACGTTTTCAGAAATAGACAATATATAGATTTGTTTTACTTGATTCTGCTTTGTTATAAGAAAAGGCTTTAATCAAGTTAGATGATGATTTATGGGAAAAGTAGGGGAGGAATGATAGTCATATTTTAAAAGAGGAAAATATCAATGAAACACACAAAAAAATCCATAGAAGAGAGCAGGAGTTTCAAAAAAAGGGCCAGGAACAAACAGAGCAGCTTTGGAAAACACCATGCTGTATTTAACATATACTTTTTTAAAAAAACCACTCTGTATAATAGAAATGTATTATATCATCTACAAGCCTCCATTTTTTTCTTTGTATATCAAAAGGCTCATTTTTTTGTTTGTTAAATTCATAGTAAAAAGAAAGGAAAAAATTTTAATAGCTTCTACATACAACATGTCATGTCTATTAAAATTACGTGGTCCTAGTTTAACTCCTTAGTTCCAGTCCTAGATTCTCACCTACCTTTTGAACCTCATAAATGGAAAAAAGAAACGGCCCAAGAAAGAATTCATTGTCTTTCCCAGAAGTCCACTCTTCTTTTAAATTTCCCTATTACTGTCATAGGCTTGACCATCTTTCTAATTTCCAGATTCAAAACCTCAGTATCACCCTAAAAAGAAGACTCTTCCTTTTCTTATCCTACATACCCAATCAGTTGTCATATGTTTCTATGTCCACAACATCAGATATATAGCTGTGTTTCTAATTACTACTTACTTCCCTATTTCATATCCTTATCACTTTTGCCATAATTATTGTAAGTCTCCTAATTATTGATTTTCATAAAATAAAGGCCTGACTATGACAACTATCTATTCAATAAACTCTAGTGCAGGAGTAGGGAACTTGCAACCTCAAGGCCACATGTGACCTCTAGGTCCTCAAGTGTGGCCCTTTGACTGAATCCAAACTTT
Source organism: Potorous gilbertii (assembly GCA_028658325.1). Lineage (NCBI taxonomy): Eukaryota > Metazoa > Chordata > Mammalia > Diprotodontia > Potoroidae > Potorous > Potorous gilbertii. Next base: position 356,158,130 of record CM053771.1, read on the forward strand.
ACAGAACAAATCCCTTAATAAAAGGATTTGTTCACTAATTTATTGCTGGTAGAGCTGTGAGCTCATCCAACCATTGTGGAGAGCAGTTTGGAACTATGCTCGAAGGGCTACAAAAATGTGCATACTTCTAGGACTGTATCTCCAAGAGATCATAAAAATGGGAAAGGGTCCCACATGTACAAAAATATTTATAGCAGCACTCTTTGTGGTGGCCAAAAACTGGAAATCAAGGGGAAGCCCATCAATTGGGGAATGGCTTAATAAATTATGGTATATGAATGCAATGGAATATTATTGTGCCATAAGAAATGATGAAGAAGAAGACTTCAGAGAGACCTGGAAAGACTTATATGATCTGATGCTGAGTGAAAGGAGCAGAACCAGGAGAACTCTGTGCACAGCAGTGACCATAGTGTGTGAGTTTTTTCTGGTAGACTTGGATCTTCATAGCAATGCAAGCACACAAAAAAAAAATTCTCAATGGTCTTCTAAGGCAAGGTGCCTTCCACATCCAGAGAAAGAACTATGGAATTCAATCACAGGATGTAGCAGATCATTTGCGTGTGTGTGTGTGTGTGTGTGTGTATGTGTGTATTATGTTTTGGTTTGTTATATAATTTCTCCCATTTATTTCAGTTCCTCTACACAGCATGACTATAATGAAAATGTATTCAATAGGAATATATATGTAGATCCTATATAGAATTGTGTGCTGTCTTGAGGAGGGAGGGGGATGGTAGGAGGTAGGTAGGGGGGAAAAAATCTAAGTTTTATGGTAGTTATTATAGAACATTAAAAATAAATAAAATGAATAAATAAATAAATAAAAGAATTTGTTCTTTAAAACTTGGACTCAGCCAAAAGGCCATACCCAAGGACGTAGAAGGCCACACGTGATTTTGAGACTACAGGTTCCCCACTCCTGCAAACTAGTGGATCCCTATTGTATCTAAGACCAAATAGGAACTCTTCTGATATTTAACACTCTTTACAACCAAGCCCCTTCCTATCTGTCCAGTCTTCCATATTGCTCCCCTCCATTTCTCTGAGTCACACTAGCCTATTCTCTGGTTCTCACAAATGGTTCACCAGTTACCCTATCTGGACCTTTGAGCTCTCTGTTCCCTATGCCTGGGATATTCTCCCTCCTCAATACAATTTCTTAACCTAGTGCCCCCATGTTTAGAAGGTCTTTTCTGATCCCACCCAATATTAGTTTAATAATACTCTAAGGTTACTTTGTATCAATTTCATATGTATCTTTTATACATCTATTTATGTACATATTGTCTCTTCCATTTGAATGTAAACAGCTTGAGGGCAGGGACTTTTTTCCCATTTATTTTGTATCCCTAGAACTTAGCACAGTATCTGGCACATAATAAAAACTTGCTGGTTGATTGACTGGTTGAAAAAAATAAATTTGGGGTTTGAAACCGAAAGGAGAAATGATATGATAAAAAAGAGATCTCAACAACTTTACTGAGGGGGACACTCAAGCTAATTAATTAACAGATAATTTGCTGGAAGAGAGTTTGTATTTTAAATAGTTAATTAGGTAATTCCAATTCATACATGTAGATTGTCTTTTAAGCCAGAGAGATGAAGAAGGAAATAAGTATACTGAAGGATGGATATTTGGTGTTTTTGTCCCAGTGAACATCCAAGAAGTCTCTTTTCCACACATTGCATCATACACACACAACATTTCAAGGTCTCTACACTATATTAACTGCCTTATTGCTAAGATAGTCAAATATTCAACAGTCTTTATTTCGACAGGACAATGAACCCCAAATCAGAAACTTCACTTAGATTTCTTGTCAGCAACTCTGATGATTATATAACTACTACAAACACCTACTCCCCATCCCAGTTAAATAACATTAGCAGCAAAAGTTCAGTATGTGTGAGTAATGCATAATGAACACATTTTGAACATCATGTGGCAAAGGCAAATAAGTCTTTCACAAGCTCTTAATGTACAAGAAAAAATTTTAAAATATGCCATGAGGAGGAGGGAAACAGAAGAGGTTGAGTGGAGGGGGAGTATTGAAGAGGAGTAAACCATTAGCCCATCTCCCCAGGTCCCTGAGCGCATAATCTGTTAAAGAAAGGAAGGAGACAGAAATATTTCTGTTCAATCCAGACTATTTACTGCATCTTCTCTTTCAGGGAATACTAGTATTATACTAAGATCTGATATTATGCCAGGAAATTTGGAACATGTTTGATTAAGAACAAGAGTAGATTTTAGCCTTAATATAAGGAAGAATTTTCTAACAGAGCTGTCCAAAACTTAGAGTAAGGTGCCATGGAAGGTAGCAAATTCCCCATCATTGGAAGTATTCAAGCAAAGGCCACAAGACTATGAGGGAGATACTGCAGAATAGATTGCATTCCTGCATTGGCAAGAGGTTAAGCTAGAACAGGGGTGGGGAACCTGTGACCCTGAGGCCACATGTGACCCTCTAGATCCTCAAGTGTGGCCCTTTGACTGAAGCTGGGTCTAGATCTTCAAATGCAGCCTTTTGACTAAATCTGGATTCAGTTAGGATTCGGTCAAAGGGCCTTACTTGAGGACCTAGAGGGCCACGTGTGGCCTGGAGATCACAGATTCCCCACCCCTGATCTACATTAGGTACAAAGTTTCTTTAAGCTCTATCTCCTGCAGCTACTACCTGGACATGGTAAAAATACAGATGTTCTATATGGCCTGAAGAATCAACATCATTAAGATAAGTTACTACAACCATGAAAAATAATCTTCCATTTTCTTCTATCTTTTCGTTCTTTTGATTCTCTTTGACTGATTCTTGATGTCGCATAGACTCATAAGTTTCTACTTGCCCAATTCTAATTTTTATCAAATTGTTTTCTTCAGTTAACTTTTGCATCTCCTTTTCCATCTGTCCTTTAAGGAGTTATTTTCTTCAGTTAGGTTTTGTATTTCCTTTTTCATTTGTCCAATTATCCTTTTAAATTCTTCTGTGATTTCTTTTTTTCATATTTTTAAAGTCATTGGTCAGTTTTTCTTCTATTTCTCTAATTTGGCTTTTAAAATCCTTCCTGAGCTCTTCTAAGAAAGCTCTTTGTGCTTCAGGCCAGTTCATATTCGCTTCTGAAGTTTCAGATGGGAGTACAGTCTCAATGCTGACCTCTTTGGTATTTGTGTTTTGGTCTTTGTCCCCATAGAAAGATTCTATGGTCTTTTCTTTCCTGCTGTGCTTCTTACTCATGATAATCACCCTTTTCCTGGCTTTTAAAGTAAATCTCTGCATCTGAGGCACAGAGGACTCTCTCCCGTAGTTCTTGTGTCTAAAACTCGAGGCTTTGTGTGTTGTGGTCTCTGATTCTTTCAACTAGAAGCTAAAATGCTCTGGCTTACCTGGTGCTGAGCTGACTGATGTTGGAAAGCAGAGGCCAGGTAAGGTCTTTTAGGGTTTCCCTGCAGTTACCCTGGAGCTAGCACCTTAAGTGTGGCAGAGGGTTGGTCTGGCCACAGGAGGTCTTCTCTGGTGACCTAGAGCATAGATAAGCTCAATGGCTGGTAATCTCATCTGTGCTAGTGTCTTTCTGATTCCCCTGAGGCACTCCTGGGGTCCTGGTATTGGTGGTTGTGGGCTTCTCCCCGCTGGGGGTCAGGATCTTCTCCCAGTTTACTGAGGTGGGCCTGTCTGGGACAGCTCCAGTTCTGCACTGGTGCCCTTCAGCCACATCAAGAGGGACCCTCCTTAGCCATTTTCCTAGCCTCACAGGTTAAGAGTCTGTTTACCCCTTCTGCTGCTCCCACTGTTCCAGGGTTTTTCCCAGGGAGATATTCTCTGGGCTTATCAAGGTCAACAAGGGGAGGGAGATAGCAAGTACAGATCACTCCATCATCTTGGTTCCCAGAACCAGAGAAAAATAATCTTCCTAATCATAAACCTGTAGACGTGGATCTCACATATTCCCAGCTACCTTGGTAAAGGATTGTCTAATCCCTCAACAATTCCCGTCCTGATGATCAGATAATGATCAGTCTCAACTCCAGTTAAGAATCACAGAATTTTAGATGTATATACTTAGACATCGTTTAACCCAATTGTTCATTCCACTGATGAAGAAACAGAGTTTCGTAAAGGGGAGATACTATGAACAAGAGCTAGCTAGTGGGGAACCTAAATTATAACCATGACAGTACCCTTTTCACCACTACCTCCAGAGGTCTCCCTCCAATGGCACTAGGAATTATAGAGTGGTTAATGAGAGGGAATAGCCTTCTTCCTCTACCCCTGTGTTTGGAGTATCTACTATATTTGCACAGAATTCCAGCTATTTACAGGAGGTAGCTGGATGCTATAAGTGGATAGAGGGCTAGACCAGGGGTTGGCAAAACCTGAATTTAAATCCTACCACAAACGTTACTGATCATGTGACCATGGGCAAGTCATTTCAGTTCTTTTGACCTCAATTTCCTCATCTGAATAACAATTATAATAATATGTACTTTACAGAAATTATAAAGGTGAAATGAAACATTATACATTCGTATGTATGCATATACACACATTTAGATATTTGGGGGCATGGGTATGTACACACACATATTTATGCATATATGTGTGTATATATATAAAGCTAAACTTTAAATAAATGTTACATAAATGGTTGTTGTTGCTGTTGTTGTTATCCAGCATGAAAAGGGGTGAGGAAGACAGAAAAGTTTGGATTAATTCAATGGTAATATAGAAAATAAATTTATTATTAAAGTGTTGGTTTCATGAATAGGTATGTATTATGCTATATACCAAAGCAGCCTCTGCATACCTGAAGAGGATGTGCCCAGAAGACCCCTAGCTAGATATTCCTAAGTGTCCTTAACCAAGTACTGAATGATATTGAAGCATATTTTTCCCTTATTTATTTTTCTTGCTTTTATTTTCCAACATGGTTAATGTAGAAATAGGTTTTGCATGACTTCAGATAGATAGATATCATATTTCTTCCCTTCTCAGTGGGTAGGGGAGGGGTAGAAGGAGGAAGAGAATTTGGAACAGGAAATAATATGAAAAAAAGAAAGAAAATTACTCAAATCTCTAATAAGGTTGTTTAATAAGTATAAAATTTACCTGATCCTGGCCTTTCCCTTTAATAAGAAAATAAAGATGACTGATTCACTAATGGATTCTTACTCTGTGGGTTATACCAATGGATTTGGCCTTTTTTTTTTAAGAAAGCAAGAAAATAAATAGAAGACAGAGACAGACATAAACAGTGAGGAGAAGAGTGTCTTATTACCATACATAGATCAGTAAAACTAGAGTACATTTGAGAACAAAAATAGATTTTTATTAGGGAGGGCTTAATATAAGGAAAGACTTTCTAAAAGAGCTATCCAGATATTGAGAAAGGTTGTCATGACATGACAAGCAGTATAGTACCTAACAATGGAACTGTTCAGTCAGGTTATAGGATTTTGGGGAAATTTGAATTAGGTTCCTTGGAGAGAGAGACAGAGACAGAGAGACAGGGAATGAAAGAGAGAGAGAAGAGAAGAAAGGAGAGGAGAGGAGAGGAGAGAGAACTGTAGTAATTTACCCACAGCTTTACCTAATCTATGTAAACCCAAAAATTCTTTCCTTTAGTTCAGGATCACATAAGTGATTGTAAGTTCATGTGAGTTCAGAAATCTAGCTCCTAGTTTTCAGTGCAGTAGATGTAACAGCAACTCCTTCCCCAACATTTTGTTACCAAAAGGAATTAATGATGTTTGTTAGGAAGTTCCACAAGTCAAAAGATTAGATTTATTCTGTTTAGTCTGAAAATACAGAACTAGAACTGGTAGATTTCCATTCTAGATAAGGGGGAAGGGAGCTATCCAAGAAGAAAAGTTTCCTTGAAAAGGAATGAGTTTCCTAACACTAGAAGTGATACCTTGGAATTTAAATGACTAATAGTCAAAGGGCCACACTTGAGAACCTACAGGATGACATGTAGCCTCAAGGCTGCAGATTTCCCACCGCTGGGTTAGCCAGATTTGGAGATTTAATCTAGCGGAGTCAAGCTTCAAGTTGGCCTAGGTAGCTACTAAGAAACTTTGCAACTCTAAGTTTCTACGATTATGTACATTGGCCCTGGAAAAATAAAAAGAATGAGCTTTTTGAGTTTATTGTTTTGAATTAGTAGGGGAAAAAACACCTCAATGTAGTTTAAATTAACCAAATTATTGATTAACTATACACAAAATCCGATACTAATGCCTCTTTGAGGAGTGGAGGTGATCCTGGCTTCTCAAAGGCTATTCCAGTGGATATGCTTTCTGGAAGATCCTACTAAACTCAAAAGGCTTCAAGTTTCCTCTCCAGGCACTTTTAAAAACCACTTTGCTACCCATACTGGAGACCTGGTCCCAGGGAAACCACTGCCCTGAAGCATCTCTCCTGATTGGTAACTGACTCTTCTGGAAAACTATTACAGAAAAGCCCAAAACATGCCTTGCTTCATTCCTCTCTGGTCACCTCCTCCAAAATCTCCTCTACAGATACCTTGCTGTAGCATATCCTTTCTTCTTCCCACTCACCTTTCCTTCCTGATTGTCATTTCAGAAATAAAGGAACTATAATCAAATCAATACAAAGACTGGAGCATTAAAAATATATGGGAAAAATTACTTCTACTGATGAAATTTACTTTTTAATTTAAGGTTATCCCAAAACCATTGTCAGAAGAATTGCTTGGGAACCAATAAGATCTGAGTATCTTTATCAGATTGTAAAATATCCATTTATCCAAAAAAAAATGTTTGGGGGGATTTTTTTTTACAGGACCTGGAAATCTTGTCTCCATTGAAAGAATGTTGAACTCTGAGATATATAGTTACAGAGGTATAGATATATACATATACAAATACATATATACACACATACATATATATGCACACTATATATAATATATGTGTATACTAAGATATAGAAATGTTCCAGAATTATAGAAATCTCCAAATGAAGATGAATTGCTGCAATATGATCTTCCACGATACCATAAGTCATGAAAGGTTAAGAAATTTATCCAAGAGACATTGATAAACATGTCTTCAAAAGGGCCAGATGCCATCAGCTTGTTCATACTGTGTCTCCACAACAAATTCCATGCCTCAAATGAGAATAGTAGGGATGAGATGGAGTCTCTCCATGTGGATAACAATAGGAAACTGCTTTCCTGGAGAATCATGTAATGGAACTCAAAGAAAAATCAAAGAGACTAAAGCATGTGGGGTTATTTGGTGACCCATTCTGGTCAGTTCACCACATTGTAAAGAAGAAGCTCTCTGATGGGCTTTGAGGCATTGAAAAAGGCCTACCAGCTTTGCCTACTTCTTTGATGATCTGTGACTTATCCTCTTCAGCTGGTAGTGTGAGAGATCTGGTGAGAGACTCTTTTATAAGGGACAAGATCTCAGGGCCTACTTCTATTTTGAGTTCATGAAGCCCAATGAACAGACCTGGGTCATTAACCTTTTTCTTCATTTTTTTCCCTAGATGCATGGAGTAGAGTTTCCAAACTTGGGAGGTTGGAAAGGTTAAAGGCAAGGAAAGAAATTGATGGGAATCTGAAAGACAGAATTCAGGCTGAGTGTTACAGCCAGCCTAGCATCAATGTCTCAAGGAACAGGGAATGATCTTTGGGAGTGATCCTAGCCCAGTGGAAGGAATCGTCCAGCAGTACTGATACCTTTGGAAATGAACTTGGTGGGCCAAATGCTCTGTAGGAACTGAGCTAAATTGTGAGTCTAAACCCCATTAGAGACCAAGGTGGCATAAGGAAGATTATGTCTCTGAAATATTGAAAGGAAAAATTAGTACCTTTGTCTTCTTATATATTTGAAGGAAATATCCCTTAGTGAAAATTAATTAATGTCAACTTGGGTCTTAATTAGTGGCCACCTAAAAATTTGGGGAACACAGTCAGTGTAGGTTCAATCCAATATCAGGGAAAAGAGATACTCATAAGCCCCTCAGGGAGCCTTGAAAAGCTGAAGGGTGATACAGCAGAACTACCCCCTCAGAGAGTGGGGCCACAACATACTCATACTAAACATCTTAGGGGCAGCTAGGTAGCACAGTGGATAGAGCACTGACCTGGAGGCAGGAGGACTTGAGTTCAAATCCAACCTCAGACATGTGATACTTACTAGCTATATGACTCTGGGCAAGTTACTTAACCCCAATTGCCTTGCAAATAAATAAATAATATAAATATTCTTTAATGTCCTAATAACTCATTTGATTTAAACTATTGAGGCTATGTGGGCTATAATCAAGAACAACCATAGGAAAAATAGACTGTTCATGTTTGTGAAAGGTACTCTTAATATCTAGTGTGGCGCGATTACAAGATGAAGAATTTTAAAATGTGTCAATATCTCACAAATGTCAAATCATGTAAGACAGATGCAAATGCAGCAAAAGGGAAACATTTTACATATTATAAGTGTTTTTATGTAAGAAGTTATAAGGTTTATTATATAAATCAATAAATTTGACTACTTCAATTTATCCTAGTTCATTTTCACACAACTGTCATCAATTAGTTAAACATTTATTGCCAGTGTTCACACTTAGTATGTGTCACACAACATACTAAGGACTGGAAGTACAAAGAAAACACCCCCCTCCCCCCCACCCCCCACCAAAAAAGGTATACATTCTGAGGGTAAATAAAATCTGTAAATAATAAGGTACATGCAAAGATATATACAATTACAGCTTGGATGAAGGTGATTTGAAAAGAAAAGAAAAAATTGCAAAATCCAGGCATGGGAGAGAGAGAGAGAGAAGTAAAGAATGGACTGTGAAGGGGAGATAAACTAAGGCTGTGGAAGTGTGAGTGGAGGGAAGGATTATACATACAGAACATTTTAATTACTTAATAAGGAAAAAGAAATGTGGAGCAGAGGAATAGGAGATTTAACTCTGATGGTATCATGCCAGAAAGAACCTAAGAAGGGTTAATACTCAGGCTCTGAGTTTATTAACTTGGAAACACTTACATCCTGGGGACCAGGAAACCAATACCAATCAAACTGGTTTTTGCCAGTCAACACCTTGGGACAAAAGGATTGACCATCTTCCAACTCTTCAGTGTACTCTGTACCTAAAACTTTAGGTACCTAATAGAATAACCCAAAGTGCATAACTTTCCCAGGCACACACTCCACAGGAGAATACAAACATATATAAGTATATATATATATATACAGAGAGAGAGAGAGAGAGAGAGAGGCATTAAATAGAGCTAACCAGATAATCAGATCCTCCAGAGCTGTGTGACTTTGCCAAATCAAAGATGCCCCAATTCCCTTCCTCTCCCTCCCATTAACACTCCGTTCAACAGTTGCCAACAACAGTAACAAGCACTAGTGTGCCAGGCACTGAGAATACAAAGAAAGGCAAAAACATAGACCCTGCTGTAGAGAGCTCACATTCTATTGGAGGAGACAACATGCAAATAGCTACATGTATGTAAGATATTTTAGAGGGAAGACACTAACAGTGGATGGGGAAAGGCTTCCTGGTGAAGGTGGGATTTGGATTAAATCTTGAAAGAAGTTACGGAAGGGGAGACAGAAAAGAAAGGATAGAACATTGAGACATGATGGACAGTCAGTGAAAAGACACAGAGAATGAGGATTATGTGACTCATGCTCGGAAGGAATGAGGATGAGGATGAAGTGGGTCAGTGTCATCGGATTTAAGGTCCAACAAGGAGAGTAAACAATAAGAAAACAGGTAGGAAGGGGACCACTTGTGGAAGTAGTAGGGAGCCAGTGAGGTTTATTGAGTAGGATAGCGACATGGGAGATAGATGCTGTTATTATTTTCATTTTAGAGTTAAGAAAACTGAGGCACACAAACTTACCCAGGGTCACAGAGCTTGTGAGTACCTGAGTCTGGATTTGAACTTGATCTCGTTGACTCTAGACCCACTGCTCTATCCACTGTGCTACCTAGCTGCCTCAGAATTAATATATAATATAGAATATCTCCAGGGCTATAAAAATAAGTGACTTGAAGGATAACAATGGTACCTTCAAGGAAAATAGAGAAATCATACAGTCTCTTCTTAAAGACCTCCATTGACAGAGGACTCAAACTCTTCCCCAACCCTACCCCCAGTGTATTCCATATTTAAACAGTTCTAATTATTAGAAAGCTTTCCTTTATTTTTATTTTATTTTTTAGCTTTTCTTTATGTTAAGATGGTTTCTGCTGCACAGTAACTTCTGGACATTGCTTCTTATTCCCACTCCCACCACTCTGCTATCCCAACCCAATCCCTTAAACTCTCCTACTCCATCCCACCCAAAGAATTGAAGAGTAAATCTAATCTATATAAAGATTTTATATAGTCTAGGCTATCTAATAGGGCTCTATCTCTATTTATATATTTTCCTTTCTCCTATTTTCCCTTAATTTTGTTAGTTTGTGGGCAGAGGTAATAAGTTGAAGCTCACTTTTCTGCCATTTCCTTTTCCTCTTCCTTTTTCCCTGTCTTCCATCCTCAAGTTTATTAACTGCTTATAATGTTCTGAATGCTTGGGTTGTCAAAAGGTGTAAGTTCTGGTTTTTTATCTTGAAGGGTGTCTAGTCTAGGTGGCAAGATAGAACATAAGTATATATGTACAGAAAGCTAACTACCAGAGAAGACTCAAGGTGGTGGGGAGAAGGCCACAGTTGTCAAATCTTTATGTCAAATCTTCTCCAAATCTTCTCCTAAAAATGATTACAGAAAACACAAAACAGAATTCTATGTGAGAAAGCAAAGAAAAAGTCACAATGTGTTATAGGGCAACTTAGGAAGATAGAAAGGTCTGTGGAAAGTGACAATGGAGTGGTGGGGCGCTGGTGGCAGGCAAGAGTATGAAGGAGCAGGGGCACTAGTGCCCAGGGATGGTCAGAAAGAGATCCCAGGGGATGCTAGTTCTAGGTCTCAGGGCAGGATTTGATGTCATTTGGCAGTTCTGTCACACATAACTAAATTCCAAATCACAATTCCAGGGTGAAAAAGAAATCTCAGTCAAGTGGGAATAAGGGCCTTATTTGGGTAGCCCAGACCAGGAAGACAGAAGCCCAGACCAGAAGGAAAGTGACCAAAACTCTCCCTACATCATACCACTTTAGAAGCACCATAAACCAATAGACAACTCAGATCAAGTTGTGAAAGTAAAAGGAGTAATAAGTATAAGTTCAGGGCATTCATCCCCCTCAGAGGTGATCAGACCCCAAATTTAACATAGAGTCCAAAGTCAAGAAGTAGACTAGAAAAATGAGCACACAACGTAACACAACAAAACAACAGGAAAGATCAAGACACAAACTCAAAAGAATATGACTTGAAAACTTCTACAAGCAAAACCTCAGAGGAAAAATGCAGATTAGACACAAGCCCAACAAAAATTCCTAGAAGAACTAAATAAAGAAAAAAAAATTATCACATAAGGGCAGTAGAAGAAAAATTAGGAAAATAAATGAGAGCTATGCAGAAAAATTATGAAAAGTTAATTATTGACATGGTAAAAGAGGGATAAAAAAATACTGAAGAAAATAATTCCTTAAAGTAAAAGCTAATGACTCTGAGACATGATGAAACGATAAAATAAATTGAAAAGATTGAAAAAATAGTTAATATGAAACATCTCTTAAGAAAAATAACTGACTTAGGAAATAGATCGAGGGAAAGCTAATTTAAGAATTATTGGACTAGTCGACGCAAACAAAATCAGAAGGGAGGCAAAAAACTGGGAAAGAATTATTACAACCAGTCTCTCTGATAAAGGTCTCATTTCTAAAATATATGGAGAACTGAGTCAAATTTATAAGAATACAAGTCATTCCCCAATTGAAAAATGGTCAAAGGATATGAATAGGCATTTTCAGATGAAGAAATTAAAGCTTTTTAGAGTCATATGAAAAAATGCTCTAAATCACTATTGATTAGAGAAATACAAGTCAAAGCAACTCTGAGGTGCCACATCACACCTATCAGATTGGCTAACATAACAAAACACAAAAATTATAAATGTTGGAGGAAATATGGAAAAATCAGAACAATAATGCATTGTTGGTGAAGTTGTGAAAGGATCCAACTGTTCTGGAGAGCAATTTGGAACAAAGTCCAAAGGGCAATAAAAATGTGCATAACCTTTGTCCTGGTAATATCACTTCTAGGGATGGCTCAGGAGGAGAACGTGAGTCTGAAGATCTTGTACAGCCCTCCCTCACTCAAAACAAAATCAAGAACAAGTCATGTAATCATTTCTCTGATGGTATGGTCTTCTTAGAAAATGAAGGACAAATACAATCTGTGAGTAGACTGAACTGCATGAGTGGGGACCCAGCTAGGTTGGTAACTCAGTTCATCTGCTCCCTTCTGTCTCCCTCTCCCCTTCCTTTCCCTCTCCAAAGGAAGGCAAATTTGGATGGCCAGAGGCTACCCAGTTAACTTGGGGTTTACTAGCTAGATGTATTTCTTTCCTTCTTTTTTCTTTCTTTCCTTCTTTCTTTCTTTCTTTCCTTCCTTCTTTATTTCACTTCTTTCTTCCTTCCTTTCTTTTCTCTCTTGTTTTTCCCAAAACCTTGAACCCAATGCACTTTGAAGACCATAGAATGCACAACAGTAGGTCCCTGCCCAAGTTCCACTTAATGGCTGTTCTCTGGATCCTCCTGTTTTAGAGTGATTATCAATAGTAGCTGTTTCTCTTTCCCTTGCGGCTTGATTTAGTTACTTTTTTCTTTTTCTCATTAAAGAGGCCATTTCCTAGATACTTCTTAAAGAGACCTATTCATTAAATGGGCATTATCTCCCTCTAAGTGAGTACCTGAAAAGGCCTTAGTCTAAAAAAGCCAAGGTCTCCCATTGCATCTAGGGCCATCCTGATGAATATCTGGTCACTGAATCCAAATGATTCAAAAGGAGAACGTGAGGCTGGTGACCTTGCACAGCCCTCCCTCACACAAGACAAAATCAAATGCAAGTCATGTCATCATTTATCTGATGTCATGGTCTTCTTTAAAAACAAAAGCTAAAGACAACCACAACCACTTCTAGGGCTGTAACCCAAAGAGATGTTAAAACTGGGAAAATGACCCACATGTACAAAAATTTATTTAGCAGCTCATTTGTGGTGATCAAGAACTGGAAATTGAGGGGATATCCATCAATTGGGGAATGGCTGAACAAGTTGTGGTAAATGTATGTAATGGGATGCTGTTGGGCTATAAGAAATGATGAGTAGGCAGACTTCAGGAAAACCTAGAAAGACTTACATGAGAGACTTACTTATCTTACCAAAAACAAAGTAGGAGGTCAACAATCTAAGAAAAAGTTTGGGAAGGCAAGTGATAAGATGAAGAGTAGATTAATGGAGTCAGTGATCAGGAGCAAAACAAATTTTGAGGAGGGGAACAGGGAAAAAATAGAAAGATAAAAAGGAAGAAAAGTAGGATGGAGGGAAATGTACAGTTAGTAATCGTAAGTGTGAATATGAACAAGATGAATTCACCTATAAAACAGAAATAGATCGTAGAATGAATTAGAAACCATAATCAATCAATATGTTGTTTACAAGAGACATACTTGAAATAGAAAGAAAACATGAAGTTAAAATAAATGACTGGAATAGAATCTATTATGCTTCAACTGAAGTAAAAAAAAAACGGTAAAGGTAGCAAGCATGATCTCAAACAAAGCAAAAGCAACAATAGACCTAATTAAAAGAGACAAGCAGGAAACCTACATCTTGCTGAAAAGAACCATAGACAACAAAGTTATATTAATACTAAACATATGTGCACTAAATGGTATAGCATCCAAATTCTTGAAGGATGAAATAGAAGAAATAATTCTAGGAAGAAATAGACAGTAAAACTACACCAATGTAGGACTTCAACTTTACCCTTTCAGAACTAGAAAAATCTAATCATAAAATCTGTAATAAAGGAGGGAAAGAGATGAATAGAATTTTAGAAAAATTTGGAGAATATTGCATGGGAATGGAAAGATATATAACTATTTCTTAGTTATGCATGGAACATTTACCAAAACTGACTATATATTAAGGCAGAAAAGCCTCACATATAAATGCAGAAAAGAAGAAATATTTAATGAACTCATTTCAGATCACAATTTAACAAAAATTATATTCAATAAAGGGCCATGGAAGCAGAGATTAAAAATTAATTGGAAACTAAATAATCTGATCCTAAAGAATGAGTAAATCAAAGAAAAAATCATAAAATCAATAATTCCTTTAAGTATAATGACAATTATGAAACAACATATAAAAATTTCTGGGATGCAGCCCAGAAATAGTGCTTCTGCTTAGGGGAGAATTTATATCTCTAAATGCTTACATCAGTAAAAGATCAATAATTGGGCATGCAACTAAAACTAAAGCTAAAACAAAAAACAAAAAAACCCAGCAAATTTTAAATCCCCAAGTAAACACCAAAATGGAAATCCTAAAAAATCAAAGGAGAGATTAGTTAACAGTAAAAAATAATCATTGAACTAATAAATAAAGCAAGGAGTTAGTTTTATTAGAAGACCAACAACACAGATAAACCACTGGCTAATTTAATTTTTTTTAAAAAAGAAGAAAACCAATTTGCCGATTTAAAAACTGAAAAGGGTAAAGGAACAACCAATAAAGATGAAATTAAAGTAATTATTTGGCGTCATTTTACCCTACTTCATGCCAACTAAATTTACAATCTAAGTGAAATGGATGAATATTCACAAAAATATAAATTGTCCAGATTAACAAAAGAAGAATATTTAAATAACATTATATTAGAAAAAGAAATTGAAGACATAAATGAGCTCTTTAAGAAAAATAAAAGGGAGTGAGAGCAGTGACTTACCTAAGCTCTTAGATAAACTCCTTTAGATACCTCTAAAAAGAGAATATGACCAAATTTTAAAGGTGCAGAATCCAATAGGAGACAGACTGTGGCAAATTCAAAGCCCAGAACAGATTGGAAGGTCCACAGGAAGGATCTGTTCCACAGGGGTGAGCCCACAGTGCACAGCACAGCCTGTCCAGCACAGATGACCAGGAGGGCCCCGGGAAAACTGAGACAGCAGCAGGTGGAACCACAGTGGAGCAGCAGCCCTGGGTGAGAGACCAGCAGAGCCCAGTGAGTGACAGCTGCTGAGCACCAGATATCAGTGCAACAGCTCCTGAGATTTTCAGCGTAAGGATTAAACGTCTGTAAGTTACCTACATGAACTTCTGGAAGCCAGGATGGTGGAGTGATCAGTAAATGCTCTCCCCTCCTCCCCCCATGACCTTGAAAGAACCATAAAATATTTCCCCAGAAAAATCTTAGATCAGTGAGAACGGCAGAGGGAGCAAATAGTCTCATAATACCTGAGGCTAAGAAAATAGTTAAGAGGGATTCCTCCTACTGTGGCAGAGGCAAACCAGAAGGAAAGGGTTCCCAGGGCAGAGGAAACTCACACTAGGACCCAGGCAAGCCTCAGTGCCAGAAGAGGAGGCCCAGGAGTGGTGGAAACTCGCACTAGGATCTAGGCGTGCATCAGCACTCCAGGGGAAATGGGAAGACAATAGGGCAGCTGTGACCACCATTCCCTGACCTTGCCTTTGCCTCAGTTCAGTTGAGGAGATCTCCCCTTCCCTCACACTTAACAAACTAACCCCAGGGCTGATCCAGGAAACACAAAACAAAAACCTGCTCTTAGCTTTTTCACACAAGTCAGCTCAACAGCAAGTTCTGCAGCTTCTAACTGAAAGAACCAGAAGCCACAATGCACAATCACCATCATGAACAAGAAAAAGCAAAAGAAGGGTGAAAAAAACCATAGAATCTTTCTATGGGGACAAAGACCAAAACACAAATGCCAAAGAGGTCAGTGGTGAGACTGTACTTCCATCTGAAACTTCAGAAGGAACTATGAACTAACTGCTCATATGTACAAACAGCTCTACTGGAACAGCTGAAGAAGGAAATAGAAGAAAAACTGGCCAATGATTTTAAAAGTATAAAAAGAAAAA
>CM053771.1:356174686-356224983 GCA_028658325.1 Potorous gilbertii
GTTAGTCTTACACAACACGACTATTATGGAAGTCATTTGCAAAACTACACATATATAGCCTATATTGAATTGCTTGAAAATGTGTGGGGAGAGAGGAAGGAAAAGAAGTTGGAACTCAAAGTTCTAGGAACAAATGTTGAGAATTGTTTTTGCATACAACTGGGAAATAAGAAATACAGGTAATGGGGTATAGAAATTTAAGACAAAAAAAAAAGATGGGGATAAGGGAAGGGAAGGGTGTTAGAAGGGAGGGCAGATTGGTGGAAGGGGTAATCAGAATGCTTGGCATTTTGAGGTGGGGGAGGGAAGAGATGGAGAGAAAATTTGGAACTCAAAATTTTGTAGAAATGAATGTTGAAAACTTAAATAAATTAATAATTTTTAAAAAAGAAGTTAGAAAACCCAAGCCTTTTTCACTGTTAGTGCTTCACTCATTGCTCCTACGTGAATGGATGGTCAAAGAGTGCAGGTATAGGGTCCTTGATTGTAGCTTGCAGTATTCTATTTATATAGATTGGAATTGGTTTCAATTAAAGCTGCCACTCTATTGGTAAGGATACACCAGAAGCAAAGTGTACATTCCCCTATCAACCCCAACAACTTCAAGGTTATCTCAAATATGGGTAATTTTTGCTACTCAGTCCTCCAAGTCAAATTCTTTTGGAGGTCATAAAACTATATGTTTCAAATGCTTCCCACAAAATGATTAGAACATTTTGTGGCCGAGTCACCAGGACAGTATATATTCTTAATCTTTACCTTCACTTCAGCTAGATTGTATGATTCCAGATTGAAAAGTCACATAGAACTGCTGATAAAGTCATGTTCAGTGATCCCTATGCAGAGATGGAATGACACTCTTCACCAGCCCTGTCTTCCTTTCTAAAACCTGATTCTGTGGCCCTCAAATTCTCTGCCCCTGGAATAATATTCTTTTCACAAGGACATGTATCCTGCTTGAGGCCATCTTCTTTGAAGTTTACTAGAAGGTGCACTTGTGTTCCTGGATTTTTCCTAGTGGTGATGTTCAGTGTCAGAAAAGAGTGACCTCCATTTCCTTGTTCCATTACTTTTCCAGGCAAAATGCTTCTCTCTCCCATATTTTCAGAGTAGTTCCTCTGCTTATGGCTATACACAAGAAAATATTCTTCTATGCCCAAAGAGCTATAAAATTGTGCATACTCTTTGATCCAGCAACATCACTACTAGCAATGCATCCCAAAGGGATCATAAAAAAGGGAAAAGGATCCAAATATAAAAAAATTTATAGCAACTCTTTTTGTGATGGCAAAGAATTGGAAATTGGGGGAATGACCATTAATTGGGGAATGGCTGAACAAGTTGTGGTATATGAATGAAATGGAATACTATTGTGCTATAAGAAATGATGAGCAGATGGATTTCAGAAAAATTTCCGGAAAGATTTATATGAACTGATGCTAAGTGAAGTGAGCAGAACCAGAGAACATAGGACATAGTAACAGCAACATTGTATCACGATCAACTACAATAGACTTAGACTCTTTTCCAAGACAATTCCAAAAGATTCATGATGGAAAATATTCGCCACATCCAGCAAAAGAACTAATGGAGTCTGAAAGCAGATTGGAGTATACTACTTTCACTTTCTCTGTGTGTGTGTGTGTGTGTGTGTGTGTGTGTGTGTGTGTTTCCTTTTATTCTGTTTCTTCTTTCACAACATGACAAATGTGGAAATACATTTAATATGATTAGATGTGTATAACCTATATCAGATTGCTTGTTATGTGTGTTTGGTGGGCCGTGGGAGAAGAGGGAGGGAAGAAAGGAGGGAGAAAAATTTAGAACTCAAAATCTTTTAACAGTGAATTTTGAAAACTGTCTTTACATGTAATTAGAAAAAAAAATAAAATACTTTTTACATAAAAAATCAAGAAGAAGTTCCTGAGATAGATGAGTGAGTAAATTCATAAGGGTGGATGTTTTGTCAGGTCTTTACCATTTGCTCCTATGATTGTGTGTGTATGTATTTATTTATTTAAATTTATCTCACAGAGCTCTGATATTCTGATCAAAAATTTATCCTGTCCCTGTTTTATTCTGCTAGATATGTTTATTGTAGACCTGCCTCCAACATCCAAGGAGTCTTCCTCAGGTGGTAAAGGTCCAGTGCTGACTTGCTGTCTGTAACTTGACGTATTATTTGCGACTTGCTTCTCTGTGCATATCCGGGTATCTAACTCCTACCTGAAATAAAAGAGAGTTATCTCTATCTCTTTGTGAATCTAGCTTGGCCCTTCTCACAGGCTAACATTCCTTTGATCTGACTTAGTAGAACTAACCCCTGGTCCAGGTTTAGGCTAGGTCTTTCATTTCTGTCATAAATTATGCAAAATTAATCTCTGTCTTCTATAAATTCTCCTAAGGGAATCACTCAAATTGTTCAGGGCCTTCTTCCAGTGTTCTGGACATTTGATGGATTTCACAATATAGGTGAGGTGTTTGATTTTGTTGGGAGCAGTCACCTCAATTTCTTGTACAGATATCTCTCCTTGAGTAGATAGAATTCTGTACCCTAAAAACCATACTGTATCTCTCTCCCTTTACTTGTGAATGTTGAATATTTTTTAAAAAATAGAATTGCTCCACTTAAGATGGAGAATTGAAAGTCAGATTGAGAAACTCTACTGGATTTGATTTTGTCGGGGCTTTTCAGATGTTCAACTGGGTCTGATAATTCACAAAACACCTTCTTAGTATATTCTCCTGAACTTATGCCAATATAATCTGTTCTACAGTTCCTCAACTCCTTCAAGACTTTTACAGTATTCCCATGTGTAAATAGGTCTTCTCCACCAGTTATTCCTTGTGGGTACTAGCGTCCATAGCATATTACTTTTGAAGTCATATTGATATTTTCACAATATTGATCTCTACACCAGTATTCAAGCAATCACTGAAGAAAAATATGCCTTTGGATCTATCTTATATCATACAGACAATGTAAAGCAGTGCTCTAGAACAATGAACATTTAGAAAGAAACAATGTAGAAAATATGCAAATTATCCTTAATAACAGCAACAGTTCTCTATTCCCACACTGACAGGCAACTAAGTGAGTTTATCTGTCTCTGTGTCTCTGTCTTTCTGCGTGTTTCTTGGTGTCTCTGTCTCTTTTCCATCTCCTTCTGCTTGTCTGTTCTTGTCTCTCTGTGCTGTGTCTGATTCTGTCTCCCTGTCTTTGTCTCTCTCCCTGTATCTGTCCATCTTTGTCTCCCTCTCTGCCTCCCTTTCTCTCCATAAAATGCCACCCATTGTCCTTCTTTCTTGTTTGCAGTTCCCTCTTCAAAAATAACGGAGCACACACAAATTAAAATAGTTGTGGTTGATCATCTTACCTAGCCAGCATTAAAAAAAAACTAGACAGAAATACATTTGTACCTTTAAAGAAGAGGAATAAAAGATAGACTCAACATAAGGCTTCTAGGAGAGGGAGAAGGAAGGGAGTAGGAATAGGTAAGATCACCTTATGTTTCTCCTGGAGAGAAGTTTGTCATGGATTGGTCTCCTTGGGACTGACTAATCTCTCTTCGGGAGCCAAGACCATCCATTTGATTGGGATGACAAAGGCAGCTGCCACCTCTTACATATCATTCTCAGTCTCTAGAGATCTGTGCCAGTTCCTGTGCCATCTTTCTAATCCCTCAATAGAAACATATCTTTCTCCTCTTTGATCTCCACCTCCTCCCTCCATCATTCTTCCTCACTGTATCCCAATGTGTACACCCTGTCATTTTTATATTTTTCTTTCAGGTTGAGGAAAAAAATGACATTGTCACTTTAATACTCATGTGGTTCCTACATATCCCAGGAGTTTGCATAATTTGCTATTGAGGATTTTTTTCTACCCACAGAAAAAATAGCTTATGGTGCCCCACTGCATCACTGTTGCAGGTATTACTACACAATTCTACACATGAGAAAACTGAAAATTAGTTTAAGACACTTGCGTAAGATCATATACCTGGAAAACATTAGAGCTGTGATTTATTATTATGTCATTATTAACTAGCTAGCATTTATATAGCACCATAAGATTTGCAAAGCACTTTTACATATATTAACTCACTTGATCCTGATAACCACTATGTGAGGTAGGCGCTAGTATTCTTCTCATTTTACAGATGAGGAAATAGAGGGTGACTTGACCAGGCTTACACAGCCTGAGGAAGGATTTGAACCCAAGATTTCCTGAGTCCAGATGCAGGGCTCCTGACTCAATATACTTTCTGCCAAATTACGCTCCTTCTTCAAGGGTGGGAGGGATGACTGGTTTTACTAGCAAAAATAAAACAAACATATTACTCCTAAAAGAAAATATTCTTAGTTATAATTACTTCTGTAAATCAATTAATCCATGAGGTCAAATCCTTTCAGTAATGCAGATTGAAGCCCATTCATGACTCTTATCTTGTACATCTTTGACATTTGCCCTCCTATATACATCCTCCATATAGGAACCACCCCCATTGTTGGGGTCTTCTTCTAGTTTTTGGACATTCTGTGACTATCAAAAGAACACACAGGCTGGTGATCCTTGCTCTTGTCATGTGACTAGCTCGCCTTCTATTCCAGTCATACAACACTCTGATGGCCCTCTTTATAACCTCTGTTACCCAGGTTCTCTTGCACATTTCTTCTTTGGCATTGTGTTGCAATCTATTCACACTCATTATTATATTTCCACTACCTTTTGGGTGGTCCTCAAGTTTAATTAATTCTTTTGAGACTATGGCATTCCACAGTTCTAAGACATACAACAACATTGGAATGATATTGTTTAAACTTTGGGCTGTTGTTTCAGGGATCATTAAAAACATTAGCTAGGGCTAGGCAATCAACCTAAGCTATAATTACTGTCAATAAATGTTGAGACAGAATGTATACCCATGCTACATGTGGTCGAACTCCATGGTAATGAAAATGACAAGGAACTGGGAAGGATCCATGTCATTCTGAGGCTATCCTCATGGACCTTAGAAGATTGAACTGAATAAATCCTGTACTCTTTGCCAATTTGTCTGTTCCTTCAGTAAACTCAGTTTCAGTAACAATACTAGGAAAGGTTCAAACTGGAGAACAATAACCTGAGAGATTTTCACCAAGTTTTATATTCAAAAGTGCTTGAAGAATTTCCATTGGTTGTATCAAAAACAAGCTTAACTATAGCCAAGATCTTCAGGTCTGGAAAAAAAATTGTCAAGAAGACTAAATAAAACAAATATTGAGAACTTGTACTGAGAAAGTTCCTTTTTTTCACAAACCACAATAACTGCACAGGTAAAACAGAATTCACAGGAGCTTATTTCATCACAAATGTATAAACAATGTGGACATCATCCTAACGTAGATGCTTCAGTAAAAATATATCCATTTGCCACTGGCCTCTGGTTCTTTCAATGATACTATTGTGGAATTGATTGTGAATTTATTTTGTTAGTCTGATAGGGGAATCCTTGGAAAAAGGAGGCATGAGAACTTCCTTAGGGTCAATTTCTCTCCATCACACCAAATTTTCTATTTCATGCTGCTTTGAGAGGTTAAGGGGAAAAACATCAGGAGAAGAGAGAAGAAGAATCCAAAGAGCAAACAATAAGAAGAAAGTAATATAGGTGACGTGTAAATTCAAAAAATAAGACTTTTGCAAAATTTGAGAAAAGTTAAGAAAAAAAATTAAGAGAAACAAGCTCCAAGTTTATATTCTATTTTTGGGTTGAAAAAGGAGGATTGAAGAAAACTGTCCTTGATATAAAGTATATAAAGGGACAGGAAGAATGAGGAATGGAACTTTTGAAAATGTACTAAGGCAAATCATGACAACAAGCATTTATTTAACATCTACTATGTACTAGGCAATAGAAAGAAAAAAAGGCAAAAATAATCCCTTTTCTCAAAGAGTTCATAGTCTAATGAGGGAGATAAAATACAAATGACTATATACAAACAATACATGGGACAAATTAGAGATAATGTCAGAGGGAATGCACTAGCAAGTATAGGAGATCAGGAAAGACTTCTTGTGGAAGGTAGGATTTTAGCTAAAACTTGAAGGAATCCAAGAATGCAAGAAGGCAGAGATGAGGGATAAGGAAGAGAATTCTAGGAAAGGCAAAAGGGAGGCAGCTAGTTATATGGTATAGGGTTGGGAGGTATAGTTTCTTTGGAACAGCAAGAAGGCCAGTGTCATTGGACGTTAGAATACATAGAAAATAGAATACTGGAAAAGTGAGAAGGGACCAGGTTATCAAGGGCTTTAAAAGATAGAGAATTTTCCATTTGACACTGGAGGTAATAGGGAGCTACTAGAGTTTATTGAATAGGGGATTGACATGGATAGAGCTATACCTTAGGAAGATCACTTTGACAAATCAAAGAACTGGGATGGGGAGAGACTTGAGGTACACATACTGACTGAAAGGTTATTGCAATATTCTTGATATGCAGTAAAGAGGGCCTGCACTAGAGTATCACATCACAGTAGAAAAGGGACCATATATGAGAAACCTTGAAATGTTTAAAGGTAGAATTGATAGAATGTCACAACAGATTGGCTATGGGGGAAACGGGGAAAGAGAAATCAAGGATATTGCTTAGAATGTAAAACCTGGGTGAATGGGAGAATGGAAGTGCCTTTGATAGTAACAGAGAAATTAAGAAGCAGGGAGATTTTGGGGAGAAGATAATGAATTCAGTTTTGGACATGTTGAGTTGAAGATGCCTATGGGAATCCAGTTCTAGATGCCAAATAGGAAGTTGGATACGTCAAAATGGAGGTCAGGAGAGAGGTTAGGGCTGTGTAAATAAATCTGAAAACCACATACATAACAATGATAATGTAATCCCGGGGAGTTGATGGAATTGTCAAAAAGAACAAGGAGGTCCAAGAAAAATAAAAAGACAAGAAGAATAAGTAGAAAGAGGTTGACAATAAAAGGTAAGGTAAGTGAAGAAGGAAACAAAGACACATGCTTGTGCTCCCAAGGAATAAATCCCTGAGTCTAAGCAGGGATTAAAGACATTGGGAGGCAAAAATCAGAAAGCATTCATTTCAATAATTATCTAAAAATAGCAAAATTGAGACATAAAAACTCAAAAACAGAAGTAAAAATAACAGAACTAAAAAACAACAATACCAAGAGTGAGAGAACACACTGAACAATATACAAGAATATTGAACTCGAAAAAAGAATTCAAATGGATTAACTTAAAATTACATTTTTATTTTAGAAAAATGGCATGAAAAAGAAAACTTGAATGCTATGCTTAAAGAAATCATACGGAGAAATTTGCCTAAAATTATTGGAAGTATAACAAGGTTTAGATCATGAAAATTCACAGACCACCAACAGAAAGAAAATCAAAGTTTAAATCATAAAGAATCATGTAGTAAGATTTTAGAACTACTAGATTAAAGGAAAAATCTTGTGAACAGAAAGGAAGACACTTAAATTCCTAGCAGAAACAATTAG
The DNA here is from genome assembly GCA_028658325.1 of Potorous gilbertii. Taxonomy (NCBI): domain Eukaryota; kingdom Metazoa; phylum Chordata; class Mammalia; order Diprotodontia; family Potoroidae; genus Potorous; species Potorous gilbertii. The sequence continues at coordinate 356,182,195 of CM053771.1, forward strand.
GATACCATAAGATAACTCTATGGTGACAAGAAATCAAAGGAAAAATTGGAATGTGATATTGCAAAAAACAGAGGACATTGATTAGTATGCCTACATAGCATATCCAGCTCACATAACTGTGGGTACATTTGCTGGAGGATTTGAATTCTAATAGTCTGGACATTCTCACTGCAAGTGAATCCAGATGATATGTATAATATTATCCTTATCTGTATATGATATCCTTATCTCAAAAGTTGAGAAGAGGTCATGCACTCCTGGGTCAGCTTTTTGTGGGGAAAAGGGCTTCCATGCTTACTGGCTGACCTTATAGAATTGAGAGTCATAGATGTAATGACAAGTAAAGTAGGATCTTTTGCTGTTTTTCTTTTAGTATAATCAAGCCTTTATTTGAATGTGATAGAGGAGGATCTTTGCCACCCTTTGTAGGGCCTGGGAAGATTTGTAAGAAGGGCCATGCCTTTTGTTAATGAGGTACTGGTTCACAAGGGATGGGATACCCTCTGGCTCTAAAAAGTGTATAAAGATTCTGGGGTGAAGTTTCATTTTGGGGCTTAGTTTTTGTAAGAGTTTGCTTGGCCAGATGAGGACTCTGGGAAGCCTCTAAGGAGCCCCCCCAGCTTTAAGAACTCAGATGTCATGCTTCCCTCTCTGGTTGGTTAGTTTTTGTCCTTTGTTCTCAGAGGACCAAAATGACCTCCCCTTGATAAAGTGAAGTTTCAACGTGTGCACCTGTGGCTGATCAGAACAATACAAACTCGGAATTCTCTACCAGAGACTGGGCACAGATAATGCAGGTGAACATTTGGGGTGGTTACTCCAAATTTGCACATCCTAAGTTTCCTTTGCGCTGTTTCAATTCTGCTTTGCTCATAAAGCACAGCATCTTTTCTGATGTGGGTACACTATGCTGAGCAGTTCTGTGCCAGTGTCTCCCATTTCCCACAAGCAATCCAAAGTTCTTGAGAGAGACCTTGGGAGTGTCCTTGTATCACTTCTTCTGATCACCAGGTGATCGCCTGCCCCATGAGAATTCTCCTTATAATAGTCTTTTTGGCAAGTGTACCTTTTGCATTCAGACAACATGGCCAGTCCATCAGAGTTGCACTCTCTGAAGCATAGTTTGAATGCTTGGCAGCTGAGTTTGAGCAAGGACCTCAATGTCTGGCACCTTGTTCTGTCAGGTAATTTCAAAATCTTCCTAAGACAGTTCAAATGGAAGTGATTCAGCTTCCTGACATACTGCTGGTAGAATGTCCATGTTTCGCAGGCGTACAACAATGAGGTCAGCACAATGACTCTGTAGACCTTCAGTTTGGTAGTCAGTCTAATACCTCTTCTCTCCCAAACTTTTCTTTGGAACCTCCCAAACACTGAGCTAGCTCTGGCAATGCATGTGTCAATCTCATTGTCAGTGTGTACATCCCTGGAAAGTACACTACCAAGATAAGTGAGCTTATTCCCAATATTCAAAACTTCTCCATTTGTTGTATGATGATTCCACATATGGATGGTGTGGTGGTGACTGATGGGGCACCTGTGTTTTCTTGGTGTTAATTATTAGGCCAAAATTAGCACAGGCAACAGAGAATTGATCCATACTTTGTTACATCTCAACCCCAGAGGCTGTATTGAGTGCACAATCATCTGCAAACAGAAAATCATGCACCAACACTCTGTCCAGTTTGGCCTTGGCTTGTAGCCTTTTCAAATTGAAGAACTTAGCATCAGTACGGTAGTTGATCTTGATACCATGTTCATTCTCATTGAAAGCATTTGACAACATGACTGAAAACATCACGCTAAAACAACGTGGGAGCAAGCACGTAGCCCTGTTTGACTCCATTGGTGATTGCGAAGGCACGAGAGCATTGCCCACTCTCCAGAACCCAGGCAAACATGCCATCATGAAATTGATGTACAATGCTGATGAACTTCTCTGGGCAACCAAATTTTGACACAATTTTCCATAAACCTTCATGACTAACAATGTGAAAGGCCTGGGTCAGATCTATAAACATTGTATACAGACCTCTGTTCTGCTCCTGGCATTTCTCCTAGAGTTGTGGGGCAGCAGACCCCATATTGATTGTTCCTCGGCCCTTCTTGAAGCCACACCGGCTCTCAGGTACATGACCACCTTCCAGGTGAAGGATCAGCCTATTAAGGAGGACTCTAGAAAGAATTGTGCTAGCAATGAGTAAGAGGGAGACTCTCCTGTGATTCAAGTTCCTCTCTTGAATCTTATGCAAGCAAGTTCAGCTCTGGATTCTCAGCTAATTAAAGACTTTTATTCCCCACAAAGTCCATCTCCAGTCATCCTGATCTATATCATGCCAATGGACTCAGATGACTCTGGAGGAGAAAGTGAAGTTGCTGACATTGCACAGCCCTCTCTCACTGAAGTCCAATTCATTTGCAAATGATGGCATCATCTTCCTGATATTATGGTTCTCTTTGAGAACAAAGGATAAACTTCAACAACAAACAGTCAAGAAAATGCCACAGCATACCCGCTCATGCTTCACATCAAGGGCATAGCCCTTCCATTGTACATTATCACATGGTTCCAGAAGCAAACGCCCCAACCATCCATGTGGGCTGACACCAGACTAAACAGACTAAATGTGCTTCAAGGGCTGGGCCCCTATGGTCTAGTCCTTCATTTTACTAATATTAGTAAAGTTGGAATTTTCTCCCTACTTTTGGCATCTTTTCCTCACAGTAGGTGCCTACTCTGCATACTCTTGGCTTAATCTTCCTGCTTTTCTCATCTTTATTAGTGCCATTTCTATCTCCTCTGTCTGAGACTGTGATGCCTGAATCCAACCATGGTGGCTCTTCTGGCAGCTAGACAGTTAAGTGTTGGAGTGGATAGAATGCTTGATTTGAAGTATGTTAGGGGTATTCACAGATGACTGGACCATGAACAGAGATGACCAGGGTCCATGATGCTTTCTCAATAGAGGAGGCCACATGAGACTTTTGCTATTTCTATTTTAGTTCTACTATTATTATTTATTATTACTTTTCTCTATTAGGATCATTAAATTTCAGGCTAGGGATTCTAGACAGGAAAGGATTAAGTTCTTGGGAGCACAACTTTTAGGTTTTTGCATCCAGAGCAGAGCGACTAGTGAGAAGATGCCCTGAGATGAAAACATAAGAAGAGGTTGGGTAGCCTTTATAATATCTAATAACAGCGAATAGTCTATTATATCCTATGCTGATTCCTACAACCTGGTTTTTTGTAGGACTTCATCATCTCACTCCACCCCCAAACACATACATAGTGGTTTCCCCATCTCCTTCTTCCTCCTCTTTAAGTTCCTTTTCATGCGTTGTCTTCCTTCATTAGATTGTGAGCTCTTTGAGTGCGGGGGCTATCTTTTGCCTTTCTTTGTAACCCCAGAGCTTAGTATGGTGCCTGACTCATAGTAGATATTTATTTCAAAACTATCTGGCTCATCCTTTTATCTCTTTTCCCAGTTCCTTTCAGATTGACCAATTGTGTCTGGGAATCCTTTTCCTGTCTAAGTTTAGCCCAGGTAGCATAATGGGTAGGGTAATGGACTAGGCATCAGAATTAGGGAGATTGAAATTCTGCCACAATCATTTAGCAGCTGTGTGACATTGAACAAGTCCCTTACTTTCTCTAAGGCTCAGTTTCTTCATCTGTCAACTGGGGGTAATAACATCACCTGCTTCCCAGAGTTGCCATGAGGGTCAAATGAAAGGACCTAAAACATTCCCAAAGGACTCTTGAGGCAAGATGCCATCCACACCCAGAGAAAAAACTGTGGAATCAGAACGTTGAATGAAGCAGACTCTTTTCTCTTATGTTATGTTTTGTTTTGTTTTTTCTCGTGGTTTCTCCCATTCATTTTAATTCTTCTAAGCAACATGACTAATGGGAAAATGTGTTTAATAAGAATGTATGTGTAGAACCCATATAAGATTGCATGCCATCTCAGGGAGGGAGTGAGGAGGGAGGGGAAGAAAATTTAAAACTTATGAAAGCAATTGTTGAAAATTGAAAGCAAGTAAATGAATTAAAAAAGAAAAAAATTGAATTTCAAATTCTCTTCCTCCATCTAGTCCCTCTCCTACCCATTGAAAAGGTAAGCAATATGGTATCCATTGAAAAGGCAAACAATATGGTACCCATTGCACATATAAAGTCATGAAAAACGCATTTTCATATTAGCTATATCACAAAAAAGCAAGAAAAATAAAGCGAAGAAAAACATGTTTCAATCTTCGTTAGAGTTCAACAGTTTTCTCTCTGGAGGTAAATAACATTTCTTTCATCATGAGTGCTTTGGAATTGTCTTGGGATCACTGTATTGATCAAAGTAGCCAAGTCTTTTCGTAGTTGCTTATCATTAAAATATTACTGTTACTTGTACCATGTTCTCCTTGTTCTACTCACTTTACTTTGTATCATATAGGTTCATATAGGTCTTTCAAGGTTTTTCTGCAAGCATTCCCCCTCACCATAAAATAACATGTGTAAAGTACTTTGCAAACCTTTAAATGCCAATTATTATTAATTTATGATTCCAAAGCACTCTGGACATCATTTGTACTTAATAATTACACACAAGTGTTCTTGTTCTAACTTTATTTTACAAATACATATCATCTGAGCTACAGCTAACTCAGGTCCTGTGACTCAACGTCTAATTTAGATGGTGCTGAATATTGAGAACAGTGACAATGCAGTCAGTCCTTCATCAGTAAAATCACAATTTAGTACTAAATAGGCAGGAATGGGGGTTCATGGGAGGTTCAGGGAGGACTGGGTGTGAGGGCTTGCTGAGCGTTTTTCAGGGCTACTCATCTACCTTTGGTGTCTATCACTCACTAGACACCCCCTGTAGGTCCAAGAAACGGTACCATATGCAGGAGCCAATACTCTACTAAAATCTTTTTGGCAGATGGGCTAAACCAGGTTGAGTGTAACAGAAACAGACACCATAAACCTGTCAATGAGTTAGGGGATTGTCTACTTACAGCATGTGAAGACTTCCTCTGATAGAAAGAGCAGAAAACAATTTGTTCCAATGGGAGATGAAGGGGGCTAAAGCAGGTGCTGTGGAGTGCTCAGAGCTTGATCAACCATCAAAGACCAAGGTCATCCACTGCATCTCAGGCCATCACCAGTCTTTGTCTTGACACTGGACTTCCATGATGATGCTAGAAGAGAGAGTGAGGTTGAAACTTTGTGTAGCTCTGCTCATTTAAATCCAATTCACATGAAAGTCAAGACATCAACCCAAAACGCCACTGGCACTCTTCAGAAACAAGGACAATGATATCCAGCAATGAAATTCCTCTCTAGTTTAGGGTGTCTATTCCTTTAGTCTGTTGCCCCTACCTCCCACACACAAGAGGAGATTTCCTACATTGCTTTTTCCTCTTCAACTTCAGATGACCTTTTCTACCTCTTATCTCAGAACAAAAATTTCTAGTTATAGCACTCTTGATCTCCACCCTCTAGCTAGATTTTAATGTCTTTAGGACAAGGACTTTATCTCTCACTAGCTCTGTTTATTTCCCACCACCTGCTCTCCTTGGTTCTAACTCCATCATCGTCGCTTCTCCCCACTCCAAGACAAGTTTATCATCAGAACATTTATTATTGTGAAGATTGTTTCAGCTTTGGCACTCACTTCTCATCAGTAGCCTCAGTTGCCTCTGCCCCTCTGATGGAAAGACTGGATAAGGGTTGGGGGGAAAGAGTAAGCAATTCTTCCCAAAATCACCCTGTGCAGAGGGATAAAGGGCTAAAAATTCCAGCCAACTCGTTTCCCACTGACTACTCCACCATCATAATGCCCTCCAACCTCACTTTGGGTGCTGGCTAGCCTCTCCTCTGCTCAGCTTTCTTTTGTTAGTTATTGTCCCCTGCCAGACTGTAAACTCCTTGAGGGTAGAGATTGTCTTTATTTTTCTTAATTGTATCACCAATCCTTAACACAATGTCCAAAACACAGTAAGCACTTAATAAATGTTTAGTGTAGTGTAGTAATGTGGTCTCAAAGTTCTTTTTATCTTACATAGACCTAAAATGAGGATGAGGATGCCTATGCAGGTACTCAGTTCATGCTTGAAGAATATGGCAAGTTTCACAATTATCTTCTAAAATCCAAATCTAAATTTCTCATAAAATAAATGATTACTTTTTGGGAAAACATTTAATGTCTCTTATGGGCATTCACTTTGGGGACTGCATCTGAGTTTTTAATGTTCCAAAAAACCCTTGGAAATAGAAAGTCACATATATCTAGTTTACCAGTCATGCTCGGATCATTCCTATCTCCCCTACACCTACTCCAATTAAAAAATATATTTTAGAAAGAATAAATGTATTTTATTTAAAGAAAGAAATGTATTTTAATTTTTCAGTATTTCCCTTGGCAGATTGCTGTTATCCACGAATATCCTGAACTTCTGAAAGTGGTTTAAGCCTCAAGGCAAGATTTTTTTTTGTGCTTTATAGATGAAAAAATTTGACGATGTTTATCGTTTTTTAAAATGTAGAATGATACTGCAATTACTGCAGAATTTTTCTTTGGAAGGAACAAGGGAGGCAAGATACTTGATCTCAGCCTCCTGGAGTTTTCAAGTTTGTTTTTCTTAAGTTCACAGAATCTTAAAGTTGGAATGAACCTCCAAGATTATCTAACCCAGTCTTTACCTGAAGCACAAAGCTGTGCTCTACCCTCCCTGACAATGGTACATTCAAAGCAGTTATTTTCCTTTTTTATCTTCTGTATTCCTCTGATTTTTGAGAACAGATTGAGCAAAGAGAAAGGTAGAATGTTAATGATGGTGCTCCCTCTAGGCAGACAATCTAGATATATAAACAAACAGAATAGTTGGTTCTGATGCAAGACTGGTCTAGCTGTTAGAAATATAAATAGTTCAATCACCTCATCTATAGCAATTTCAGGTACGAATCTATTATATTTAGTTGATTCTTGGAGCTCTTTGAAATTCTGGATAACCAGAAGACCAATAGCAAGGATGCCTGTTAAGAGTGTACTTGCCCTTTAGGTGCTGTCAAGTATTGACCGCTCTAAGTAATTAACTTTGCTCTCCTTGTTTTGGAAAAGTGATTTAGTCACTGTGGGATTATCAGTGTAGCTACTTCCTTCACCAATGGAGATCAGAAACTCATCCACATTATATTGGGGTTATTGGGAACTTTACCCAGATCTTCCATGGTCTATGGTCAGCTTTCTATCCAGTATTCTATGCTACTTCTAACTAATAATGGCATATAATCTTCTCCTGTCCCCGTTTTAGTGTAAAACAAAAACTCTGTGAAAAAAATATGAACTAATTTTGCATGCTGTAGTGAAAAGAGAAGTGAGTATTCAGTAGGTGGAACAGTGGGGCAGTTATGTGGTGCAGTGGATAGAGTGCTAGCTCTGAAGTCAAGAAGACTCATCTTCCTGAGTTCAAATACAGCTTTAGGCACTTACTAACTGTGTGACCCTGGTCAAATCACTTAACCCTCTTTATCTCAGTTCCTCATCTGTAAAATGAGTTAGAGAAGGAAATATCAAATCAAACAAATCTTTGCCAAGAAAACCTCAGATAAGATCATGAAGAGTCGTGACTGAAAAATTACTTAATGACAACATAAATGGAAGCAGGAAAATTGTGTTCAAGTTCCACCTCTGACACTTAATAGCCATATGATGTTAAATATTCATTCATTTCGTTGGGCATCAGTTTTCTCATCTGTAATATTGAAATATTAGACTAATCTCCTAAATTGGTCTCTTTTCACATTTTATGGTTTTGAGTTTAATAATGGTTACAAAAACATTTTATAAAGTTTAAAGGTCATAGAATTTTAGGGAATTACTAATGAAGAAAAATGTTTCTCATGTTGCCAATTTTATTTCTGTACTGCATTGTATGGGTTATTTCATGGTCATTCTGTTACAAAAAAGTAAGTGTGATCAGAAGTAATGTTTTGTTATGAAGAGCTACATACAGAAAAGTGTATTTTCAGTAATTTCTAGCAAAAGATTTCAATTCTTGGTGACCATAAGACCCTAACTCCCTATTTCCCACAGGTTTAATGTATCAACATTCATGTTTTTTACTTTTGTGCCATTTTCTAGGAATGTTACCCCAAAAAAAGTTGAGGTTTGACTGCATTATCTAATTTCAAAGCTGAAAATGTTGGAAGGGACCTAAAAGATTGTTTAATCCAAGACTTTCATTTTGTAATTAAGAAAACAAAGTCCCAAAGAGACGATAAGATATTCAGTGTCACAGAACTGCACATAATTGCAATGATTCATTTGGAGGCCAAAAAACAGAAAATAAAATAGACTTAAAATTTAGATTTCTGTTGGTTTGGGTCTTATTCACTTACTGATATTTGGGAATTGCATCCACAGAAGCTGAAGAAGGACCAAATATATATGTGTAGATCCTTCTCAAAGCTGGAATTAGTATGATGGAGTAGGATTGGCAGGTGTAGTAAGAAAAGTCTGAGCAAACAGGTTATCTTAAAGCCTAGTGCAAAGTGAAATTCAGTGAATGATTTTGTATTTCATGGTTGACCACTGCCTTTTCATAACTATATCCTCTTGCATAGTTAAGTAAAGTTATAACAGACATAACAAGGAAATGAGGGCCTACATAAGGTCAGAGTGTCATACCAATCTGATTCCTCTCAGTAGTTGCAATTGGGATTTTTAGGTCTAGTTTTTTGTTCATTCAAGCCCCCATATACCAAATATTGTCTTTGTCAGGCTTTGGGATGATGGATCTGTTTATTTGGAAAATATTTTTATAACTCAAAAGCTGTAGCAATTGCCTAGTAAAAGATCATTAGATTTCCATCCCAGCTCTACTATTTACTATGTGATACTAGCTAGATCACCTCTCCCCTTTGGGACCCTGCTCTTTTTTCTATAAAATGAAAAAGGTTGCTTCTATCGATTTATAATTATGCAACTTTTAACCAACTGATCTCATTACTAACTGTATGACCCCAAGGAGGTAAAGGATAGAAATAAAGCTTCCATATATACCAAAATATTCCTAACTGTACTTTTTGTGGGAGAAAAACTCCAGAAATAAAGTAAGGGTCCACTGATTGGGGAAAGTGTGAATTAAATGTGGCATATGAATGTAATAGAATTTTATTGTATAAATAATGAAAGATGAACACAAAGAATTTAGAGACATGTAAGATTTATATGAACTGATGTTGGGTGAAATAAGAATAAAAATATACACAATCACTATAGCAATATGAATGAAAATATTACTAAAAGAAACTCCAGGTAACTGAAAAACCAGTAATGGTCTTAGAGAATAATTAATGAATCAGACCTTCCTCCTTTAGGGAGAGAGAGACAAAGGCATAAAATGGCAGAATATTATATACATTATCACATATAGTGTCAGTAAAGTGGGTGTTTTCACTTAATTATTTTTATTTGATACAATTGTAGTACCTTGTGATTTCCCCTTCCCCATCTCACAAATCAGTTCCCCTAGAAACTGCTTCCTCAAGCTCAAGGTACTCTGTGAATCACTATTCCTTACATCACAAGCCCCCACCAATGTGTTTACTTTTAACAGTCAGTCAGAAGGTATAAATATTTCATATAATAATTGTATGTTTTTAAAAAATACATTGAAAAGCGGTAGGACAAAAAATACCAACAAAATTCTTCACCCAATGAACCTGTGGTTCCTTGTCCATAAATATATACACCATTCTATTAATATGGAAAGGGTAGACATAAAATTAGCACCTCAAATGTCTTTTTCTGCTAGCATTGTCCTGTCCCAAGAGGTCTGCTTCCTTCTGATCTTGGAGCCACTGCTATATGTTGCTCCACTGAACATGGATCTGCTTGACAATACTCAGCTAGATGCATGGTTCACACTGACATGGTGTTCAACTGACTGTATAGTCTCTGTTGGATACTTTCTGCCTGCAGCTTCTAACTAGCTGAAATCCATAACCTCCCTTCAAGGGAAGAATAGACATTAACATTCTCTTTTAGCTTAGGACTTTTTCTTAGTACAATACGTTTAGTAAGAAAAAATCTCTTTTCTTAGACCAGCAAGAAACTTTCCTTATGAAAAAAAGGTCTCAGAAGTTTTCATTTTGCAGTGTTATTTCTCTCAGAATGTTGGTTATGAGGCCCCATGTGTCCCTATCAGAACAAAGAACAGGAACACATATATAAGTTATTAGTGTCTTCAATACCAAGTTCGTCTTTTCTTTTGGACTACACTGGATTTAGGATCCATGGAAATTATCTCCTCTTAGTTCGTGGTGAATGTACTTCCCAATACTTCTGAATAAGCCATGTAAGGACTATTTGCTCAATTATGACCAAAACCTCTGAGATTTCAGATTTGAACTCTAAGCCTTTTCCACTTTCCAATATAGCTGAGTGTGTGAGAAAAGGCATAAGACAAAACTAAACCCAGAGGGCAGTGTATTTGTCCCTTTTGCATGCCTATCCACATTTCTGGCCTTTTAGATGTGACTGTCTCCAACCAAAGTCTAAAAAGGGCCCTGGGCTCAATGACAATTGTGGTTGAATACTGGAAACTTGACCCCAAGATAGTTAATTTTTCTCTGTGGATCATTGCCAAATAAGCTTTATCTTATGTCTAGGTTTCTTACCCATTATCACATTGGCATTACTTATTATATTGATACTGGGCTTGCATATTATATAAAAGATTAAAAAACTCATGTATAAATACATAAATACTCAAAAAACTTAACAGTTGCCCCATGGAAAGGAATTGAATTTAGGGTAACTATTTTCATTCCAATAATCCCTCTTTCCCACAAAATTGTTGCACATTCTCCTCAGGATTTTAGCACTACCTTAGACTACCATCCCTCATTAAAAATGAAAACCTAGTCTGGGATCTGCTGATCAAGTAACTTCTTTCCATTTTACCTGTACTATCTGAGTAACTCAGTTCTTTAAGTAAGATGCTGCATAAGAACTATGTAGACTATCCCTGTTTTGTCCAAGAAGTACACAGAATCAGGAAATGTTTTCTCCCCAAAAGGTTTTCAACCTTAACTCTCAAACTTGGAGCTCTTTAACTTAAGGTCATTCATGTGGCAATTTCTAAAGTTGGTGCTACCTAGGAAATTCTTCCTTCTCTGTTTAAAAAGCTAGAAGCCAGGATCCTGAGACCTCAATTCCCACTCTTCTACACAGTAGGGATAGGTTCAAGAACAATATCCTTAAACTCCTTCCTTAGGCTGTGTGCTAGCTTTTGTTTCCACTATTTGCTTCCGCTGTATGCTGCACTTTTGGCTTGGATTTTTAAGGATGAGAGACATGTAAAAAAGGGACAACCTGAAATTTCAACTCTTAAAGACCATATGGAAATGGTCATTTTTCACACAAAAATCTGTCCCTCCTGATTTTCAGTCACCTATAGTCTAGAAGACACCTTCAATCAGTGGAACTAATCAGAAAAATTCCTTGTATCCTTTCTGCAAGATGCCAGGACATATGTTTACTTTAATGAGAGGTCCTCTGAAGATAAAGGTTTGAGTTCTGCAATACTTAGCATTTATATGATACAATAATTGAACATTTAACAGTACATTTTACATTTTAACATTTAATATAAACTTTATACTTATTATTTATTTTGGTCTTCCCAACACTGTGAGGAAGGTGCTTTTATTCTTAGTTTTACAGAGGGGAAAACTAAGGAATTATGGTATTGCCTAGGGTCATAAAACTAGCATTTGGGACAGAATTCAAATTTTGGTTTCTCCTGACTCTAAGCCCAACACTCTATGTATTATACCACCTAGCTGCTTCTATCCCATCAAGTGGTCTGGGAGGACTCATCAAATTCACCAGGAGAGGCCTTAAATGACTCTCTTTATACCAGGGAAGGTTCAGTATTACAAGGAAAAAGGGAAAGGAAGGATATTTCTGGAAACAACTGCGATTTAAAAAAAACAAAAGACAATAAAATTTGTTTTCAAAAAGCAAATGAAACGAGAGGAGTGGAGTAAGTTTCTCAGGTTTCTTCCAGCTCTAACAACTTGCAATTTAGTAGGAAAGAAATCAAATTTTATAGGAGTTTACATGTATAATGAAAAGTTGGCAGTTAGCTTCCACTGTTATAGAATATTTGTACATGTGTTTGCAGAAATTAACATGGCTCAAGTGAACTAAATATGTCAGACGTTTCAATGTCATCAATAAAATAGTATCGTGCAATAATACTCAGGGAACACAAAATTTAATAGACTGCATATGATTGGTAGGCACTCATCTCCCCCTCAGTTTCTGGACCATTATTTTTTTTCTATGCTGGCTGCTCCTGGAATCCCAGAATTCAACTGTGAGAATGATCCCAGAACATAGCCTTGTACTTCCCAAAGGGGATCTCTGGCTTCATAATGTCAAGTTCAAGTGGTTTAGGATAGTGAAGAGACTGGGTAGCAGAAAATTATCTAATTTGTTTCTGGTGAAATAAAAGAAAAATGTCCACTTGATGATCAAACATAGGGGTTTCAAGGATACAGGTGGCTAAAATTCAAGCGAAGTTCATATAACATTGGGGTTGGCAGCTGGAAGGCACTAGCACAGAGCTATTGGGAGAAAGGGAGCTCCTAGATTTGAGAGAGAGTGAGACACTCACTGTACAACTCAAGCCTCATTAAGCCATCTGGGCAGAGACCTTCACATGTCTATCTTCACATGGATGTGTTAGAGTGGAGGATTCTGGTAAGGGCCTAGAACCTTTTGTACTTTTGTCTTTTATGGTAGGAGATAAAACAACCATTTAAACTCTTTGCATAATTTGCCTCTTAAAATCTAATAAAATAGATTTCTTACATATTATCAATAACTTCCCCCTAAGGAATGCAACAGAAATCCATGAGAATTTTCCACTATGGTAGATTCAGAAAATGTAGCTGCTGGAAAGGCAGATACTTACTGCATTGCAAACTTACAAATAGAGATTTTTATCTCTTGCTCTAAGGCTTATTTCTTCATTGGTTCAAAAGACCTATCCAAATCCCCAGTCATAAAAGAAGTTAAGCTCTTTCATAACATGGTTAGCCCCAGGGGGGTATTTGTTCCCAGGTCAAGTGTTAATGCTAGCTCTTGAAAATATGAATTATAAAGGAAATGGAGTTAGAGTTTGAATGTTAACTGTGAGACTATGTATGGGTGTATTTTTATGTGTTATCTTCAATGTAATTGCAGGTATATTTTATGTATATAACACATTACACATATGTATATAATAAATATGTTATATATGATACACCTGCAATGTATTTTTACATGTAATCTGCAACCCTCTCCAATCCATCTTTCACATAGTTGATTTTCCTAACCTGCAAATCTAACTATGTCACTACCCTACTCAATAAACTTGGATACTTCCTTATTCATTCTAGGATCAAATATAAGTTCCTCTGTTTAGTTTTTAAATCCATTTGGCCTCAACCAACTTTTCCAACCTTATTATTTATCTCCTAAGCCACAGCTGGATTGCTATCTGTGTAGAGGAAGGGAATTTCCAATCTTAAAGTTCTCTACTACTTTTCCTCTTCATATATTTAAGAGGGAGTTAATCTAAAAAGAGGCAGGGGATGGGGGGATAAAAGAAGAGCACTGGATGAATAGGTGAGTTGGGTGGAAAAATAAGCTCACTCTATGTCTCTAAAGTATCAATTTTTTTTAAAAAGTGTCCTGCTTGGCATGGAAGGGCTCTCATTCTATGGACAGTAATTCACCAGATCTGTGTGAAGAACAACATTAGGATGTCACCATGCTAAACTAACTCTGCCATGACTATAACCAGCTGTGTCAGGCCAAGCACACTGTTGCTCTACTTGTGATTAAGTGGAGGGGGAGCTTCATCTTCTAAGAAACAAGCCTCAGGCAAGCAGCCAACTTGGTCATGTCTCAACACTGCAGAGGGCTTAAAGCTGCTCTAGAAAAAGAGAGTGATGTTGAAGGAGATGGAAAGAAGTCTCAGATATGAAGCAAGACCTTGTGCTGTTGATAATAACGTTCTGTGTCGCTTATATCATGGCTTCAATTGATGTTCTCTTTCTGGCTACGATGTCAGTATTTTTAGCCGATAAAAATCAAATTTAAAAGGTTGTAAAATAAAGATGGTGAATAAACAGCCTTTTACTTCAAAGGGGAATCAAGGTTTAAAGGAATAAGATAAAAGAAGATAGACTTTCCCCCAAGGACTTGAGTTTGACATCAAATAGTGCTGGTATTAGCTATTTTAGGGTAGATCATCACATCCAGTTTTTCTAAATTTATCTCTGAAGAAATATTCCCTGTTGTCTGGTTTTTGTCTTGTTATTAATGACTGGATCATTCTTATCTTAGGTTCCATAATTCTAAAAAAATTTTCATAGCTTTGAAATTTATGGAGATTTAATACTTTTTGGAGCAAAATTATCGATGGGCTGATTATACTTAATGCAGTGATGCTCTAATGTTTTGTTCTTAACTCAGAGAATCATAGATTTATACCTGGAAGGGACCTCAGAAGCCATTGAGTGCGTAAACCACCTTCCTCTTATTCTCTCCTCCTTACTTTTATAAATGAGGAAACTGAAACTCATACAAGTTCAATGACTTCCCAGTTCCCACAGCTACTAAGTCAGAAGCAGGATTTGAACCCAGTCTTACTGACTCAAATTCTAGGAATCTGTCCATTAAAGCACACTGCCTCTCTCAAAAGGAGGCAGAATAGTCACATGTTCCCTATCTCAATCTCCATGCTGACTCTGGTTGTGGATCAGGACAACATGAATGAAACCCTTTGTCCCAGCATTGATCTTAGACCTAGAAAGCCAAACTACCAGTATCAAAAATGAAGAGGGCAAAAGCACCACCAATAAAGATGCAATTAAAGCAGTTATTAGAAGAATTTTTGCCCATTTATATGCAATAAAACTGACAATCTAAGCAAAATGGATGGATATTTACAAAAATATAAGTTTCCCAGATTAACAGAAAGAGAAGTAGAATACTTACATATCGTATCATAGAAATAAAAATTGAACAAGCTATAAATGGGCTCCCTAAGAAAAAAATTCACATGACTAGATAGATTTATGAGTTAATTATAACAAACATTGAATCTCACATGCCAATTAATTCCACTATCATATAAGCTATTTGAAAAAAGGTTAATAAGGAGTTCTATCAGATTTCTTTTTGGACACAAATGTAGTTTTGATACTTGAACCTGTGGAAAACAAAAACAGAAAGAAAGCAGGTGACTGACTTCCCTAACGAATATTGATGCAAAAAAATTTAAATAAAATACTAATACAGAAATAATAGCAACATATCACAAAGATCATATGCTATGACCAGGTGGGATTTATACCAAGAATCCTGAGCTGGTTTAATATTAGTAAAACTATCAGTATAATTGATCATATCAATAACAAAAACACATGTGGTTATATCAATAGATGCAGAAAAAGCTTTTGACAAAATATAACACCCATTCTTATTTAAAATAAAACCCTTAGAAAGCATAAAAATAAAATAAAATGATAAGTAGTATCTATCTAAAACCAACAACAAGTATTATCTGTAATGAGAATAACCTAGAAGTCTTCCCGATATGATCAGAGATGAAGCAAGGATGTCCATTATCACCACAATTATTCACTATTGGATTAGAAATTCTAACTTCAGCAATAAGACAAGAAAAAGAAATTGAAGGAATAAGGATAGTCAACAAGGAAACAAAATGATCACTCATTTTAAATGATATTATGGTATATTTAGAGAACCGTAGAGAATAAACTAAAAAAACTGGTTGAAACCATTAACAACTTCAGTAAAGTTGTGAGATAAACCCACATGAATTGTCAGCACTTCTATATATTACCAACAAAATCCAAAAGAGTACAAAACTGGGCATACTCTTTAATCCACTCCTGGGTCTATATACCAAAGAAATCAAAGGAAAAGAAAAATTATCTATTTATACAAACATATTTATAGTAGCTCTTTTTGTGGTGTCTAAGAATTAGAAAATCAAGGAGATGCCCATTGGTTGGGGAATGGCTGAACAAGTCATGCTATATGATTGCAATGGACTCCTTTTGTGTTACAAGAAATGACGAGCAGGATTATTTCAGCAAAACCTAGAAAGACTTACATGAACTGAAGCAAAGTGAAGTAAGCAGAACCTGGACAATGTCGTACATAGTAATATTACATGATGAAGAATTGTGAATGATGCAATATAATTGTATAACGATCCAAGACAATCCCAAAGAACTCATGAAAAACACTGTCCACCTCCAAGGAACTGATGTTGTCTGAATACAGACTGAAGCATGCTACTTTTCTCTCTTCTTCTTCCTTCCTTCCTTGTTTCCTTTCTTTTATTCTTTCTTTCTTGTCTTCTTGTAGGAAATGACTAATATGAAAATGTTTTACTTGCTTCCACGTATATAAGCTATATACATGATTTCTTACTGTCTCAACAAGGGGAAGAGGACAGAAGGATGGATAAAATTCAAAACTCAAAACTTAAAAAAAACCCAAATGTTAAAAATTGTTTTAACATGTAATTGGGGGAAACATTATTAAAAATGAAAATAAAATAAGGTGATGATCTTTAAAGCATTATTGCATTCTCCCCTTTCAGAAGGCTATAATTTATAAAATCTAGGCATGGAAAATACTGGTAACATTTTTAAGGATAATATATCTGTGGGGTCAAAAATAAAATTCTTTCTTTAAATGTAAACTGGGTAACCTGTACAAGGACTTTACCTATTGCCAGACACACCTATGGTGGGAGACTTGGAAACTGTAAGCCCAGTCTCAGAAGTTAAGGCTCAGTAGACGAGCCTATGTCCTCCCAGGATGGACTTCTTTATGCCAGAAGATCTTCACTAAGTAAGTGCTTATTCTGTGCCATGCACGATGCTAAATGCATGAGACAGAATGATAAAAAGTTAAAAATCCCTTATATTGAGAGACACACACATCTATAAGTATCTATAAAATGCAGGCATTCCATTCATGGTAATATAGTTTTTGTAACCTATCTTTCACCCAATTCTGGAATATTTCCTGGGGTCATAAATGCAGAAGGAGAATGACAGAAAGAATACTGATGTGATGGATACTTGGCTAAGGGGCAGAGTTGGTTTTAGAACTTCTGGAAGAAGAGACATGTGGAGGAAACAAAAAAAAAAGAAAAATTTGGGAAGCTTCAGACATGTAGGGGAAATTTGCCCTTCACTAGACCCTGATTTTTTGTTTTCCTCCCTAGAGATTTTGGAAAGAATTTCCCCTTAGGTGAGATTTACACTTCTCACCTTTTAAGCTTTGTGGCATTTTTTTCACTCCCAGCAGAACTCATCCACCAGAATTTTCTTGTATATTCTGATCTATAGAACCTCTCTAATTTCCTTTTACTATTTTCTTTGGATAAATGGGTGTACCTGCCATTACTATTTACAATAGCCTTTTGTTGTGTTTGCTAGGTGAAAAAGTTGAGTACGTGTGAGCTAAGGGATATCCTCTCCCTTAAGAATCAATAAGGAATCTACATTCAGTAGAATTTGAAGAGGGTAGCGCAGTGTCTATAGATATAAGTCCAGCCTGATATGTTCTCAAAAAAAAAAAAAGTTCCCAGTCTTGTGGCACATCTAGGGACTCTCCCCTCCTCCCTCTCAATTACCATGTTCCTATCCATTTTTCCTATGAGTCAAGTTAAAAGAATTAGGAAACTCACACAAACAAATGAACTTATACATTTTACAGTAGTCTTGGGGAAAAGAGCTTTAGCACCAGGTAAAGGAGGAAAAGTTCCATGTAAAAGATGCTTAGACTGCATCTAGATGAAAATCAGGGACTCCAAGAGGTTGGAAGGAAATGTAAAATGAAAGATTTGGATTATGTCACTTCTAAGATCCCTTCCAGTTCTAAAGCCTAAGAGTTATGATATAAATAAACTAACAGTACTGCAATCAGAATTGAATTAAATTACCTCTCCTTGGTCCAATTGACCCTTCTTTGGCATGAGGCCATACTGGTTATATAGGAGCAAACCAAGAGAGAGAGAGAAGAAGGAGTTGCATTTGAGATCTTCCCTGCCCACCAGAGGAACCTTGTGGTCAACTGCCATTCTGCTTGCCCAAAAGGGTCTGAAAGAGAAGATCTGTGCATCTTTAAGCCCTATCTCCTACTTCCAGTCAAGTCTTGTCATACATTTCCTGTCAAGTAAGGTTATAGTATCATCCTTACTGCCAGAGCCTCTATTGCAAGCTCCCCAGGATTCCCTGGGGGTTGGAGACAACATCATGCCTTTTGTAGTAAAAGCTCCTTCTTGTGCCAGATGAGTGGGACAGTGGAGGAAGTTGTTGCCTTTGCCTTTTTTTTAAAGAGACAAATCAGTTTTGAATCAAGGATTGCCTGAGTCACCAGTCTACAACCCTCCCCCCCATTTCCTGAACTGAAGCCTAGACACCAGGGCTCCACATTCAGGGTATCTTTGGGCTATGCCTCAGCTCCCAAAATCTTGGCATGAAAGTTGGCTCCATGTCTGAATTCAGTTAAGACACTGGGGCCCTGTTTACAAGGTATTTACATACTCTGACACCCAGCCAAAACTCCCCACTGTTTCCTTCAGACACCCCTCCTCTCTCCCCCAGCCACCATCATTCTGAAGTCCCTTTTCCTTTGAGGTTTGCTCCATATGCTTATCTCATTCAGTTCCACATCACAGCCTCAGGGGCCTCTCTCTCTTTTTTCAAGTTCAGTGATATAGTCTTTTAACCATAATCCTTGTTTTCATATGCTCATTAATGTCTTCTCAAAAACTTTGGCCTTTCTGTTCATCAGTCTTGTTCCATTCATCTTAGATATCACCATTACTCTTAACTTTGCCACCTCCATCCATCCATCAATGAGAATTTACCATTTAAGTTTTCAATCAACAAGACCTTATTAAGCTCCCATGTCCTAGACACTGAATTAAATGCTAGGAAAACAAGGATAACAGGGAAATTGTTGTTGCTTTCAAAGATTTTGCAACCCCAAACCTAGATGCACTGTAACCCTAATCCTAAATATCTTTGATTCTAACCCTAAACCCTGACGCAAAACCTAACGCTAACCTCTTACTTGTACACATACGCACTCTTCTCTGATCAAAATCTTAGAAAATACCGCTCCGCTTATCGTAAGTTTGTTCTCAGTCTTCAATCAATCAACAAATATTTATTACATAAAACACTTTGTGCTGGGCTCTGTGGTAGATTTAGAGACACACAGATAGCAATGAAATAGTCTCTGTCTTCTAGAGTTAAGGGGAAAACAGGCACACATGTATAGTGTGTGTGTGTGTGTGTGTAGGTATGTATGTATATATATATATATATATATAAAATATATATACACATATACATATATATGAATGTATATAACATAAGTTATAAACATGTATGTGTATATGCATATTTATGTAAATAAATATATGTAAAATAAAGACAAGATTATTTAGTGGAGAAGCACTAGCCCCTGAGGAATCATGAAAGGCCCTATGGAGGAGCTGGCCCATCTCACCTATGTCCCCTTAACCTAGTTCAAACCTGGGAATACTCTGAAGGACCACTCCCCATTCCCCTTCTTTCTTTTTTTCTTTCCTTCTTTCTTTTTCTCTTTCTTCCTCCTTCCTCTTCTTCTTCTATTTTTTCCTTCTCCTCATTACCCATCCTCCATTTTCCAGTAATGCTGAAAGGATTGTAGAGCTTATAGCAGGATATGCTGGTAAATGCTCAACAAGTAGCTCTCCAAAGTCAATATATATATATATATATATATATATATATATATATATATATATATATATATATACACTGAAATACATTTTTCTTGTTTTTAAGATTTATTTTTGTTTTATTTTTAATTTATAGAATAAAACAAGCATTTCCATAACAAAGTATAATAAAAAAAAGATTGCACATGAAACCACAAATCTGTTATGTACAATAAATAACACAATGTATTATTCTTTTTAAATATATAATAAAGTTATCATTTACATTCCTTTTTTCCTTCCTGCTCACCCCAATCGTACTTTTAACTTTAATCTGCATTATTAACATTTTCTCCATCACATTTTTAAGTCTAGAGATAGTCTACAAAGCAATAAATCAAGCCTTATTTTGTAGTATTTGTACCCACTTCTGAACAGTAAGCACTCACACTGGAAATTTAACAGTGGGTTCATGCCAGCTGGGTACAAGCTGGTTCCAGGACACCCCTGGCTAAAAAGGACATTAGAGATAATCCATCAAGTCCCTCGTTTATTGATGAGCAAATGGAACCTCAGTTAGGTAAAGTGACTTGTCAAAGGATATATCTGTGTATATATATATGTGTGTGTGTATGTATACACACACACACACACATACACACACACACACATATATATACACTTGTGTCTGCTTTCCCCTCAACTCTTTGAAGGCAGATACTATTTCATTGCTATCTTTATTTCTCTACATCTATCACAGAGTATTTTATTTAATACAATTAATTTAATACAAAGTATTTTATTTAATAAATACTTGTCGGACCCCACTGATCTGCCTCCAGTATTCTTTCTGCTATGTCTGGTTGACTGCTTTCCTTGGATATTTTCACATAGTGCCATCTCAGTGAAGACATTTTCTGAGACCTATGTGCCTTCACAATGAGCAGCTAGGCACAGCTTCTTTCTGTCTTAATCAAGGGAAACTGAACAAGCAGGGCACCTCTAGGCACACAGAGAATCAGAGTCTGTCTTCTTCATATCCAACCCCCTCATTCTATCCTTTCCCTGATTAAATTCTCTTCCGTTGGCAACCTTTGCTCTCATTTCAGTAACTAACCCATTCTTACTGTCATAAACCTCTGCCTCCATCAAAATATGAAAGGCTCTAATGTGAATTGTTATAATAATAGCTTATGTTGATTTTTATAATATTTTGCAGGTGACTTTCTAAATGGAAAGTGAAATGAAAGATTCCTCTCCAAACTTCCAATTAAGGAAGAATCCTAGGCCAGTTGTCTTTTCATTTCCCATCTGACTGCTCTACTTTCAACTTCATCAAGCCCCCAAATCAGTTACCTTCCCTTCCACCACCACCCTCCACTTCCTCAAAGCTTCGTTTTATGTATGACCTTTTCCCATTAGATTGTAAGTTCCTTGAGACTAAGAACTGCCTTTCTTGTGCTTGTATCTCCAGTGCTCATCGTAATCCCTGGTTTAGTAGGTACTTAATAAATATTTACTGACTGACAAAATGTTTTATGTAATTTATCCTGTTGGATGAACTGTACCAATGTATATAGAACAGTGCATGCAGGGTCTCTCATGGTTAGGTACCATTTTGTGATAAACTCTTTTTATTGAAGAGTCGCAATCATGTCTAAAAAAATCATCAATAAAATTTTTAACCAATTATGAAGCCACTTCATGAAGTAGGTAGGGTGAATATTGCTATCCTTATTTTATAGATGAAGAAGCCAAGATTTAGAGAAGCTGTGATTTGCCGAAGGAGATAGAGCTAAGAAGAGTCTACATCCAAACCTAGGGTTTGTTGGCGTTGTTGTTTATAACATGTAGCCTCTACCGCACAGATAATACTGATCCCAATGCACTGATCATAGTGATGCATCAGTGTGAAATAGCATCAGGAAAATTATGGAATGGAAGTGTGGGCACCTACAACCAAGAGAAGAGGAAGACGAGTGGACAAGAGGAATCGTAAAATCACATCTTTCCCCTACACAAGCCCTCTGCTTCACTGAGGAAGATGAGACTGGCCTGGAGCTTTTGCTCGTAGGAAGTCCCTGGAGGAGTCAGAGATCCTGAGAACAAACATTTTCCAGAACTGGGAGCCTGTCTGGTTCGGCTTTGGTCCTCTGGCAGACCCTCTGTACTTTATTATGAGCAGAGTTTGCTGGCCCATCTCCCAACTTCCCCAAACCTCCATGCGTCCACTTTGTTATCCTTCCTCTGCCCCAGCTTTCTAATATAGGACCTACACACAATTTATCCTGGGTTAATGGTCAACAAAGCTAGCTGTTTTCCCCAGTATGTTTTTGCTATCATCTTTTATCCTACTCAGAGAGACAGTGCATACGCCAGATTTTATTTTTTTCATCCCTTACATCTCAGTTATTTCCAACATATACTTTGTTTTCTAACATATTCACATAATGACAATGACAGCCAGTATGGACATAGCTTTAAGGTTTGTAGGGTGTTTTACACATCGTCTCAATTGGTCCTTACAACAGCATTGTGACCAGGTACTGTTACTATCCTCATTCTATTAATGAGAAAAGTTAAGAGTCTTCCCCAGGATCACATAACAAGTAAGTGCTTAAGGCAAGATTTGAACTCACGTCTTCCTGGCTCCAAAGCCAGAAACATTATGCCACCTACCTTCCATTTAAGTAACTTTGGGTAGTATTTAGTGATATTTCAGAGCTCTTTGACTTCCTCTGTCAATACATTATCATTTTTCTTCCTCAGACAGATTTCTGACAAAGTATGTTATAGAGCTTGGTACATAGTAGACCCTTAATAATGCTTGTCGATAAATTGATTAGAATACTTCCCTTCATTAATAGAAGTAGAAAGGGATATGAGAAGGATCTGTATTTTGTTAGCTTGGGAACTTCTATCAAATCTCTTAGGAGTTGACTAATCAATTGGAAGTAAACTGGCTAATTGTTTGGAGAGAACACTTTACTTGGAATCAAAGAACCTAATTTTGAGTCATGCCTGGGCATTTCACTTAACTTCTCTGGGACTCAATTTCCTCATCTGTAAAAAGAAGAGAAACTAAATAGTGTTCCACTTTCAGCTCTATATCTATCATCATATGTACTACAATCTTGTAGGGCAGAACACACTTTCTGGAAATGGATTCAACTATAGCTCTATTTGAGATAGCTAGGTAGCACACTGGAGTCAGGAAGAAGAGTTCAATTCCAGCCTTAGACACTTATCAACTGTGTTATCTTGGGCAAGTCATTTAACCTTTGTTGGCCTCAGTTTCCTCAGTTGTAAAAGAGGGTATGTAAAAGCAAGAACCCCGACATATACATACAGGGGCTTGCTATCACAGGTTCTTAGATCTGCTTTTCTAAAAGGAAAGGCAACTTTTAGTGGGTCAACAATCACTTTAACCAAGCACATGTATCATCCACTTAGTTCAGGGGAAAATACAAAGAAATCATAATCCACAGACAATGCTTCCAGCTGCCTGACATAAGCAATACATAGGTCACCGATCAACAGATCCAACTGTCTACCATTGTATACATGCGTAGTTACCAGAGACAGAAACACCAATAACTGGGTTTTCAAAGCTGGGGGGCTCCTTAGCAGCTAGCTACCCAGAGTCTCATCTGGACAAACAAATTCTTCCAATGAGTAAACCCCAAAGTAAAACCTCTCCTCAGAGTACTAACACATTTTTCAGAGCCAGAGGGCATCACAACCCTTGAGAACTAAAGCCTCATTAGAAAATTAACAAAAGATGTGTGCCTTCCTACAAATCTCCTCTAATCAAACTTCCCTTAATGGGTAGACTCATTAATGGGTGGGAAAGTTCTTCCTATTAAGAAGCAAAATTATATTAACAATAAACAAAAATGCATTATCAATACAGGGTAAAAATAGCACCTACCTCCTAGGAAGTTTTCATGAATGCTTAGCACAGTGTCTGGCACACAGTAGGTTCTATAATAAAAGCTATTATTATTAATTAGTCATGTGTACTATGGAAAGCTCTGGGGTGGCAAATTTGAAAGGATCTAGTTATACGTTTGGACAGCTGTAAGGAACTGGAAGTGTCACTTTAAAAATAGATATTAATTAAATAGCGTGGTTTCCAAAAAAAAAAAAAGTATGTCTGTAAGAACAGGGAGTCCTACCAATGTGTGCCATAGCACAAGAATTTGGCTGCAAATCTCTCGTCTTTCAAGCCACCCCCTCTCTTTAGATTCCTTAAAAAAATGTGAATTTTACTTCACTGATGTAATTTGAAATGTAAGTTCCATCTTTAGATGCAAATTAAATTATAAATATGAGAGTTTTAACCTTTCCTTGTTTCTTTATGAAGCATTTGGGTTTTGTATTCTATTTCTTTTTAGCTTTGAGAGGTGACTTAAATGTATGTGAAGATTTTTACAACTGGATCTACATTAACAAAATTATTTGTATGTCAGTTATTTTCTAGATAATTTATCCTCAATCACATATCACATCTAGACTGTATATTTTCTGATGGATAAATAAAATAGAGAATTCAAGGATGTTAATTTGCATTGTAAAAGAGGTTGAAATCAGAATCCTTTGAGTAGATTTGACCTGTCTTTACACTGCAAGCCAGGCAAATCCTAGGTCGGACTCTTCTGCTACCCTCTGCCAGAGGATAGTGGGTCATTTCCCTAGTAGTGTGCAGTGTGGCAAGTATACTTTAGCAGAAGGAAGGAGGCAGAAATCAATCATGGTATGCTGCCCCTGGAAACACTACCAAAAGACTTGGCAACATGGGAATTTATCTAATCAGCATTATCATTTGATTCTGATCCAAGACTTTGATTTTTAGAAAAAATTTTTCTGGTCCTGATCATTGCTTAAGTTTCATATAAATATACATATCTATATATAATATGTATTATATACATATACACATATATCTGTCTATATCTATCATCTATCTATCTATATCTATCTATCATCTATCTGTCTATCCATCTATCTATCCATCTATCTCTCTATCTATGTTTCCAGTTGACTGGGAAACAAAGTAGTCAATGTGAAGAATCAACTATTCATTACTAAAAGTAGCAGTGAGCACAGCCTGATATTCTCCCAGGCGAGGGTCCCTGTGTCTGTTTTTTCTTTCTTAGGGTTCTATGACAATGCCTCTTGCCATGAAAACTGAGTCAGTATGGCAAGGTTGAATTCATTTTCATATTACTGAACTGATGATAATTGATGCTGAAAAGTGTGTCCCAGTGGTCTGGTTCTGTGACTTACTTAGATCACTCACAGCACATAAAAGCAAGGATTTAGATTTAATGGAAATCAAAATGCGGACATAAAAATTAGATTTCATGAGTCCAGATAAATGTAATGAACCTTGATGCTTGAAGGAAACTGAGTATATGCTTGACTTTAAAACAATAAAGGGGAAGAAACTCAAGGGATGACAGAATGAGACATCATGTAGAAGTAAGTCTGGATTTGTATTCCAAGTATCTAGAACTTTCAAAGCAGACAAAACATCTTTAGATTTTGATTATTATTTACAGAGGTATTTGCACATCTCTCCCCCACCCCTAATATGGAGTTCTGGGAATTTATCTATTCTGCTTGTTCCAAATGAGGTCAAGAAAACCCAAACCGATGGTATCCTCATTAACTAGAAGAGCAGTAACTAAGACAGGGTGACTGGGGCTTTGTTGCAGGGTGATAGATTTAGCATATGAACAACAGTATTTGAGTCTTTCTGCAGGACAGAAATAAAAGAACTTAGCACTCACTTATTGAATCTTTGTTGATTGATTAGAAAGAACAGGAAAATAGGAAGCTACCAGAGAGTGGGCTGTAACGAACTCCTTTCCCATACCTTCTTTCCTGTCTCTTTCATGGGCTAGTTGATTCTCCTTCAACTGAAGGCATGTTTTTTTGATACTTGTTCTGGCAGGAAAAATTCTTAGTTATGACTGCCAATTATGTTCAATGTTTTTTTCTGCATAACATGGCTAAGTTTTGTATATAAAAATGGTTGAGGTCAGGGTTAACACCTTACGTGTTGAAATCTTTTCTTTCTAATTATGAAATGGAAATTTTGTCCTTAAGCATCATTATGGACTTATAGGTCAGATCTTACCATAGAAATAGTTTTGATGTGAAAGTCTTTCTCTCTTATGCTTCACCCCTACCCGCTTTGATTCCATCCTGAGTGAGTGTGGGTAGGTAAGGTATAGGAAATGGGAAGGAGGGTACTATCCAGCTT
Organism: Potorous gilbertii; assembly: GCA_028658325.1. Taxonomy (NCBI): domain Eukaryota; kingdom Metazoa; phylum Chordata; class Mammalia; order Diprotodontia; family Potoroidae; genus Potorous; species Potorous gilbertii. Next base: position 356,208,293 of record CM053771.1, read on the forward strand.
GGATTGAGCTTGGATTTGCTCATAAACCAAGAGATAATGAATCTTCAACTATAAAACTCGTGTATTTTGGAATGAATTCTCAGAACTGAAAGGAATTACCCAGAGTCCCTGAGACTAAAAACTGTTGCTAGTATTTATCACTTCAATGATAAATCTCTGACTATAGAACGCTGTTAAAAAGTAGTTGCAATTTATCATTTTTTCTTAATATGCAAAAATGCTCTGAGTTATGTAGGCCTAATTTTTGAATGTTCCATTACATAGACAATAACTATAACCAGTAATTCCCTTTTTAGCTGAATTTCCAACTGAAGAAGTTTTGAGGGCCATTAGACTCCTTTCATGTGGCAAAGCACTTGGTGCTGATTCTACTCCAGCTGAGATTTACAAGGTAAGAGGACCATTGCTCACACAAAAGTTGACTGAAATTTTCCAGGTTATATGGCAAGAGGCAGTTTTCCCCCTGGAATTCAAGGATGCTTCCATTGTCCATCTCTATAAAGGTAAAGGGAATAGATTGTCTTGTGATAATCACAGCAGGGTCTCTCTCTTAGTCATTGCTGGCAAGATTCCTGCTAGAGTCCTTCTTAATAGACTGATTCTTCACCTGGAAGATGGTCATCTACCTAAAAGTCAATGTGGCTTCAGAAAGGGCCAAGGAATAGTTGATATGGTGTTTGGTGCCTGACAACTACAGGAGAAATGCCAGGAGCAGAACAGAGGTCCGTACACAACCTTTATAGATCTGACCAAGGCCTTTGACACTGTTAGTCATGAGGGCTTATGGAAAATTGTGTCAAAATTTGGTATCCCAGAAAAATTCATCAGTACTGTACATCAATTTCACGATGGCATGTTTGCCCTTATTCTAGATAGTGGACAATGCTCTCACATCTTCCCAGTCACCAATGAAGTGAAACAAGGCTGTGTCCTTGCTCCCATGCCTTTTAGCATGATGTTTTCAGCCATGTTGTCAAATACTTTCAATGAGGATGAACATGGCCTCAAGATCAACTACCATATTGATGCTAAGTTCTTCAATTTGAAAAGGCTACAAGTCAAGACCAGAGTGGACGGAGTGTTGGTGCATGATTTTCTGTTTGCAGATGATTGTGCACTCAATGCAGCCTCTGAAGCTGAGATACAACAAAGCATGGATCAATTCTCTGCTGCCTGTTCTAATTTTGGCCTAATAATCAACACCAAGAAAACACAGGTGCCCCATCAGCCACCACCACTCCATCCATATGTGGAATCATCATACAACAAATGGAGAAGTTTCGGATGCTGGGGATAAGTTCACTTACGTTGGTAGTGATCTACACTTCCAGAGATCTACACATCGCCAGAGCTAGCTCAATGTTTGGGAGTCTCCAAAGAAAAGTCTGGGAGAGAAGAGATATTAGACTGACTGCCAAATTGAAGGTCTATAGAGCTGTTGTGCTGACTTTATTGTTGTATGCCTATGAAACATAGACAGTCTACCAGCGCCATGACAGGAAACTGAATCACTTCCATTTGAACTGTCTTAGGAAGATTCTGAAGATCATCTGGCAGGATAAGGTACCTGATACTGAAGTCCTTGCCCAAGCTAAACTGCCAAACTTTCAAACTATGCTTCAGAGAGCAGAACTCCAATGGGCTGGCCATGTTGTTTGAATGCAAAAATGTACATTTGCCAAAAAGACTATTTTATGGAGTACTTAAATTGGGCAGGCAATCACATAGTGGTCAGAAGAAATGATACAATGACACTCTCAAAGTCTCTCTCAAGAACTTTGAGTTTGACTGTGCAACATGGCAGATACTTGCACAAGACTTCTCAGCATGGCGTGCCCACATCAGAAAAGTTGCTGTGCTCTCTGAGCAAAGAAGAATTGAGACAGCACAAAGTAAATATAGGATGTGCAAATTTGGAGTATCCACCCCAAATATTCACATGGACTATCTGTGCCCAACCTGTGGCAGAGCATTCCAAGCTCGTATTGGTCTGATCAGCCACAGTTGGACATAGTGAAATTTCATTTTATCATGGTGATGTAATTTTGGTCCTCTTCTAGAATGAAGGACAACAACCAACCAACCAACTCACTGTTTCTTTACCAGGCCTGAGACTTTATTTATCCTGCATCAATGATCAACAAAATATCTGTTTTACCCAATATTGCTTGGGATGGTAGCAATATTGCTACCATCTTTTTTTACTCCACTCAGGAGGACTGTGAACATGCCAGATTTCATTTTTTTCATCCCTTTCATATCAGCTATTTTCATCATAGGAAATCTATTTCTCATTTTTATGCAACTCATAGCATAATACCAAAGCTCTGAATTTATACCAACCAGTTCGGTCTTGGGGATGGGGGTAGGTTTCTCCTGCTTAGCTTATGCTTTTTCACAGGATTCCTCCCCCCTATCCCAAAACATCAGAATTTCTCCTATTCATGTTATAATGGATAGCATGCTGCACTGGGATCTGGAAAAGCTGAGTTCAAATCCAGTCTTTGACACTTACTAGCATTCTGACAAGGGTGAGCTAGTTACTCTCTATAAGACACAGTTTCCTCATCTTTGAAATGTAGACAATAATGTCTACCGTGCTTATATCTCAGTTATCAAAAGACTTTAATAATGTTACGTGTATAAAGTGTTAAAAAAAATCTCTGTAATTGAATTGATGTTGCACAAAGTAAGCAGAAGCAGGAGAACCTTGTGCATAACAATGGCAACATTGTGTGATGACCAACCATGATAGACTTAGCTCTTCTCAGCAATACCATGATTTAAGACCATTCCAAAAGGCTCATGATGGACAATGCTATCCACATCTAGGGAAGGAACTATGGAGTTTGAATGCAGATTGAAGCACACTATTTTCACTTTTTTGTATGTTTTTTTCCCTTACATCCCGTTTCTTCCTTCACAACATGACTAATGTGGAAATATGTTTAACTTGTTTGCACATTTATAACCTATATTAGATTACTTGCTGCCTTGGGGAGGGGGAAGGGGGAAAATTTGGAATCCTAATAAAATCCTAATAAATTTTGATAAAAATGAATTGAAAATTATCTTTACATGTAGTTGAGAATAATAAAATACTATTAAAAAACTATTTGTGCTAAAGAATAATTTTGCTTAGTGTCTAGGCCTTCACAAAAAAGAAAAGGGGCACTCAGATCTCATGCAAACACTCGGGCTACCCAACAAAAACAAATAAAGAATGAGTTTTATTTAGTTTGACACAGAAAAAAGATTCAAACTTCAGGCCATAGTAAAAGGAACTGTTTCCCTTTCTGATGAGTACCACCTTCCCCAAGGGCCTATAGAGTTCCTCCAGACTTATAATACTGCTTTGGGATTGAGGATCCCCACCAGGAGGAAGCATTTGGGACTGGTAGAGAGTCAAGCCACTGTCTTCTAAAGAGAGTCAAGCTCACTTGGAATTTGTACAGTCCAATACATTTATAGACATCTCCTGGCATTGAGATGCAACTCTCACAGACCCTACTCCACCCCTAGCAAAGTGAAAGAGCTAGGGATCACTAGAGAGGCAATCACCCTGCCCTAGACATTCACAATCCATGTAACTAGTGAAGGGGTTTGCTCCTCCACATCCTGACTCTGTCCCTTGTTTCCTTGGCTCCTAAACTGTTTCCTGCTTGGGACAAGAATCCCTCTACTCAATCCAGGGACCTTATTCTAGAAAAGAATTCATTGTTCATGGTTCCCTAGGGCAGAGGTGTCAAACATGAAACCCATATGCCACATGCAGCCCACAGCATTCCTGAATGTTATAGAACCAGAATAAAATGTAATTGGGAAATATTTAACAATGTAAATAAAAATACAGTGAAACATAGATAACATTACTTTTAAAAACTAAGTCAATATACAGTCTGTGGGGATCCTTATGTAAGGATTAGCAGCCCATTCTATTAGAATTTGATGCCACTGCTCTAGAGCATGAGACTCTACAGAAACCATTAAGTTATGTAGGACTGAGTTCTTTAGTCAGTAAAAGAGACCTCTTCTCTTCTCTCCTCTCCTCTCCTCTCCTCTCCTCTTCTCTTCTCTTCTCTTCTCTTCTTCTCCTCCTCCTCTTCCTTCTTCTTCTTCTTCTTCTTCTTCTTCTTCTTCTTCTTCTTCTTCTTCTTCTTCTTCTTCTCCTCCTCCTCCTTCTCCTCTCTTCTCTCTTTTCTCTCCTTTTCCTCTCTCTCCCTCTATCTTTCCCTCCTTCCCACACTCCTTTTCCAAATTTGACCAAATTACTCTACTACTTTAATGACTCCATGACTTCACTAATGGAGATATGCCATCCATTAGTGTAGGCTGCAAACTATCCACACTTTATCCTGTAACCTTCTCTCTTGAATCTCTTATAAAAGATCTTTCTGGGGTCTTTCTCTTCATATTTTCACATTTTGTAGGTATCACTGAATCATCTGAACTGTCTACTATTCCTTGCTCTAGGTACATGATGGGTCCAACACCTTTTCCAGGAGTACATTTACTGTATGATATATTTTCTATAATTTTATTCATGCAAGTCATCACCAATATGTTTCAGCCTACTTATGGACACAGTATATAGTTCTCTGATTCAGTCAACATTTAATTCTTATTTAATTTAATTTTGAAGTTCTAGAATTTGTAGTCATTTAGAATCATGGGAGGGACAACTAGGTAGTGCAAATGCTGAGCTGGAGTCAGGAAGACTCATCTTCCTGAGTTCTAATCCAGCCTAAGACACTTACTGTGTGATTCTGGACAAATCACTTAGCCCTGTAGGCCTCAGTTTCCTCATCTGTAAAATGAGCTAGAGAAGGAGATGGTTTCCAGTATCTTCATCCAGAAAACCCCAAATTGGGTCATAAAGAGCTGGACACAACTGAAAGGACTGAATAAATAGAATTGCAGGAAGAATGCAAGTATTAAGAATTATTTCTTTTTGTCAGGGAATAGCTAGAGATCACTGAATATATTGCACAATACTCCAGTTAATTTGAGCCCCCTGTCTTCTTATTCAGTTCTAGGGACAATTCAATGCTTATCTGGAACTTTGGCCAGGATATAAGAAATGATGGAGTAACTCATAGGTTGCTCATACAACTACATGTCATAGATTTGCTTTTTCTGAGTTGACTTTAGTGGCTTTCTTTCGAGTGACTGTAGAATTTGATGAGGAAGACATATAATATTCTGATAAATGACAGAACTGCCACTAAAACAAAACACAAGCAAGCACACAGATACAAACATCAGTAATGGTCTGCTACTTTTCACTGCCAGTACATAGTATTCTAGCCACATTATAAATAAATAGACTCCTAGGAGCTGGTCTAGGAACTTAAACACTATTTTTGATATTATTGGTAAAATTTATTCTGAATAAATAAAAAACACAACAGCTCAACCTCTGGAAAATAATTCATTTGAAAGCTAGGTCTTTTTGTATATACTGTATGTATCTACTATACATTGACTATTTAAAATACCTCAAGGGCAAAGAAAATGCCAGTTTCATACCAAACATAGAGGTTACTCAGATTATCAGAAACAACCTTCTGGACGCCCCTCCTTTACTCTAGACTAGTAACATGAAAAATAATAAAATTCGAAGGATCAAATCCAAACCTAATCTCAAACATATTTCATTGACTTTGAAACATAGGTGAATGTGATTACAAGTAGAAAAATTTTGAGGAATGCAATCAATTGTCTGATTTGACCTTGGAGAGCTGCAAGGACTAAGAAGTAGGTAAGAGCTTACTTGCTACCTATCCAAAAGGTCATTTTTTAGCTTACTCTTTTAAGATGATAATTATAAATTCACTGTAGGGAATCTTCTTCTGTGGCACATTTTCCATCATTAGATTACTAAAAAATAATAATAACATATTTATTAAGCTTTACACACATGATCTCCTTTGGCGCACAACAGAAAGGATTCTTATTCTTATTTTATAGGTAGGTGCTACCTCTGGCCCAATGCCCCAAGCCCTGGGTTTGGTCTTGGGAGTGCTACCCAAAATACATCACTTTCTTTTTAGTTTGTGTTACTTCTTCCACCCAGTTTTTTTTGAAAATCTCAAATTATAGCTCAAATTTGAGGTTTCTAGCAAGGTAACCTCAAAGCTGAATTGATGTTGATTAATAAATCCCCTTCTCTCACTAGAAGGCAGTATCTGGGGATTCTACTCTCTAGGAAATTATCTTATCCTCTAGTAAGAAGAATTGTGTTTAGAAAATCTTGACGCTTCCAACAATCCAAAAATCAGAAACTCCAACCATTCAGAACACATGCTTTCGCTTCTCATGGCTGTCACATGATTGAGAACAAAAGTGACTGATACTTCCACTTCAGCACTAATCTTGGGTATCTAGGAACACTCAGTATCCCACTAAAGTCTAATAGCTACTATTGCTAGGATTGGGGTAGAGGGGATATTCAGGAAGTCTTTGAGGGGATATGCCAAGGCTAGGGAACTAGGGTTATGACTGCTAGGGAACAAAGTCTGCTTTCAGATAGGTCATTTCTTACCTAGCCTTAATCACTGAATGGGCATTGCCCCAGTCAAACTGAGACCTGGGAAGAGTTTTTAAAAAGTCAAAGCCTCCGCTGTATCCAAAACCATCTCCAATTGTCTTGATCTATATCTTGCACTGGACCTACATGACTCTAGAGGAGAGAATGAAGTTGATGACTTTGTACCTCCCTCACATAAATATAATTCACTCCCAAGTCATGATAACACTTTCCAGATATCATGGTCCTCTTTAAGAATGATGGACAAATGATCTGTGAGTAGTAGTAGTTGCCCTACTGGGGACCTAAGTAGCCAGTTCTGGTTGGGCAATACCGGTCCTTCCTACCTTCTTGATGTCATGGTCATCTCTGTGAATGAAGGACAAATAACAAGACCTGTGGTCAAGAGATGGAAAAAGTCAAAAGGATGGAATCTTCAATGGCCTCCCTTTTATAGTACTTCTATTAAACACTAGTTCAAGCTAACCAGTGAAGAGACTCATCTTCCATGAGAAGTATTCCCATCTATAACAGATATTCTTAACCTGGGAGCTCTGAGCTATTTAAAAGAAATTTTGATAGTTGTGTTTAAATAATTTGTTTATTTTGTAATCCTAAAAAATATTATTCTAAGAAGTAATTCACAGACTTTACCAGATTGCCAAAAGAGCTCCATGACACAAAAAAGGTTAAGAAACCATGCTGTATGGAGCGATACAATCAGTCTTCCAATGGCTCAACACCCTATAAGTTGTTCAAATTGATCAGGGATCTCAATGGATGTCCTCCTACAGAGAGAATCTTGGCCTCAGTGAGTTGTGCCTATGGTCATATAGCTAGTCAGTGTGTAACTTATAGCAAAATCCTAACTTAGATGTTACCTGACTCTAAGTCCATCACACTTTCCATCATGCCAGCTCATTTACATAGATTGCAGTTGTGATTATGAGCTTGATTAATTTCTACACCATTTTCCTTCTTTTCCCATTCAATAAAGACATCTAGGCAAAAGGTTTTTGAGAAAATCTTGACCTTTTACTGTCACTGGAATTAAATAAAGGATTCACAACCTTCAGTAGGCAAACAATTCAGTATGTTGAAGACTAGGTTGTCCAGAAAGCTAATCTTTAGGTTTCTTCAAAGATGAGTGTATCCCACAGTAGGCATACCCTCTTTTACTTTTCTACCATAACGTCAAAGTTTTATGTTACTGCTAAGAAATTCTTTATATTTTGTAGGTAATTCAGAGGTATAATCTGGTTTGCACATCTCTAGAAGGTTCATAGAATGTTACTGTTGTGAGAATTCCCTTAAATCAGCAAGTACAGGTTATAAAACTCTTGCTGTAGAACTTGAGAGAACATTTTCAATGGTACACCCAGATGCCACGAAGTTGATTAAATACATATGCCTCCCGCCCATTGTAGCTTGAGAGGACTCTATGTCTTCTCTATAAACATTATTTTTTCCTTAAATCTGGGTATCCTCATTGAGTTCTCAGGACTTTTCCACTCATAAAGGCAGCAATTATGAGCTCAGTTAATTTCCACAGCCTTTCCCCTTCTCCCCCCCCCCCACCCCCCAGTAAAGACATCTAGGCAGAAGGTGCTTGGGTAATCAGGCATGATTAAGGTTTCTTGAATTTGGAAAAAGACATTAGAGTCTGTGAAATGATGTAGGGCAGCCCATGTTTTCTTTTCTTGGGGGTATATTGACCTTTGTTATTCATAGAAGTTGTGATAATCACACTTAAGCCTTTGAAAGATTTTGTACTTACAATGGGCCCTTTCATCTAAGGATCACAGAGGGCTCCCCTAGCAAGTAACTACAGTAGTTGGCATTTTATGATACTGGAGGAAAGTCAGTGGGCAGAGAGTTTAAAAAGATGGCCTAGGGTTATAAAGTGAATCATTGGTGAACTCAGGAAGGAAAGTCCCTATTCTGAGGCTACCCTTGATTGAGCTGGTAGAATCCAACCACTTCACTTTACAAATGAAGAGACTAAGTCTTGGAGAAGTCCAAAACCTTGCTTAAGCTCGGGCAATATTAGTACAGGCACTGGAATTAGAGCCCTAAATCTCTTAACACCCATTCCCCAATTTTTTTCCTTTATACCCATCACTATTTCCTGGGCATTTGGACCTGAAGAATTCTAAGAAACTGTCCTTTTCTCAATACCTATATTGTACACCATGTATCTTTTTTGAGAGGGGACCCTGTTACCCACATTTAGGGAGAACTAAGTTATAAGTCACACCTAAACTTTGTTTTAGACAATTTCCTGAAGAAATCCAAGTTGAATCCATTGAACCAAAGAGAATGAGATGCTCAGTATTGAAGTGGAGCCCAGAGTCCTTTCTAGGGACTCCTAGGTCACTGATGACTTTACCTCTGAATATATTATTTGTCTATTTACATGTGACATATCATTTTCTCCAACAAAATGTAAATACCTTGAAAAGAGTGATTGCTATATTGTTAAATATTTTACATATAAAATGTGCCAGGCACAGTGCCTGGCAAAAAAAAGAAAAAAGAAGTAGGTGCTTAATAAATTCTTATTGATTGATTGTGTGGGTGTTTAGTGTACAAGACTTTTAGAATGACTAGTGAGCAAAGGAGTTTTTTTTCTTTCTTGAAATGAATAAATACTGGTTAGCACTGGACTGTGAACTAACTCCATGCTTCTGACAACCAGTACGGTGGAAAACAGCTCAAGGGAGATTATTTTCTAGTGGGAGGAAATAGGAAGAAATAATCCTCTTGAGGCAATACAAAAAGAAAGAAAGAAAGAAAACTTTAGTTCAGACAGAAGGATGCATGCTAGGATACTCTCAGACCTCTGATTCACCAACAAGAAGAGCATAACTGTGTTCCCCAGAACAATTTCAACACATGGGACATGCCATAGACCTCCTGGCCTATGGATGAAGTCCAGTCCAAACTCAAGTAAACACACAGTAAACACGGATGATATGGATCAGTCAGCGTAGCCAAACATCTCAGGACTTAATTAACACAGATGCTGGTTCTAATAAAAAGACTCTTCATCCAGTTGATTGAGGTGCTATATAAAACCCCCCAAGGGATATTACAAAATTCCATCAACATTCCTGGCTACATCCTGATATCCCAATATGAAGAAGCACCTTTTCTGGATTATATAACAACAACTGTGTTGGACTTTTCTGTAGCCGTTGCTCATGCCTGTTTGTCTTCTGTGACATTATAGTGCTTGTGTGTTATTTACAACGATGTGGCAAAGAGAATACACGTTTTCCTTCTCCCAGAAATGCCACATAAACAGAGCTGTTAATCTTCCAAATGAACATACTGTTCTCTCTATCATATGTCTCTGGAAAATGCTCAATTCAAGTGGGGTCATTGGGTCTGTGGAAAACTTGAAAGCCAATTAAGTCTTTACCTTTCTGGAGGAGAAAAGGCATAGATTTTAAAATGGAGAAAGTCAAATACATTTATCTAACTTTGTGATTGTGTTCCCTACACATAGATTTAAAAATATTTACAGATTAATTTCCATAGAGATACTAGGATTACATGGGAACATATACTTATAATGCATTTTTGTGAATCACATGTAGAAGATATAATCGGCTAGGAGTATTTCCTATTTTTATTACAGTATTAATCAATCAAACCCTCCAAACATTTACTTTACTCTAGAGCAGAACCATTCTTGGAGCTGGAGAGAGCCTATAAGGTCATAGAGATGACCTTGAAGTCACCTCATTTTTGGAAATTGCTTCTACCTCTATGTCTGATGAAGCTCCTGATGCTAGGTAACACAGAAGGGTGATGGATGGGGGAGACTGATACAGTATCATGAGCTCACAATTTAAAATAGAAAAGATATAGGGTTCAAATTCATGCATGATTCAGCAAGGCAAGAAGGATTGTCTCCTTTCCTTTCCTCTCCTCCCTCAGTTTCCACAATTGCTTTCTGGTGACCTCTTTTACTCCTTTAGGCTGCCTTTGAGGTTCATTTTTACACAATTTGATACAGATCAAAATAATTAAGAAAGATTGGAGAAAGAGGAAGAGCCAAGTGGTTACATTATCCCTTGCTTCAGTGTCATTTGCTTTATGAAGTGATATGATCGATTTCATAATAAAAATTAATATTTACTAAGAGTTTGAAAGAGTTAATACATGTCCCAAAATTTGAATAGTGCCATGACTCTGTCTGGTTGCTGATGGGGGAAGTATTTGAAGAATTGTTTGAATTATTTTTTAAAAATCTGTGTTTAAGACTTCTTTTTTTAAACTTTATTTTTCATCTTAATGCATTATTCTGATCATGTCACACCCTTTTCCAAAAATCTTCATTGCCCCATACCTAGTTCCTACCAAATTCAACCCAGAAATGCCTAGTAAATTCCAGGTTCAATGTGGTTTCTTTGAATAGTATTATTATGCAAATACAGTTGAAATCCCCACTCCAATGTACATGCTCTTATCCTAGACTATGCAGGAACCACAAATCAAATGGCAAAGCATTTAATTAAGGCTAAAGAGCTAGGTAACTCACAAGAAAATAAATAGGTCACAGGATCATTTTCAGCCTGTCCTTCTTCCCTCTCCCCCAATTAAGGAAAAATGCAATCTCCTACAGGCTTTGATGGAGAAGTAAAAACTCCTGGAAGAATTCACAGGATTTATGGAAGGACATAAACAAGAATCTCATAAGGTAAAAAGCATAGATAAGATCTAATTTTGGCGAGTTGAAAGAATACTCCTAGTGTTGAAATAATGGAAAGCAGTAGACACTAATTATATTCTAACATGTATTGTTATTATTTGTTCATATTTCTCATGTCTCTACTGGATTATGAGTGTGTGGAAGGCAAAAATTTCAGTATATTTATGCAGAGGTATGTGTGATGGCTGTGTAGGTTTTATATATACATACATATACATATATACATATACATACATATATATCCACCTGGGTTTGTCTAAATGTGGCTCACAGGAAGGGATAAATGAAAATCTCTGAAATATTGCTTGATATTTACCAAGAGAGACTTTGATTTTTCCATGGAGGGAACCAGGAGGTTTAGAGACATGAGCCTAGTAAATAATAGAAAGCAAGACATTTAACTGTGAGAGAGGAGATACCAGACTAGATTTTTATCTCTCTGCCCTCTTAAATATTTCTAGTCCAGAGAAAATTTTTTTTATGCTTAAATTGCTTTCTTACTGTCCTTACTGGACAAAGAGTACCTCCAACCTGTATTTGAAGGTTTGTCTCCTGTTCTATCAAATACTGGTTACTCAAAGACTATCATATATAGTGGATACTAAAAAAACTCATTTAGTCAAGCTAATTGCAAACAGAAATAATATTAGCTATATAGGCTAGAATATATCTGACAGTACACAAAGTGAATGAATTTTCCCAGTGGGAAAATCCCTAAGAGGAAGAGTTTCCTATCTCACCAGTGAGGAAATTCCCTAACATCTCTGATCTGGTAAGCTAGAAAACAAGGATATATTGAAGAGTTGACTCTTCTTTGTGTCTTCTTCCCAAAGATTTTCCCTCCCTCTGAGGGCCACTCCCTGAAGAGAGCTAGGAATCAAGTATGCCTTCTTTTGGAGACAGAATCCTAAAGAGAAAATCTCTCCTTTTCCAAATTCTCACCAATTCCATTTCTTACGTGGTCAGGATAACCATTCTATCTACCAATAAGAGAATCTTATACAAATATATCAGACTGTAACCCACAATAATAATAAATATTAGTTGAATTAAATTTAAGTGAAGTGATTTTTTTAAATTATAAAAACTGAGCTCTTAGAAACTACTCAATCATTGGATGAATCTAACTTATGACAGTCACATGAAGTTCAGAAAAATGATGGAATGAGTAGGATAAAATGTTATCATTGTGTATTCACACAAGGGGGTATCTATTACCACTACCCTCCAATTCTGGAAGCAAGAGAAATAATATGCTATACAGATTTTGAACTGGAATTAAGTCTTGCAAAGACCTCTACACTCATGAGACAAAGAAGTGGTTTATACTGCAAGATGGAGGGATCAGCAAGCAACTTCCAAAGAGGGAGACCAGGTGCCAGTCTTGGACCATATCACCTCCTGATAAAGGTAATTTCAGCCATACCAGCACCTGGAAAAATTACTTCAAGGCAAGCAGAAAATGGGGAAAGGATCAAGGACCACTTAAAAACAAGCAAGGTTTCTGAAAGGAGGCTGGAGTTTTCAGATTCTCAAGAAAAAAGAGTGCAATATGCTTTGAGGAAAACAATGGACAATTTGAGGGGAAACCAGAGATGAAGAGAGTTGGTACTTTTAAAATCCTAGGAACCTAAATGCTATCACTGTCATCCCTATTCAGACCATTGCCTCTGTCCCTTCCTCACCTGTAACCTGGATGCTACCTTTAGGTTCTTGGGCTATTATGAAGAAATGATTTCCCCCCTTCTTTTGCCTGGGGTCCAGCCTTCTAAGCTGCCTACTCTACTCTATGCACATCCCCTTAATATATTCAATTGTAAGTTCCTTTAGGGCAAGTTTTGCTTACTTGAGTTTGTGTCCCTGGAATTTAGCACTGTGTCTGGCATATGGTAAATATTTAATAAATGCTCTATCTTATATATCCACTTATCACTTATCTGTTTCTGTTATGTATTATTTACTTAGAACACTGTTTTGTTGTAAATTGCAGGACTAATTCACCTTTATTCTGTGGTCAGCAGAATATTGATATTCTGGATATGAGCATTACATCAATAAATCAAGTATTTATTAAACACCTACTGTGTGCCAGACTTGTGCCAGGTGCTGAGAATATAAATACATTGGAGATAAACTCTAATCATAAAAGACTTGGAATTGTAATGGAGAAAACAATAGGTAAATGAGTAAATACATATTGAATAAATACAAAAATAATTAATGCATGATAGCTTAAGAGAGAGAAAGTTGGCAATTGAGGGGGAATTAAGGAAAGGCTTCATTTAGAAGATGGTTCTGAGTCTTGAAGGAAGAGATCCTCTGAAGCAGAGGTGATGAAGAAGTTCATTCTAGGCATGGGGGATGGTCAGTTCAAAGACTTGGAGATAGGAGAGAATTTTTGCAAGTGAAAAACAAGGAGAAGGCCAGTTTGTCATGAGGGCAGCATGCAAAAGACAAAGTGATATCTGGAAAAATAGTCAAATTTTGAAGAACCTTAAAAGATTTTTTTAAAAAAAAAAGAACTTATATTTGATCTTAAAAGCAATATTGAGTACTTGGTGTTAATTGAATAGATGAATGACATGGTTAGATCCACTGGGTATGAATATGAGAATATTATGGGAGCATTAAATAATTAAAATTATTGGGGGAATGTGGAATAATATGCAATAGAATGAGGTCAGGAGACTTCATCAAGGTAGGTTATGTGATTATTTTGTCCACTCAGGTTGGCTTGCAACCCTCCTTCTGAGGAAGAGGAAGACAAAGAGGGGAAAAGAGTGGAAGGAGAAAGAGAAAGAAGAGGAAAAGCTAAGCAGGGGGAGGAACATCTTAGTAGGGGAATAGAGGCAGGGATTTAGAGGAATTAGAGGGCTGATGTCTATTAACCTGGTCACTCAAAGTCTGACTTGTTCACAAAATCTTTTTGTAAACATTTTAGAAACATTTTGCCCCTGTTTTTTGTGGTAGTGAAACCTCGGGCTGCACATACGACTATTCATTGAACCTAAATTTCAGTATAGAAGAGAAAGGCGGGTTAACCTTGTAATTCATGTTAACTTCAGGTGGCAGAGAATGATAGAAATAGGTACAATAAGGTTTGAGGAAGAGAATGAAGTCAGTTTGTCATCAGAAAACCTTAGATTAAATGTATTTAATTCATGCACAGGGGGTTGATACACAATAAACTAGTAAGAGTGGAGAGTTGAGAATTTATGAAGAATCTACCATGTTTTGAAGGATTATTTGGTCTTGAACTTGAAATAGAAAAAAATCTCAAATATTTTCAGAAAGATTCATGATAGGAAGTCACATATCCAAATGGCTCAGGCTCAGGAACATCCAAATGGGCATGGAATAAGGAAACAAGGCAAGGCAATCAAACTAGAGATGCAGTGCCTAAAACAGAAACCTTTGAAAGGAGAGTGTCATGTAGAAAACTATTCCACTTTGATGAGTAACAAATGGAAAAGGAAAATGGAGAATAAGGACATCTTGATTCCCAAATATTCACATCAGAAGACAATCAGAACATAGCTAACTTCAGCTATGGAAAAGTTGGCCATAGAAAGGTTGAATGTATGAAAAGAAAGTTGCTTTGGTGGGGCAGAAACTGAAATTTCAGGCCCAGTATCAGCTACAGCAGAAGGGGGCCAGGGAAGGAGATCACCCTATACCTACAAAGTAGTGAATAGGACTTTATCACCAACTATCTATGGGTCTATTCCCCTTAGACCTGAAGGACCCTACACAGAGATGATAGTAAAGATTTGTAATGTGTACTGAAATGTTGTCTCATATAGTATAGTATGAATGACCATCAAATTCTAGTCATTTTTAAAAAGACATTTAGAGACAATACATTTACATCCTTTTAAAGAGTATAAACTTGGAGGACTGAATAGCAAAACCTACTATTATCTGGAATACGGTAAGGTAAACTTAAAATTTCCTAAGAAATTTATTAGTGTGAACAAGACAGTATATACTTAGGCTATGGAATGTCCAGATCTACCACCTATCAATGGAGTATCAGTGCTGATTAGAACCCTTTCCAGTCTGTTCAAGATACTGATGGAATACTGCAAACAACTTTGATGGCCCATGTAATCTGTGCAGAGGTCTAGACAATAGATGAAAATGGCAACAATAAATATCACAAAAACACTGGCTCTCCAATGTCAGAGAAATTCTAAGAAATTTGTCTTTGATGTCCCATCTGGACCAGAGGAGTGGAAGGAGTGGAAATGATCTAGGTAGATTCCTGGGTGAAACAGAGACCTCAAGAACTATCTCAACATCAGGCTCATCAGTAGCATCATCACAGAGTTAAGTAGTTCATATGTATTATTTATAGTGGTGGTACCAAAGAAGAATAGAAAACATATGGATAGACTACCAGAATTTGAATGAACTAAAGTGGATCAGTGTACTGTGCCAAGAATTCAAAATGTACTAAGTTGTTAGGCAGCCAATGGTTTCAATATTGGATTTACTCAGTGACCACTGCCAGATTCTCAAGGCAGAGGAAAACAACAAGATTGACTTTATCAATCCAGTTAGTTTTTTTTAATTGCGCTTCTCCTTTGTTTATTTGTTTTGACTTTTCAAGAAGGAAAATTTCCAACCAACAGGAAGGACAGGAAGAAGAGATGGGATAGCAATAGACCATAGACAGTGCTGCCTAAAACCACAGCCAGAAAGGAAATTGCAGAAAGAGAAACAGAAAAGAAACACAGAGGATGTCTTAAAGGAGTTTAAGACTGAAACAGTTGATCATGACAGAAATTTTATTTGTAATGAGGTATTGTGGGAGTTTTAAATGTCAGGAGTATATTTAAGGGAGATATTAAACATTTAACATTATCTATGAAGTTAGAGAACTATAAGAGATCTAAGAACCAGGTCTGATGCCTGAAGCATCAGTTGACTAGAGTGGATCTGTTGCAAGTTTGACAGAAAAGGTAAGACGATCTTCCATTGGGTTACTTTTTTATGTTTTGGTTTTTATTTTTATTTTTTGTATAAATTTATTTATTTAACTTTTTACATTCATTTTCACAAGATTTTGGGTTCCAAAATTTTCTCCCCATTTGTCCCCTCCCATCACCCCAGTACACTGAGGATTCTAATTACCCATGTCGCCAATCTGCCCTCTCTTCTTTCATCCCTCCCTTCCCTTACCACATCTTCTCTTTTGTCCTGTAGGGCCAGATAACTTTCTATTCCCCATTGCCTGTATTTCTTATTTCCTAGTAGCAAGAACAATACTCAACAGTTGTTCTTAAACTTTGAGTTCCAACTTCTCCCCATCCCTTCCTCCCCACCCATTCCCTTTGGGAAGGTAGGCAATTCAATATAGGCCATATCTGTGTAGTTTTGCAAATGACTTACATAATAGTCGTGTTGTGTAAGACTAACTATATTTCCCTCCATCTTATC